>CM068345.1:40267283-40630039 GCA_034769755.1 Odontamblyopus lacepedii | reverse complement strand
CCACTATTGTACACTCCTCTCCTGCACACTCCTATATTGTACACTCCTCTATTGTACACTCCTCTATTGTACACTCCTCTATTGTACACCTCTCTCCTGCACACTCCTATATTGTACACTCCTCTATTGTACACTCCTGTCCTGCACACTCCTCTATTATACACTCATCTCCTCTACACTCCCATATTGTAGCCACACTCTATTGTACACTCCCTAATGTACACTGCCTCTATTGTAAATTCTCCACTATTGTACACTCCCTCTTCCTGTACACTCCTATATTGTACACTCCTCTCCTGTACAATCCTCTTCTATTGTACACTCCTCTATTGTACACTCCTCTATTGTACACTCCTCTATTGTCCACTTCTCCTCATTGCACACTTCATTGTACACTCCCTATATTGTACACTCCTCTATTGTACACTCTCCTCTATTGCACACTCCCTCTCCTGCAATAATCCCTCTATTGTACACATTCCTCTCTATTGTACACTCCTTCATTGTACATTCCTCTGTTGCAGGCACTCTCTATTGTACACTCCTCTATTTTTTACACTGATATTGTACACTCCTTTATTTTACACTCTCTCATTGCACACCTCCTCTATTGTACACTTCTCTATTGTACACTTCTAAATGTACACTGCTCTATTTGTACACCTCCTCATTGTACACTCTCTATTGCACAATCTCATTGTAAACTCCTCTATTTTACACTCCTCTATTGTACACTCCCTCTATTGTACACTCCTCTATTGTACACCTTCTATTATACACCTCCTCTCCTGCACACTCTCTCATTGTACACTCCTCTGTTGTACATTTCCTCTATTGTACACCTTTTATTGTACACTCCTCTGTTGTACACACCTCTCCTGCACACACTCCTATATTGTACACTCCATTATTGTACACTCCTCTATTGTACACTCCTCCATTGTATACTCCTCTATTGCACACTCCTCTACTGTACACTCCTCTATTATACACTCCATCTCCTGCAGACACTCTCTCTATTGTACACTCCTCTATTGTACACTTTCTATTGTACACTCCTCCATTGTACACTCCTGTCCTGGTACACTCCTCCATTGTACACTCCTCTATTGTACACTTTCTATTGTACACTCCTCTTCATTGTATACTCCTCTCCTGCACACTCCAGTGTATTGGTCACAGTTACTCCACCTGGGCAGCTGTGGCCATATCTGAACTCACCCACGGGCCTGGACACTCTATAGCCTGTCCATGTCCATGGGAGTGGATCCTCCTTCACTGTAGTTCTCCCTGAGGTTTCTTCTTTTTCCCAGGACCCTGGGTTTTTTGGAGTTTTTCTCTCCTTGCTGGAGAAGGAGTGGTCTAAGGACAGGGGATGACTGGACAATGTTTCATTTGCTGCTTTGACATTGAATGTTGTTTCTTTCCTGTTTTGATATGTCTTTGTGTGGTATGTTTGGCTCATCCATATCTTGGAACGTCTCTTAGAGGCAAACTGTTGCTTTTCGCGATTTTAGGTGCTACAAAATAAATTCTTTCGAATTGAAAATTGAAGCATGCATACATTCCTCTATTGTACAACTTCTATGTGTACATTCCTCTATGGTACACCTCTATTGGTGTACACTCCTCTCCTGGGCATAGTCCCTCTATTGTACACTTCTATTGTACACTCCTCTATTGTACACTCCTCTATTGCACACTCCTCTTCATTATAGACTCCTCTATTGTACACTCCCTATTTTACACTTCATTGTACACTCCTCTATTTTACACTCCTCTATTGCACACTCTTCTATTGTACACCTCTCTATTGTACACTCCCTAATGTACACTGCCTCTATTGTACACTCCTACATTGTACACTCCTCTTCATTGCACACTCCTCAATTGTACACTTCCTCATTTTACACTCCCATATTGTACACTCCTCTATTGTGGCTACACTCCTCTATTGTACACTCCCTCTATTGCACCTCTCCTACACACCTCTCTATTGTACACTCCTCTATTGTACACTCCTCTATTATACACTCTCTCCTGCACACTCCTCTATTGTATACACCTCTATTGTACACACCTCTCTCTGCACACTCCTATATTGTACACTCCATTATTGTACACTCTCTTCATTGTACACTTTCTATTGTACACTCTCTATTGTACACCTCTCTATTGCACACTTTTCCATTGTACACCTCTCTATTATACACTCATCTCCTGCACACTCCTCTATTGTACACTCCTCTATTGTACACTTCATTGTACACTCCTCTATTGTAATACTTCCTCTTCTGCACACTCCTATATTGTACACTCCTCTATTGTACACTCCTCTATTGTACAATTTCTATTGTACACTCCTCTATTGTACACTCCTCTATTGTACACTTCTGTCCTGGGTACACTCCTATATTGTACACTCCTCTATTGTACACTCCTCTCTTGTACACACTCCTCTATTGTACACTCCTGTCCTGGTACATAATTCCTATATTGTACACCTCTTCATTGCACACTCCTCTCTATTGTAAACCCTGCCTCTTCATTAGTACACTCCTCTATTGTACACTCTCTCCTCCTGTACACTCCCTCTCCTGTACACTTTCTATTGTACTAACTCCTCATTGCAATAACTCTTCTATTATACACTCTCTACTGCACATTCCTCTCTATTGGTACACTCTCATTGTACACACCGCTATATTGTACACTCCTCTATTGTACATTCCTCCTCTATTGTACACTCCTTCCTCATTGTACACACTACTTCTCCTGGCACACACTTATATTGTACACTCCTCTCCTGCACACTCCTCTTCATTGTATTAATTCTCTATTGTAGCACCTTCTATTGTACACTCTCTATTGTGACACACTCCTTTTATTAGCCACCTCTATTGTACACTCCTCTATTGTACATACCTCTCTCTCTGCACACTCTTATATTGTACACTTCCTTCTATTGTACACTTCTATTGTACACTCCTCTATTGTAATAATTTGTACACTCCTATTATTGCATACACTTCCTCTGTTGTATACACTCTCTATTGTACACTTCATTGTACACTCCTCTATTGCACACCCCTCTATTGTACACTTCATTATACACTCATCTCCTGCACACTCTCTATTGTACAATTCCTCTATTGTACACTCCTCTCCTTGCACACTCCTATATTGTACTACTCTCTCATTGTACACTCTTCTATTGTACACTCCTCTATTGTACACTCCTGTCCTGTACACCTTATATATTGTACAATCTCTCTATTCTACACTCCTTCTCTGTACACTCCTCTATTGTACACTCCTCTATTGTATGCTCCTCTCCGCACTCCTTGTATTAGTCACAGCTACCACCCGTAGCTGTGCGGGCCATACCTAACTGGCTCTCCACCGCCCGACATCTATATAGCATGTCTCATCCATGGGAGGATCCCTCTCCTTCACTTCGTAGTTCCTCCCCAGGTTTCTTCTTTTCCCCAGGACCCTGGCTTTTTGGAGTTTTTCCTTGCTGAGAAGGAGTGGTTCAAGGACAAGGGATGACTGGACAATGTTTCATTTAAGCTGCTTTAGATGAATGTTGTTTTTTCCTGTTTTGATATGTCTGTGTGTATGCTTTGGCTCTATCCATATCTTGGAACGCTTCCTTAGATAAACTGCTAGCTGCGATTTTGGGTGCTACAAAAATAAATTGAATTGAAAATTGAATATGTACACTCTCATTGTACACCTCCTCTATGGTACACTCCTCTATTGTACACTTCCTCTACCGTACACTCCTCTTCCTGCACACTCTCTATTGTATACCTCTCTGTTGTACATTTCTATTGTACACCTTAATTGTACACTCCTCTCCTGCACACTCTATTGTACACTTTATTGTACACTCCTCTCCTGCACACACTTCTATATTGTACACCTCCATTATTGTACACTCCTCTGTTGCACACTTTCTATTGTACACTCTCTCATTGTACACTCCTCTCCTGCACACACTTCTATTGCACTCCTCTATTGTAATAATCCCTCTATTATACACTCATTCATTGCTCACTCCTGCATTATACACTCCCTCTGTATTGTACACTCTATTTTACACTCCTCTATTGTACACTCCTCTCCTGCACACTCCTATATTGTACACTTTCTATTGTACACACCTTCATTGTACACTCCTCTATTGTACACTGCTCTGTCCTGCACACTCCTATATTGTACACTCCTCTCTATTCATTGCACACCTTTCTATTGTACACTCCTCTTATTGTACACTCCTCTCACTTACAGGCTAATACCTCTCATTGTACACTCTCTATTATACACCTCTCCTGCACACTCCTGTATTGTACACTCCCTCTGTTGTACACTTCCCTTCATTGTACACTCCTCTCATTGTACACCTCTCTATTGTACACACCTGTCCTGCACACTCCTATATTGTACACTTCATTCTACACTCCTCATCTTGTACACTCCTCTATTGTACACCTCCTCCTATTGTACACTCCTCTTCTGCACACCTCTATATTGTACACTTCTATTGTACACTCATCTCCTGCACATTTCTATTGTACACTCCTCTATTGTACACTCCTCTATTGTACACTCCTCCATTGTACACTCCTGTCCTGGCATACATCCCTACATTGTACACTTCTCCATTGTACACTCCCTCTATTGTACACCTTCATTGTGTACACTCCTCTATTGTACACTCCTGTCCTGCACACTCCTATATTGTACACTCCTCTATTGTGGCCACACTCCTCTTTGTACACCTCATTGTACACTCCTGTCCTGTACACCTCTATATTGGGTACACTTCTCTCATTGTACACTCCTCATTGTATACTCCTCTCCTGCACACTCTCAGGGATTGTCACAGTGCTACCCTCCTGGGTAGCTGTACATACTTAACTGGGCCCACGGGCCTGGAGCATCTATAGCCTGTCCCATCTCATGGGAGTGGATCCTCCTTCACTGTAGTTCTCCTCGAGGTTTCCTTCTTTTCCCAGGAATCCCTGGGTTTTTGGAGCTTTTCCTTGCTGATTGAAGCAGAGGGGTCTAAGGACAGTAGGGATGACTGGACAATGCTTTGATTTGGTTGCTTTACATGAATGTTGTTTTTCCCGTTTTGATATGTCTTGTGTGTATGTTTGGCCTTCATCCATATCTTTGGAACGTCCCTCCTTAGAGGCAACTGTTGTTGTTGACCTTGGGTGCTAAAAGCAAATAAAATTGAATCTTGAAAATTTAATATGTACACTCCCCTATTGTACACCTCTATGGTACACTCCTCTGTACACTCCCTCATTGTACACTCCCTCTATTGCACACTCCTCTATTGTACACTCCTCTATTATACACCTTCATTGTACACCTTCATTGCACACTCTTTATTCCAGACCTTCATTGTACACTCCCTCTATTGTGCCACCTCTTCCTGCACACCCGCCATTGTACACTCCTCTATTGTACACTCTCTATTGCACTCCTCTATTGTACACTCCTCTATTGTACACTCCTCTCCCCTCTGTACACTACTCTCCTGCACATCTCCTCTATTGTACACTCTCTCCTGCACACACTCTCTCATTGTACACTCCTCTATTATACACTCATCTCCTGCACACTCCTCTATGGTACACTCCTATTGTACACCTCCTCTATTGTACACTCCCTCATTGTACACCTCTATTGCACACCTCTATTGTACACTCATTTTACACTCCTCTATTGTACAATTCTCTCCTAAATAATTCTATTGTACACTCCTCTATTGTACACTCTCCATTGTACACTCCTCTATTGCACACTCCTTTATTGTACACTCCTCTATTGTACACTCCTCTATTGTACACTCCCTCTCTCCTGCACACTCCTATATTGTACACTCTCTCTATTGTACACTCCTTCATTGTACACTTCTATTGTACACTCTCTATTGTACACTTTCATTATACACTCCTCTCCTGCAACACTTCTATTGTACACTCTGTTGTACATTTCTCTATTGTACACTCCTCTCTATTGCACACTCTATTAGTACACACCTCCTGCACACTCCTATATTGTACACTCCATTATTGTACACTCCTCTGTTGTACACTTTCTATTGTACACTTCATTGTACACCTCTATTGCACACTCCTCTATTGTACACTCCTCTCTATTATACACTCCATCTCCTGCACACTCTCTTTGTATTCATTGTACACTCCTCTATTGTACACTCCTCTCCTGCACACTCCTATATTGTACACTTCTATTGTACACTCCTCTATTGTACACTCCTCATTGTACACCTCCTGTCCTGCACACTCCTATATTGTACACTCCTCTATTCTACACTCCTCTCTTGTACACCTCTCTATTGTACACTCCTATATTGTACACTCCTGTCCTGTACACTTTGTACACTCCTCTATTGTATACTCCTCTCCGGCACACTTCCTGTATTGTCACAGCTACCCACCTGGGTAGCTGTGGCCATATACTGAACTGGCCCACCCGGCCTGGACATCTATAGCATGTCCTGTCCATGGGAGTGGATCCCTCCTTCACTGTAGTTCTCCCGAGGTTTCTTCTTTTCCCAGGACCCTGGGTTTTTGGAGTTTTTCCTTGCTGAGAAGGAGGGTCTAAGGACAAGGGATGACTGGACAATGTTTCATTTGCTGCTTTAGATGAATGTTGTTTTTCCTGTTTTGATATGTCTGTGTGTATGTTTGGCTCATCCATATCTTTGGAATCGCCTTAGAGGCAACTGTTGTTGCGATTTTGGGTGCTACAAAAAAATTGAATTGAAAATTGAATATGTACACTCCTCTATTGTACACTCCTCTATGGTACACTCTCTATTGTACACTTCCTCTACTGTACACCTCTCCTGCACACTCCTCTATTGTACACTCCTCTATTGTACACTCACTTCTATTGTACACTCTCTCTATTGGGTACTCCTCTCCTGCACACTCCTGTATTGTACACTCTAAAGTACACTCCTCTCCTGCACACTCCTCTATTGTACACTCCTCTATTGTACACTCCTCTATGGTACACTCCTCTATTGTACACTCCTCTATTGTACACTCCTCTCCTGCACAGTCCTCTATTGTACACTCCTCTATTGTACACTCCTCTATTGTACACTCCTCTATTGCACACTCCTCTATTATAGACTCCTCTATTGTACACTCCCCTATTTTACACTCCTCTATTGTACACTCCTCTATTTTACACTCCACTATTGCACACTCCTCTATTGTACACTCCTCTATTGTACACTCCCCTAATGTACACTGCTCTATTGTACACTAATCTATTGTACACTCCTCTATTGCACACTCCTCTATTGTACACTCCTCTATTTTACACTCCTCTATTGTACACTCCTCTATTGTACACTCCTCTATTGTACACTCCTCTATTGCACACACCTCTCCTACACACTCCTCTATTGTACACTCCTCTATTGTACACTCCTCTATTGTACACTCCTCTATTGTACACTCCTCTATTGTACACACCTCTCCTGCACACTCCTATATTGTACACTCCATTATTGTACACTCCTCTATTGTACACTCCTCTATTGTACACTCCTCTATTGTACACTCCTCTATTGCACACTCCTCTATTGTACACTCCTCTATTATACACTCATCTCCTGCACACTCCTCTATTGTACACTCCTCTATTGTACACTCCTCTATTGTACACTCCTCTATTGTACACTCCTCTCCTGCACACTCTATATTGTACACTCCTCCATTGTACACTCCCTCTATTGTACACTCCTATATTGTACACTCCTATATTGTACACTCCTGTACTGCACACTCCTATATTGTACACTCCTCTATTGTACACTCCTCTATTGTACACTCCTCTATTGTACACTCCTGTCCTGTACACTCCTATATTGTACCTTCTCTATTGTACACTCCTCTATTGTATACTCCTCTCCTGCACACTCCTGTATTGTCACAGCTACCCTCCTGGGTAGCTGTAATACCGAACTGGCCCACGGGCCTGACATCTATAGCCTGTCCGTCCATGGGAGTGGATCCCTCCTTCACTGTAGTTCTCCCGAGGTTTCTTCTTTTCCCAGGACCCTGGGTTTTGGAGTTTTTCCTTGCTGAGAAGGAGGGTCTAAGGACAGGGGATGACTGGACAATGTTTGATTTGCTGCTTTACATGAAATGTTGTTTTTTCCTGTTTTGATATGTCTGTGTGTATGTTTGGCTCATCCATATCTTGGAACGCCCTTAGAGGCAACTGTTGTTGCAATTTTGGGTGCTACAAAATAAATTGAATTGAAAATTTAATATGTACACTCCTCTATTGTACACTCCTCTATGGTACACTCCTCTATTGTACACTCCTCTATTGTACACTCCTCTATTGCACACTCCTCTATTGTACACTCCTCTATTTTACACTCCTCTATTGTACACTCCTCTCCTGCACACTCCTCTATTGTACACTCCTCTATTGTACACTCCTCTATTGTACACTCCTCTATTGCACACTCCTTTATTGTAGACTCCTCTATTGTACACTCCTCTATTGTACACTCCTCTCCTGCACACTCCTATATTGTACACTCCTCTATTGTACACTCCTCTATTGTACACCTCTATTGTACACTCCTCTATTGTACACTCCTCTATTATACACTCCTCTCCTGCACACTCCTCTATTGTACACTCCTCTGTTGTACATTTCTATTGTCCCATCCATCCATCCATCTTCTTCCGCTTATCCGGGGCCGGGTCACGGGGCAGCAGTCTAAGCAGGGGCTCCCAAGCTTCCTTCTCCCCAGCCACTTCCTCCAGCTCCTCCGGACGGACCTCGAGGCGCTCCCAGGCCAGCCGAGAGACATAGTCCCTCCAGCGTGTCCTGGGTCTTCCCTGGGCCTCCTAATGTGGGACATGCCCGAACACCTCCCGAGGAGGCGCCCAGGAGGCATCCGGACCAGATGCCCGAACCACCTCAGCTGGCTCCTCTCGACGTGGAGGAGCAGCGACTCTACTCCGAGCTCCTCCCGTGTGACCGAGCTCCTCACCCTATCTCTAAGGGAGCGCCCGGCCACTCTGGCGGAGGAAACTCATTTCTGCCGCTTGTATCCGATCTCGTTCTTTCGGTCATTACCCAGAGCTCATGACCATAGGTGAGGGTAGGAACGTAGATTGACCGGTAATCGAGAGCCGCCTTTCGCTCAGCTCCTCTTCACCACAACGGTCCGATACAGCGACTGCATCACTGCCGACGCCGCACCGATCCGCCTCGTCAATCTCGCGCTCCATCCTCCTCCTCACTCGTGAACAAGACCCCGAGATACTTGAACTCCTCCACTTGAGGCAGAGACTTCACCCACCCGGAGAGGGCAAACCACCTTTTTCCGGTCGAACCATGGCCTCGGATTTGGAACAGCTGATTCTCATCCCAGCCGCTTCACACTGCTGCAAACCGCCCCAGTGCACGTTGCAGGTCCTGGTTCAATGGAGCCAACAGGACAACATCATCCGCAAAAGCAGCGATGAAATCCTGTGGTCCCCGAACTGACCCCCTCCGGCCCCTGGCTGCGCCTAGAAATTCTGGTCCATAAATACAATGAACAGAACCGTGACAAAGGGCAGCCCTGGCGGAGTCCAACATGCACCGGAACAAGTCTGACTTACTGCCGGCAATGCGAACACAGCTCCTGCTCCGTCATACAGGGACCGGACAGCCTTAGCAAAGGGCCCCGGACCCCATACTTCCCGAGCACTTCACAGGGCACCACGAGGGACACGGTCGAATGCCTTCTCCAAGTCCACAAAACACATGTGGACTGGTTGGGCAAACTCCCATGAACCCTCGAGCACCCGATGGAGGGTGTAGAGCTGGTCCAGTGTTCCACGACCAGGCCGAAAACCACACTGCTCCTCTTGGATCCGAGGTTCGACTATCGGCCGAACTCTCCTCTCCAGTACCCTGGCATAGACTTTACTGGGAGGCTGAGGAGTGTGATTCCTGTAGTTGGAACACACCCTCCGGTCCCCCTTTTATACAGAGGGACTCACCACCCCGGTCTGCCAGTCCAGAGGTACTGTTCCCGACCGCCACGCTGATGTTGTAGAGACGTGTCAACCAAGACAGCCCCACAACACCCAGAGACTTAAGGTACTCAGGACGGATCTCATCCACCCCCGGAGCCTTGCCACCGAGGAGCTTTCTGACCACCTCAGTGACTTCGGCCAGGGTGATGGATGAGTCCGCCTCTGGGTCCCTCAGCCTCGGCCTCCTCTTCGGAGGACGTGACGGTGGGATTGAGGAGATCCCCAAAGTATTCCTTCCACCGCTCGACAACATCCCAGTCGAGGTCAGCAGCTCTCCCTGCACTGTAAACAGTATTGGTGAAGGGCCGCTTCCCTCCTGAGGCGCCGGACGGTTTGCCAGAATTTCCTTGGGGCCGTCCGATAGTCCTCCTCCATGGCCTCCCGAACTCCTCCCAGACCCGAAGTTTTGCTCTCTGCAACCGCCTCGGCTGCAGCACGCTTGGCCCGACGGTACCCGTCAGCTGCCTCAGGAGTCCACCGGGCCAGTAAGGCCCGGTAGGACTCCTTCTTCAGCTTGACGGCATCCCTTACTTCCGTGTCCACCACTCGGTTCGGGATTGCCGCCGCGACAGGCACCGCAGGCCTTACGGCCACAGCTACGAACGGTCAGATCGACAATGGAGGCCGAGAACGGAAGCCCACTGGCTCCATGTCCCCAGCCTCCTCGGGATCTGGGAGAAGCTCTCCGGAGGTGTGAGTTGAAGGCCACACAGACAGAAGGTTCCGCCAGACGCTCCCAGCAGACCCTCACGATACGCTTGGGCCTGCCAGGTCTTTCCGGCTTCCTCCTCCGCCAGCGACCTAACTTCACCACCAGGTGGTGATCAGTTGACAGCTCTGCCCTCTCTTCACCCGAGTGTCCAAGACACACGGCCGGAGGTCAGATGACACGACAACAAAGTCGATCATCGACCTCCGGCCTAGGAGTCCTGGTGCCACGTGCAACCGATGGACCCCTTGTGCTTGAACATGGTGTTCGTTATGGACAAACTGTGACTAGCACAGAAGTCCAATAACAGAACACCGCTGGTTCAGATCAGGAGGCCGCTCCTCCCAATCACCCTCTCCAAGTGTCACTGTCGCTGCCCACATGGGCGCTGAAGTCCCCAGTAGAACAACGGAGTCCCCGGTCGGTGCACTATCCAGTACCCTCCCAGAGACTCCAAGAAGGCTGGTACTCTGCACTGCAGTTCGGCCCATAGGCCGACACCACAGTGAGAGACCTGTCCTCGACCAAGGCGCAGGGACGCCGACCCTCTCGCTCACCGGGTAAACTTCCAACACGCAGCGGCTGAGCTGTGGGGCTATAAGCAGGCCCACACCAGCTCGCCGCCGCCCCGCGCCAACGCCAGAGAAATGGAGAGTCCAACCTCTCAAGGAGTTGGGTTCCAGAGCCCAAGCTGTGCGTGGAGGTGAGGCCGACTATATCTAGCCGGTAACGCCGACCTCCCGCACAAGCTCAGGCTCCTTCCCCCAGCGAGGTGACATTCCATGTCCCCAGAGCTAGTCTCCATGTCCGGAGTCTGGTCGCCGAGGCCCCTGCCTTCGACCGCCACCCAGATCTCTCCGCACCCAACCCCTATGGCTCCTCTCGCGGGTGGTGGGCCCACCAGAGGGCGGCCCCACGTCGCTCCTTCGGGCTGGGCCCGGCCGGGCCCCGTGGGGAAAGGCCCGGCCACCAGGCGCTCGCCGGCGTGCACCCACCCCAGGCCTGGCTCCAGGGTGGGGCCCCGGTGTCGCCATTCCGGGCGACGTAACTGGCCTCTGTATGTTTATCATCATTCGGGGCTTCTGAACCGCTCTTCGTCTGACCCGTCCCCCCGGACCTGTTTGCCTTGGGTGACCCTACCAGGGGCATAAAGCCCCCGACAACATAGCTCCTGGGATCATTCGGGTACTCAAACCCCTCCACCACGTTAAGGTGGCGGTGCGGTTGTACACTCCTCTATTGCACACTCCTCTATTGTACACACCTCTCCTGCACACTCCTATATTGTACACTCCATTATTGTACACTCCTCTGTTGTACACTCCTCTATTGTACACTCCTCTATTGTACACTCCTCTATTGCACACTCCTCTATTGTACACTCCTCTATTATACACTCATCTCCTGCACACTCCTCTATGGTACACTCCTCTATTGTACACTCCTCTATTGTACACTCCTCTATTGTACACTCCTCTATTGCACACTCCTCTATTGTACACTCCTCTATTTTACACTCCTCTATTGTACACTCCTCTCCTGCACACTCCTCTATTGTACACTCCTCTATTGTACACTCCTCTATTGTACACTCCTCTATTGCACACTCCTTTATTGTACACTCCTCTATTGTACACTCCTCTATTGTACACTCCTCTCCTGCACACTCCTATATTGTACACTCCTCTATTGTACACTCCTCTATTGTACACTCCTCTATTGTACACTCCTCTATTGTACACTCCTCTATTATACACTCCTCTCCTGCACACTCCTCTATTGTACACTCCTCTGTTGTACAATACTCTATTGTACACTCCTCTATTGAACACTCCTCTATTGTACACACCTCTCCTGCACACTCCTATATTGTACACTCCATTATTGTACACTCCTCTGTTGTACACTCCTCTATTGTACACTCCTCTATTGTACACTCCTCTATTGCACACTCCTCTATTGTACACTCCTCTATTATACACTCATCTCCTGCACACTCCTCTATTGTACACTCCTCTATTGTACACTCCTCTATTGTACACTCCTCTCCTGCACACTCCTATATTGTACACTCCTCTATTGTACACTCCTCTATTGTACACTCCTCTATTGTACACTCCTGTCCTGCACACTCCTATATTGTACACTCCTCTATTCTACACTCCTCTCTTGTACACTCCTCTATTGTACACTCCTATATTGTACACTCCTGTCCTGTACACTCCTCTATTGTACACTCCTCTATTGTATACTCCTCTCCTGCACACTCCTGTATTGTCACAGCTACCCACCTGGGTAGCTGTGGCCATACCGAACTGGCCCACGGGCCTGGACATCTATAGCATGTCCGTCCATGGGAGTGGATCCCTCCTTCACTGTAGTTCTCCCCGAGGTTTCTTCTTTTTCCCAGGACCCTGGGTTTTTTGGAGTTTTTCCTTGCTGAGAAGGAGGGTCTAAGGACAAGGGATGACTGGACAATGTTTCATTTGCTGCTTTAGATGAATGTTGTTTTTTCCTGTTTTGATATGTCTGTGTGTATGTTTGGCTCATCCATATCTTGGAACGCCCTTAGAGGCAACTGTTGTTGCGATTTTGGGTGCTACAAAATAAATTGAATTGAAAATTGAATATGTACACTCCTCTATTGTACACTCCTCTATGGTACACTCCTCTATTGTACACTCCTCTACTGTACACTCCTCTCCTGCACACTCCTCTATTGTACACTCCTCTATTGTACACTCCTCTGTTGTACACTCCTCTATTGTACACTCCTCTCCTGCACACTCCTCTATTGTACACTCTATTGTACACTCCTCTCCTGCACACTCCTCTATTGTACACTCCTCTATTGTACACTCCTCTATTGTACACTCCTCTATTTTACACTCCTCTATTGTACACTCCTCTATTGTACACTCCTCTCCTGCACACTCCTCTATTGTACACTCCTCTATTGTACACTCCTCTATTGTACACTCCTCTATTGCACACTCCTCTATTATAGACTCCTCTATTGTACACTCCCCTATTTTACACTCCTCTATTGTACACTCCTCTATTTTACACTCCTCTATTGCACACTCCTCTATTGTACACTCCTCTATTGTACACTCCCCTAATGTACACTGCTCTATTGTACACTAATCTATTGTACACTCCTCTATTGCACACTCCTCTATTGTACACTCCTCTATTTTAGACTCCTCTATTGTACACTCCTCTATTGTACACTCCTCTATTGTACACTCCTCTATTGTACACTCCTCTATTATACACTCCTCTCCTGCACACTCCTCTATTGTACACTCCTCTGTTGTACATTTCTCTATTGTACACTCCTCTATTGTACACTCCTCTATTGTACACACCTCTCCTGCACACTCCTATATTGTACACTCCATTATTGTACACTCCTCTATTGTACACTCCTCTATTGTACACTCCTCTATTGTACACTCCTCTATTGCACACTCCTCTATTGTACACTCCTCTATTATACACTCATCTCCTGCACACTCCTCTATTGTACACTCCTCTATTGTACACTCCTCTATTGTACACTCCTCTATTGTACACTCCTCTCCTGCACACTCCTATATTGTACACTCCTCCATTGTACACTCCTCTATTGTACACTCCTCTATTGTACACTCCTCTATTGTACACTCCTGTCCTGCACACTCCTATATTGTACACTCCTCCATTGTACACTCCTCTATTGTACACTCCTCTATTGTACACTCCTCTATTGTATACTCCTCTCCTGCACACTCCTGTATTGTCACAGCTACCCTCCTGGGTAGCCGTGGCCATACCGAACTGGCCCACGGGCCTGGACATCTATAGCCTGTCCGTCCATGGGAGTGGATCCCTCCTTCACTGTAGTTCTCCCCGAGGTTTCTTCTTTTTCCCAGGACCCTGGGTTTTTTGGAGTTTTTCCTTGCTGAGAAGGAGGGTCTAAGGACAAGGGATGACTGGACAATGTTTCATTTGCTGCTTTAGATGAATGTTGTTTTTTCCTGTTTTGATATGTCTGTGTGTATGTTTGGCTCATCCATATCTTGGAACGCCCTTAGAGGCAACTGTTGTTGCAATTTTGGGTGCTACAAAATAAATTGAATTGAAAATTGAATATGTACACTCCTCTATTGTACACTCCTCTATGGTACACTCCTCTATTGTACACTCCTCTATTGTACACTCCTCTATTGCACACTCCTCTATTGTACACTCCTCTATTTTACACTCCTCTATTGTACACTCCTCTCCTGCACACTCCTCTATTGTACACTCCTCTATTGTACACTCCTCTATTGTACACTCCTCTATTGCACACTCCTTTATTGTAGACTCCTCTATTGTACACTCCTCTATTGTACACTCCTCTCCTGCACACTCCTATATTGTACACTCCTCTATTGTACACTCCTCTATTGTACACTCCTCTATTGTACACTCCTCTATTGTACACTCCTCTATTATACACTCCTCTCCTGCACACTCCTCTATTGTACACTCCTCTGTTGTACATTTCTCTATTGTACACTCCTCTATTGCACACTCCTCTATTGTACACACCTCTCCTGCACACTCCTATATTGTACACTCCATTATTGTACACTCCTCTGTTGTACACTCCTCTATTGTACACTCCTCTATTGTACACTCCTCTATTGCACACTCCTCTATTGTACACTCCTCTATTATACACTCATCTCCTGCACACTCCTCTATTGTACACTCCTCTATTGTACACTCCTCTATTGTACACTCCTCTCCTGCACACTCCTATATTGTACACTCCTCTATTGTACACTCCTCTATTGTACACTCCTCTATTGTACACTCCTGTCCTGCACACTCCTATATTGTACACTCCTCTATTGTACACTCCTCTCTTGTACACTCCTCTATTGTACACTCCTATATTGTACACTCCTGTCCTGTACACTCCTCTATTGTACACTCCTCTATTGTACACTCCTCTATTGTATACTCCTCTCCTGCACACTCCTGTATTGTCACAGCTACCCACCTGGGTAGCTGTGGCCATACCGAACTGGCCCACGGGCCTGGACATCTATAGCATGTCCGTCCATGGGAGTAGATCCCTCCTTCACTGTAGTTCTCCCCGAGGTTTCTTCTTTTTCCCAGGACCCTGGGTTTTTTGGAGTTTTTCCTTGCTGAGAAGGAGGGTCTAAGGACAAGGGATGACTGGACAATGTTTCATTTGCTGCTTTAGATGAATGTTGTTTTTTCCTGTTTTGATATGTCTGTGTGTATGTTTGGCTCATCCATATCTTGGAACGCCCTTAGAGGCAACTGTTGTTGCGATTTTGGGTGCTACAAAATAAATTGACTTGAATATTGAATATGTACACTCCTCTATTGTACACTCCTCTATGGTACACTCCTCTATTGTACACTCCTCTACTGTACACTCCTCTCCTGCACACTCCTCTATTGTACACTCCTCTATTGTACACTCCTCTATTGTACACTCCTCTATTGTACACTCCTCTCCTGCACACTCCTCTATTGTACACTCTATTGTACACTCCTCTCCTGCACACTCTTCTATTGTACACTCCTCTATTGTACACTCCTCTATTGTACACTCCTCTATTGTACACTCCTCTATGGTACACTCCTCTATTGTACACTCCTCTATTGTACACTCCTCTCCTGCACACTCCTCTATTGTACACTCCTCTATTGCACACTCCTCTATTGTACACTCCTCTATTGTACACTCCTCTATTGCACACTCCTCTATTGCACACTCCTCTATTATAGACTCCTCTATTGTACACTCCCCTATTTTACACTCCTCTATTGTACACTCCTCTATTTTACACTCCTCTATTGCACACTCCTCTATTGTACACTCCTCTATTGTACACTCCTCTATTGTACACTCCTCTATTGCACACTCCTCTATTGTACACTCCTCTCCTGCACACTCCTCTATTGTACACTCCTCTCCTGCACACTCCTCTATTGTACACTCCTCTATTGTACACTCCTCTATTGTACACTTCTCTATTGCACACTCCTCTATTGTACACTCCTCTATTGTACACTCCTCTATTGTACACTCCTCTATTGTACACTCCTCTATTGCACACTCCTTTATTGTACACTCCTCTATTGTACACTCCTCTATTGTACACTCCTCTATTTTACACTCCTCTATTGCACACTCCTCTATTGTACACTCCTCTATTGTACACTCCTCTATTGTACACTCCTCTATTGCACACTCCTCTATTGTACACTCCTCTCCTGCACACTCCTCTATTGTACACTCCTCTCCTGCACACTCCTCTATTGTACACTCCTCTATTGTACACTCCTCTATTGTACACTTCTCTATTGCACACTCCTCTATTGTACAGTCCTCTATTGTACACTCCTCTATTGTACACTCCTCTCCTGCACACTCCTCTATTGTACACTCCTCTATTGTACACTCCTCTCCTGCGCACTCCTGTATTGTATGTACACTTTTCTATTGTACACTCCTCTATTGTACACTCCTCTATTGTACACTCCTCTATTGTACACGCCTCTCCTGCACACTCCTCTATTGTACACTCCACTATTGTACACTCCTCTCCTGCGCACTCCTCTATTGTACACTCCTCTATTGTACACTCCTCTCCTGCACACTCCTCTATTGTACACTCCTCTATTGTACACTCCTCTATTGTACACTTCTCTATTGCACACTCCTCTATTGTACACTCCTCTATTGTACACTCCTCTATTGTACACTCCTCTATTGCACACTCCTTTATTGTACACTCCTCTATTGTACACTCCTCTATTGTACACTCCTCTATTTTACACTCCTCTATTGCACACTCCTCTATTGTACACTCCTCTATTGTACACTCCTCTATTGTACACTCCTCTATTGCACACTCCTCTATTGTACACTCCTCTCCTGCACACTCCTCTATTGTACACTCCTCTCCTGCACACTCCTCTATTGTACACTCCTCTATTGTACACTCCTCTATTGTACACTTCTCTATTGCACACTCCTCTATTGTACACTCCTCTATTGTACACTCCTCTATTGTACACTCCTCTCCTGCACACTCCTCTATTGTACACTCCTCTATTGTACACTCCTCTCCTGCGCACTCCTGTATTGTATGTACACTTTTCTATTGTACACTCCTCTATTGTACACTCCTCTATTGTACACTCCTCTATTGTACACGCCTCTCCTGCACACTCCTCTATTGTACACTCCACTATTGTACACTCCTCTCCTGCGCACTCCTGTATTGTATGTACACTTTTCTATTGTACACTCCTCTATTGTACACTCCTCTATTGTACACTCCTCTATTGCACACTCCTCTATTGCACACTCCTCTATTATAGACTCCTCTATTGTACACTCCCCTATTTTACACTCCTCTATTGTACACTCCTCTATTTTACACTCCTCTATTGCACACTCCTCTATTGTACACACCTCTCCTGCACACTCCTCTATTGTACACTCCATTATTGTACACACCTCTCCTGCACACTCCTCTATTGTACACTCCATTATTGTACACTCCTCTATTGTACACTCCTTTATTGTACACACCTCTCCTGCACACTCCTATATTGTACACTCCATTATTGTACACTCCTCTATTGTACACTCCTCTATTGTACACTCCTCTATTGTACACTCCTCTATTGCACACTCCTCTATTGTACACTCCTCTATTATACACTCATCTCCTGCACACTCCTCTATTGTACACTCCTCTATTGTACACTCCTCTATTGTACACTCCTCTATTGTACACTCCTCTCCTGCACACTCCTATATTGTACACTCCTCTATTGTACACTCCTCTATTGTACACTCTTCTATTGTACACTCCTGTCCTGCACACTCCTATATTGTACACTCCTCTATTGTACACTCCTCTCTTGTACACTCCTCTATTGTACACTCCTGTCCTGTACACTCCTATATTGTACACTCTTCTATTGTACACTCCTCTATTGTACACTCCTCTATTGTATACTCCTCTCCTGCACACTCCTGTATTGTCACAGCTACCCTCCTGGGTAGCTGTGGCCATACCGAACTGGCCCACGGGCCTGGACATCTATAGCCTGTCCGTCCATGGGAGTGGATCCCTCCTTCACTGTAGTTCTCCCCGAGGTTTCTTCTTTTTCCCAGGACCCTGGGTTTTTTGGAGTTCTTCCTTGCTGAGAAGGAGGGTCTAAGGACAGGGGATGACTGGACAATGTTTCATTTGCTGCTTTATATGAATGTTGTTTTTTCCTGTTTTGATATGTCTGTGTGTATGTTTGGCTCATCCATATCTTGGAACGCCCTTAGAGGCAACTGTTGTTGCAATTTTGGGTGCTACAAAATAAATTGAATTGAAAATTGAATATGTACACTCCTCTATTTTACACTCCTCTATGGTACACTCCTCTATTGTATACTCCTCTATTGTACACTCCTCTATTGTACACTCCTCTATTGCACACTCCTCTATTATAGACTCCACTATTGTACACTCCCCTATTTTACACTCCTCTATTGTACACTCCTCTATTGCACACTCCTCTATTGCACATTCCTCTATTGTACACTCATCTATTGTACACTCCTCTATTGCACACTCCTCTATTGCACACTCCTCTATTATAGACTCCTCTATTGTACACTCCCCTATTTTACACTCCTCTATTGTACACTCCTCTATTTTACACTCCTCTATTGCACACTCCTCTATTGTACACTCCTCTATTGTACACTCCTCTATTGTACACTCCTCTATTGCACACTCCTCTATTGTACACTCCTCTATTTTACACTCCTCTATTGTACACTCCTCTCCTGCACACTCCTCTATTGTACACTCCTCTATTGTACACTCCTCTATTGTACACTCCTCTATTGCACACTCCTTTATTGTACACTCCTCTATTGTACACTCCTCTATTGTACACTCCTCTCCTGCACACTCCTATATTGTACACTCCTCTATTGTACACTCCTCTATTGTACACTCCTCTATTGTACACTCCTCTATTGTACACTCCTCTATTATACACTCCTCTCCTGCACACTCCTCTATTGTACACTCCTCTGTTGTACATTTCTCTATTGTACACTCCTCTATTGCACACTCCTCTATTGTACACACCTCTCCTGCACACTCCTATATTGTACACTCCATTATTGTACACTCCTCTGTTGTACACTCCTCTATTGTACACTCCTCTATTGTACACTCCTCTATTGCACACTCCTCTATTGTACACTCCTCTATTATACACTCATCTCCTGCACACTCCTCTATTGTACACTCCTATATTGTACACTCCTCTATTGTACACTCCTCTATTGTACACTCCTCTATTGTACACTCCTGTCCTGCACACTCCTATATTGTACACTCCTCTATTGTACACTCCTCTCTTGTACACTCCTCTATTGTACACTCCTATATTGTACACTCCTGTCCTGTACACTCCTCTATTGTACACTCCTCTATTGTACACTCCTCTATTGTATACTCCTCTCCTGCACACTCCTGTATTGTCACAGCTACCCACCTGGGTAGCTGTGGCCATACCGAACTGGCCCACGGGCCTGGACATCTATAGCATGTCCGTCCATGGGAGTGGATCCCTCCTTCACTGTAGTTCTCCCCGAGGTTTCTTCTTTTTCCCAGGACCCTGGGTTTTTTGGAGTTTTTCCTTGCTGAGAAGGAGGGTCTAAGGACAAGGGATGACTGGACAATGTTTCATTTGCTGCTTTACATGAATGTTGTTTTTTCCTGTTTTGATATGTCTGTGTGTATGTTTGGCTCATCCATATCTTGGAACGCCCTTAGAGGCAACTGTTGTTGCGATTTTGGGTGCTACAAAATAAATTGAATTGAAAATTGAATATGTACACTCCTCTATTGTACACTCCTCTCCTGCACACTCCTCTATTGTACACTCCTCTCCTGCACACTCCTCTATTGTACACTCTATTGTACACTCCTCTCCTGCACACTCCTCTATTGTACACTCCTCTATTGTACACTCCTCTATTGTACACTCCTCTATTGTACACTCCTCTATGGTACACTCCTCTATTGTACACTCCTCTATTGTACACTCCCCTCCTGCACACTCCTCTATTGTACACTCCTCTATTGTACACTCCCCTATTGTACACTCCTCTATTGCACACTCCTCTATTATAGACTCCACTATTGTACACTCCCCTATTTTACACTCCTCTATTGTACACTCCTCTATTGCACACTCCTCTATTGCACATTCCTCTATTGTACACTCCTCTATTGTACACTCCTCTATTGCACACTCCTCTATTGCACACTCCTCTATTATAGACTCCTCTATTGTACACTCCCCTATTTTACACTCCTCTATTGTACACTCCTCTATTTTACACTCCTCTATTGCACACTCCTCTATTGTACACTCCTCTATTGTACACTCCTCTATTGTACACTCCTCTATTGCACACTCCTCTATTGTACACTCCTCTCCTGCACACTCCTCTATTGTACACTCCTCTCCTGCACACTCCTCTATTGTACACTCCTCTATTGTACACTCCTCTATTGTACACTTCTCTATTGCACACTCCTCTATTGTACACTCCTCTATTGTACACTCCTCTATTGTACACTCCTCTCCTGCACACTCCTCTATTGTACACTCCTCTATTGTACACTCCTCTCCTGCGCACTCCTGTATTGTACACTCCTCTATTGTACACTCCTCTCCTGCGCACTCCTGTATTGTATGTACACTTTTCTATTGTACACTCCTCTATTGTACACTCCTCTATTGCACACTCCTCTATTGCACACTCCTCTATTGCACACTCCTCTATTATAGACTCCTCTATTGTACACTCCTCTATTGTACACTCCTCTCCTGCACACTCCTATATTGTACACTCCTTTATTGTACACTCCTCTATTGTACACTCCTCTATTGTACACTCCTCTATGGTACACTCCTCTATTGTACAATCGTCTATTGTACACTCCTCTCCTGCACACTCCTACATTGTACACTCCTCTATTGTACACTCCTCTATTGTACACTCCTCTCCTGCACACTCCTATATTGTACACTCCTCTATTGTACACTCCTATATTGTACACTCCTCTCCTGCGCACTCCTGTATTGTATGTACACTTTTCTATTGTACACTCCTCTATTGTACACTCCTCTATTGTACACTCCTCTCCTGCACACTCCTCTATTGTACACTCCTCTATTGTACACTCCTCTATTGTACACTCCTCTCCTGCCCACTCCTGTATTGTATGTACACTTTTCTATTGTACACTCCTCTATTGTACACTCCTCTATTGTACACTCCTCTCCTGCACACTCCTCTATTGTACACTCCTCTATTGTACACTCCTCTCCTGCGCACTCCTGTATTGTATGTACACTTTTCTATTGTACACTCCTCTATTGTACACTCCTCTATTGTACACTCCTCTATTGTACACTCCTCTCCTGCACACTCCTCTATTGTACACTCCTCTATTGTACACTCCTCTATTATACACTGCTCTCCTGCACACTCCTCTATTGTACACTCTATTGTACACTCCTCTATTGTACACTCCTCTATTATACACTCCTCTCCTGCACACTCCTCTATTGTACACTCCTCTATTGTACACTCCTCTATTGTACACTCCTCTATTGTATGTACACTCCTCTATTGTACACTACTCTAATGCACACTCCTCTATTGTACACTCCTCTATTGTACACTCCTCTAATGCACACTCCTCTATTGTACAATCCTCTATTGTATGTACACTCCTCTATTGTACACTCCTCTATTGTACACTCCTCTAATGCACACTCCTCTATTGTACACTCCTCTATTGTATGTACACTCCTCTATTGTGCACTCCTCTATTGCACACTCCTCTATTGTACACTCCTCTCCTGCACACTCCTCTATTGTACACTCCTCTATTGTACACTCCTCTATTGTACACTCCTCTATTGTACACTCCTCTATTGTACACTCCTCTCCTGCACACTCCTTTATTGTACACTCCTCTCCTGTACACTCCTCTATTGTACACTCCTCTATTGTACACCCCTCTATTGTACACTCCTCTCCTGCACACTCCTCTATTGTAGTCTCCTCTATTGTACACTCCCCTATTGTACACTCCTTTATTTTAGACTCCTCTATTGTACACTCCTCTATTGTACACTCCTCTATTGTACACTCCTCTATTGTACACTCCCCTCCTGCACACTCCTATATTGTACACTCCTCTCCTGTACACTCCTCTATTGTACACTCCTCTATTGTACACTCTTCTCTTGTACACTCCCCTATTGTACACTCCTCTATTGTACACTCCTCTATTGCACACTCCTCTACTGTACACTCCTCTATTGTACACTCCTCTATTGTACACTCCTCTCCTGCACACTCATCTATTGTACACTCCTCTATTGCACACTCCTCTATTGTACACTCCTCTATTGTAAACTCCTCTATTGTTCCCTCCTCTATTGTACCCTCCTCTATTGTACACTCCTCTCCTGCACACTCCTATATTGTACACTCCTCTCCTGTACACTCGTCTATTGTACACTCCTCTATTGTACACTCCTCTCCTGCACACTCCTCTATTGTACACTCCTCTATTGTACACTCCTCTATTGTACACTCCTCTATTGTACACTCCTCTATTGTACACTCCTCTCCTGCACACTCCTTTATTGTACACTCCTCTCCTGTACACTCCTCTATTGTACACTCCTCTATTGTACACCCCTCTATTGTACACTCCTCTCCTGCACACTCCTCTATTGTAGTCTCCTCTATTGTACACTCCCCTATTGTACACTCCTTTATTGTAGACTCCTCTATTGTACACTCCTCTATTGTACACTCCTCTATTGTACACTCCTCTATTGTACACTCGCCTCCTGCACACTCCTATATTGTACACTCCTCTCCTGTACACTCCTCTATTGTACACTCCTCTATTGTACACTCTTCTCTTGTACACTCCCCTATTGTACACTCCTCTATTGTACACTCCTCTATTGCACACTCCTCTACTGTACACTCCTCTATTGTACACTCCTCTATTGTACACTCCTCTCCTGCACACTCCTCTATTGTACACTCCTCTATTGCACACTCCTCTATTGTACACTCCTCTATTGTAAACTCCTCTATTGTTCCCTCCTCTATTGTACCCTCCTCTATTGTACACTCCTCTCCTGCACACTCCTATATTGTACACTCCTCTCCTGTACACTCGTCTATTGTACACTCCTCTATTGTACACTCCTCTATTGTACACTCCTCTCCTGCACACTCCTTTATTGAGCACTCCTCTATTGTACACTCCCCTCCTGAACACTCCTATATTGTACACTCCTCTCCTGTACACTCCTCTATTGTACACTCCTCTATTGTACACTCCTCTCTTGCACACTCCTCTATTGTACACTCCCCTATTATACACTCCTCTATTGTACACTCCTCTATTGTACACTCCTCTATTGCACACTCCGCTATTGTACCCTGCACACTCCTCTATTGTACCCTCCTCTATTGTACACTGGTTGGTTGGTCGGTGACGTCATTTCCGGTGAGTGAATTCTGTTTTGCGAGCACTGTTACTAGCGTCTCTCTACTGAATCTGTTAATCCACGATTCCAACATCTAAACTAGTGTCTGAGTACTTCGTCAAACCATCGAAGTTTATTCAGGATCTAGTGCTCCGTAATTCGTGGTCTAAGCCTCTCTCTCTCTGTAGTTTCAGCTTGTAGTTTCAGCCTGATCTAGCCTAGCCTAGCATCATGGCTAAAACTCTTGCCCCCCTTTCCTGTTCTAGTTGCCACATGTGGAGTGAGAACCCTGGCTTATTTGATAGTGACAGGGATAGTTGCGCTAAGTGCAGCGTAGTGGCAGTCCTCGAGGCCAGGGTTACAGAGTTAGAAACGCGGATAAGCTCATTGGAGGCGCTGAAGCCGAGTTATAGTCAGGCAGTAGCAGGGACCGCGGACCGCATTAGCATGAGCGCAGCTAGCAAGAGCAGCCCCCCGGCGCATCCCGTGCAGCCGGGACCAGACCAGGGCAGGTTTGTGACAGTTAGACGCAGGTGCAGGGCTAAGACTAGGACTGCAGATCAGGGACACATAGCTGAGTGTAGGACTGCAGGAGACCAGGGACACAGGGCTGAGAGCAGGGAGCCTCCCGTCCGGAACAGGTTCGCCCCCCTGAGCTGGACGCAGGACACACTAGTCATAGGGAGCTCCATAGTCAGGGACGTGGAACTGCCTGCAGCTTCCACACGGTGTTACCCTGGAGCCAGACTGGGTGACATCGAGGGGAATCTTAGGCTTTTAAAGAGAAGTAAGAACAGGTACCGCCGGATCGTTATACATGCGGGGGGTAACGATACTCGGCGCGGTCAGTCAGAGGTGGTGAAGTTGCAGATAGCGGCAGTTTGTGATTTGGCTAAGTCGATGTCGGAGTCCGTGTACTTCTCTGGCCCCCTTCCAAATTATGCCAATTGTGAAATGTTCAGCCGCTTTTCAGCTGTCAACCAGTGGTTGTCCAATTGGTGCCCGCAGAATGGTGTCGTCTTCATAGACAACTGGAGGGCATTTGAGGGGAAGCCCTGGCTTATACGCAGCGACGGCATCCATCCCACAGCGGCTGGCTCCTCCCTTTTAGCTCAGAATATAATTGCTAGCCTTAGATGACCATCAGGTAAGACTAGCACACAGAATAGCTCAGGGAGTGTCAGTGACGCTAGGGAGCAGAGTAGACTAGTGAGGCACTGCTCTGTTAGCGAGAACAGCTCCAAACAGGCTGAGACTGTGTGTGCCCCACGTACAGGGGCCTCCTCTGAGCCACCCTGCATGAACAATTCTCCCAGACTGGCTGAGGGTGTGTATGTCCCACGCACAAAAAGCACAAATAAAACACAGCTAAACTCTGATAGGAAAGGTATCAGATCTCCTAACTTAATAAAAATAAATACATGCATCGCAAATAAACAAAATAAATGTATAAAAAGCTCAAATAAAACTCAACTAAAGTCTGATAGGAAAGGCGTCAGGTTTCATAACTCAATAAAAATAAATAATTGTATCGCAAATAAACAAATTAAGCATGTAAAAAGCACAAATAAAAGTCAACTAAACTCTGATAGGAAAGGCGTCAGATCTCATAACTTAATAAAAATAAATACATGTGTCGCAAATAAACAAAATTATAAGTGTGTAAAATGTGGACTGCTAAACATCAGGTCCCTCTCCTCTAAATTTCTTTTAATAAATGAATTAATTGGCGACTTTAATATTGATCTTCTAGCTTTAACTGAAACATGGCTTCAGGAAAATGATTATGTTAGACTAAACGAATCTAGACCTCCAAGTCACATGAACTTTCAAAGTGCCAGGAGCACAGGTCGAGGTGGCGGTGTGGCCGTCATTTCTCACTCCAGCCTAATTCTCAGCCTCAAATCTAATTATACATTCCGCTCCTTTGAAAGCCTCGCACTATCTATTACGTGCACCAACTGGAAAAACCAAAAAGATGTTATATTCATAATCTACCGACCTCCTGGTCCATATGCCGAGTTTCTGACAGAGTTTTCTGACTTTATTTCAAGTTTAGTTTTGGAATGGGAAAGGATTGTTATAGTTGGAGATTTCAACATTCATGTTGATAACAGCAGTGAGTGCCTCAGCAGTGCTTTTGGTGCTCTCCTGGATGGGATCGGTTTTACCCAGAGTGTGAACAAGCCGACTCACTGTCACAATCACACTCTTGACCTCGTCCTAACTTATGGTATTGAGATTAATGATTTAATTGTAATTCCTCAAAACCCTATACTCTCTGACCATTTTTTAATTACCTTTCAATTCGTACTAAAAGACTATCCAGCTCGGCAGGAGAAAACTATCATGAAAAGAACATTATCAGAAAAATCGGTAGCCGAGTTCAAAGAAATAATCGAGCCAGTATTAAATGATATGCCATGTGACAATGAGAAAAACTTTAATCCAATTATCATGGATCAGTTTGTTGATAGGACAATGCTCACCTTAAAATCTGCTCTCGATGTTGCAGCTCCGCTAAAACAGAAAAGCATTAAACCAAGACCTCCGGCTCCTTGGTATACTCCAGAATTGCGATCACTCAAACAACACGTAAGACGCACTGAGAAGCTCTGGCGCCGCTCGCGCTCCGAGCAGTCTCTGAAGGCATGGAAGCTCTGCCTGCTCTCTTATAAGGCCGCTCTGCGAAAAGCGCAAACCAGATACTATTCAAACCTAATAGAAGTAAACAAAAGCAACCCCAGATTTCCGTTCAGCACTGTAGCCAGACTGACAAACTCGCACACTGCCCCTGAGTCTCTTCTTCCCTCGAAGTTCAGTTGTGATGACTTTCTTGAATTCTTCGATACAAAATTACAACCATTAGAGACAAGATCAACGAAGCCACTCCAAAAATCAGCCCCGAGCAAATTCAGCAAATCCAGTCTGTAACACCAATATCCCACAAAAATCCTCTAACAGCATTAGACAAATTTACTCCTGTCGATGAGGCGGTGATTACCTCAGTCATCATGTCGTCCAAACCATCAACTTGTTTGCTCGACCCTATTCCAGTCAAACTCCTCAAAGAAGCTCTCCACCTAATAATGGGTTCCATCCATAACATAATAAATATGTCATTAGAAAATGACTATGTTCCTCAGTCCTTTAAATATGCTGTAATTAAACCGCTTTTGAAAAAACCTAGCTTAAATCCTGATGAACTAGTCAACTACAGACCTATTTCGAATCTTCCACTTCTCTCAAAATTTCTGGAACGAGTTGTGGTGAAACAGCTTTGTCACCATCTGCAGGGCAATAATTTATATGAAAAATTTCAGTCTGGTTTCAGAGCTCACCACAGCACAGAAACTGCTCTGCTTAAAGTGACAAATGATTTGCTACTAGCTGCTGATAACGGGCTGGCTTCAGTCCTGGTCCTACTGGACCTCAGTGCAGCGTTTGACACCATTGATCACAACATTCTACTGCAGAGGTTAGAATGTGACATAGGTGTCAGAGGGACCGCCCTCAAATGGTTTAAATCCTATCTATCAGATAGGTACCAGTTTGTTAGTGTAAACCAGTGCACCTCTCCCTGCTCTAAAGTAGCTTGCGGTGTTCCACAAGGATCTGTGCTTGGTCCAATCCTGTTTACTCTGTATATGTTGCCATTAGGTAACATTATCAGAAAACATGGCATTAATTTCCACTGCTATGCTGATGACACTCAGCTGTACTTATCAATGAAACCTAATCAGACCGATCAAATCGATAAGCTCAGTGCCTGTGTGAAGGACATCAAAACCTGGATGACCCTGAATTACCTGCTCTTAAATCCTGAAAAAACAGAGGTCATTGTTGTCTGTCCT
Source organism: Odontamblyopus lacepedii (assembly GCA_034769755.1). Lineage (NCBI taxonomy): Eukaryota > Metazoa > Chordata > Actinopteri > Gobiiformes > Gobiidae > Odontamblyopus > Odontamblyopus lacepedii. The sequence continues at coordinate 40,601,723 of CM068345.1, read as the reverse complement.
AAAGGTCAGAGAGATTCTCTGTCAGACCAGATAATCTCACTTGACAATGTGAGTATAGCCTCTAGCTCTACTGTAAAAAACCTTGGAGTCATATTTGACCAAAATCTCTCATTCACAGCTCATATAAACCAAGCTTGTAAAACTGCATATTTTCACCTGCGAAACATAACTAAAATCAGAAATATTTTGCCTAAAAATGATGCTGAAAAACTTATCCATGCATTTGTTACATCCAGACTAGATTACTGTAATTCTCTGCTCGCCGCCTGCGCTAAAGGTACTTTAAGCTTCCAGTTGGTCCAAAATGCAGCGGCCAGAGTCCGAACAGGAACTAAAAGACGTGATCACATCAGTCCTGTGTTAAAATCACTGCACTGGCTTCCTGTCGAGTTTAGAATTAAATTCAAAGTTCTCCTCCTGACATACAAAGCCTTAAACAATATGGCCCCATCATATCTTCAGGATGCCATTGTCCCCTATCAGCCAAAAAGGGCACTTCACTCTCAGAATGCAGGATTATTAGTGGTTCCTAGAGTGTCTAAAAGAACAGTGGGGGAGAGAGCCTTCAGTTACCAAGCTCCTGTGTTATGGAATCAACTCCCTGTTGATGTTAAACAGGCACCCACAGTCTCTTTATTTAAGACCAGGCTTAAAACCTTCCTCTTCGGAATAGCTTATGACCAGGTTACTTAGTTGATGTTACTAAGATAAGCTGCTGCAGGAGATAACAAGCTGGGGGAAGTGTGGCAACCTGAGCACTGTCCTCTGTTTCCTCCTATTTTCTCATCAGCATCACTTACTATGTTCTCATCTGTAGCTCATTCATTGCTATTCACATGTTGTCCCCTGTCCCACTCCCCCTGTGGAGTGGAACTCTTTCAGACGCCTGATGGCAGCTGGACCCCTCTCCTCCTCCTCGCCCGGCTCCTCCTCCTCGCCCGGCCTCCCCTCCTCGCCCGGCTCCTTCCCCACCTGGGTAGCTGTGGCCATACCGAACTGGCCCACGGGCCTGGACATCTATAGCCTGTCCGTCCATGGGAGTGGATCTCTCCTTCACTGTAGTTCTCCCCGAGGTTTCTTCTTTTTCCCAGGACCCTGGGTTTTTTGGAGTTTTTCCTTGCTGAGAAGGAGGGTCTAAGGACAGGGGATGACTGGACAATGTTTCATTTGCTGCTTTACATGAATGTTGTTTTTTCCTGTTTTGATATGTCTGTGTGTATGTTTGGCTCATCCATATCTTGGAACGCCCTTAAAGGCAACTGTTGTTGCGATTTTGGGCACTACAAAATAAATTGAATTTAATTTAATTGAATTGAATACACTCCTCTATTGTGCACTCCTCTCCTGCTCACTCCTCTATTGTACACTCCTCTATTGCACACTCCTATATTGTACACTCCTCTATTGTACACTCCTCTATTGTGCCCTCCTCTATTGTACCCTCCTCTATTGTACACTCCTCTCCTGCACACTCCTTTATTGTACACTCCTCTATTGTACACTCCTCTATTGTACACTCCTCTATTGTACACTCCTCTCTTGCACACTCCTCTATTGTACACTCCCCTATTGTACACTCCTCTATTGTACACTCCTCTATTGTACACTCCTCTATTGCACACTCCTCTATTGCACACTCCTCTATTGCACACTCCACTCCTGCACACTCCTCTATTGCACACTCCTCTATTGTACACTCCTCTATTGTACACTCCTCTATTGCACACTCCTCTATTATACACTCCTCTATTGTACACTCTTCTCCTGTATACTCCTCTTTTGTACTATCCTCTCCTGCAGGTCCATCTGTCTCCTGGTATCTGCTGCTGCCCCAGGTCTCCTCACATTAATTACGTGGAATTTCTCCAGAGCAGGTACATTCCTCGGCGTGTTCCTCTGCTCCTGCTCCTCCTCTGCTACGTGTACAGTAACATCTTAAAGGAATGGACTTCAGCACCACGTCAGCCCCTCGCGCCAGGCTAATGACTCCTTACAAAAACAGATTAGGCCTGATCATCGATACGGGTGATTGGAGTAATCATGCGGGGGCCTTTCTCCCGGACGGGGCACAGACAGATTTTACTACTGACTACACTGAACTTTACCATGGAATTCACAAGTGTTTAACCTGATGGTTATTATTACTGACTAGAGCCTAAAACTGCCCTGAGCTTAGAGAGAGCAGAGGAGAGGAGAGAGGGAAGAAGAGGAGAGAGGAGATGAAGAGAGGGAAGAATAGCAGAGGAGAGGAGGAGAGAGAGAAGAAGAGAGGAGGAGAGGAGAGAGGGAAGAAGAAGAGAGAGCAGAGGAGATGAGGTGTAGAGAGGGAAGAGGAGAGAGCAGAGGAGAGGAGGAGAGAGCGAAGAAGAGGAGAGGAGGAGAGAGGGAAGAAGGAGAGAGCAGAGGAGAGGAGGTGAAGAGGAGAGGAGAGAGCAGAGGAGAGGAGGAGAGATGGAAGAAGAGGAGAGAGACGAGGAGAGGAAAGAGGGAAGAAGAGGAGAGGAGGAGAGAGCAGAGGAGAGGAGGAGAGAGGGAAGAAGAGGAGAGGAGGAGAGAAGAGATGGAGAGAGGGAAAAGAGGAGAGGAGGATAGAGGAGATGGAGAGAAATAAAGAGGGAAGAAGAGAAGAGAGGACAGGAGGAGAGAGGAGATGGAGAGAGGGAAGAAGAGGAGAGATAGAGAGAGGGAAGAGAAGGAGAGAGAAGACGAGAGATGAGAGAGCAGAGCAGAGGAGAGGAGATTAAGAGAGGGAAGAAGAGGAGGCGAGAGAAAACAGAGAGAGCAAGGGAGAGAGGAGAAGGATACAGGGAAGAAGAGAAGACTGAGAGAGCAGAGGACAGAAGGAGAAAGATGGAGAGAGGGAAGAAGAGGAGGAGAGAGCAGAAGAGAGAGAAGATAGAGAGCCGAGGAGAGCGGAGAAGGATACAGAGATGGTGAGAGAGAAGAGGAGAAGAGAGGAGAGGAGAGGAAAGAAAAGACAGAGAGCAGAGGAAAGAGGAGATGGAGAGAGGGAAGAAGAGGAGAGAGCAGAGGAGAGAGGAGTAACTTGAGATGATTCACTGTGAACCTGTGAGGATGAGGAATCACAGTGTCAGTGCTATGCTAATATTTGAAATGAACATTTACAACAGAGACAAGACGCAGCACAGAGCCGGCTTACAGTTTAAACTGAGCTGCAGACACCTCACATTTGAATTTAACTGTGAAATTGCAGATTTGTTCACCTGGTTTATCGTTCATATCTCCACCATTACTGGGCCTATCCACATTAAACAAAAACTGGCACAAAGTTCAGCATCTCAGAGAAATAAACTAAAGTCAAATTATTTTTTTCACAGCGGTGCCATTATTCAACCCCAAAGACGTGAGTATTGTCAGCAGGAAAAAAACAAAACTAAAAACTTAAAAACCCGAATACTCATATGACAAGACTATGTTCTGCAGAGACATAAACCTCCCTGTGAGTCAGATGCCCTCTCTGTGTCTCTATTGCACTCCAAATTTCTCTGATCTGGCCAAAATTTTAAAGCTTCTATCAGGTTATTAATCTTGTTTTCAAATTTATTATCGACTTACTGGTTCAGTGACTGCTTTATTCTAGTCTACAGGTCATTTATTTTGAGAGAACTTGACAAGTAAAATTATCTTGCTGCATGGACAGAACATTTCACTATTTCTTGAATAAATCATTTTCTGATAGATTTAAGTGTTTAGATCTTAGGTTTTGGTTAAACTTTTATGCAGTGTGACTTTTATTCTGTGTAAAAGAAGATAACCCTGTAGTTTAGACCCTGACAAACGTTAGGGTTAGAGTTCGGATATGTATTGGATTCTTGAGTCCTGATCCAGTGTAACGTTATCCAATATTTATTGCAATATAGTGGAAAAGCTCATACACTCAACAAAAATATAAACGCAACACTTTTGTTTTTGCTCCCATTTGTCATGAGATGGACTCAAAGATCTAAAATTCATTCCAGATACACAATATTACCATTTCTCTCAAACATTGTTCACAAATCTGTCTAAATGTGTGATAGTGAGCACTTTTGCTTTGCTGAGATAATCCATCCCACCTCACAGGTGTGCCACATCAAGATGCTCATCAGACACCATGATTAGTGCACAGGTGTACCTTAGACTGTCCACAATAAAAGGCCACTCTGAAATGTGCAGTTTTGTCTCACAGCAAAATGCCACAGATGGCGCAAGCATTGAGGGAGCGTGCAATTAGCATGCTGACAGCAGGAATGTCAACCAGATCTGTTGCTCGGGCATTGAATGTTCATTTCTCCACCAGAAGCCGTCTCCAAAGGCGTTTCAGAGAATATGGCAGTACATCCAACCGGCCTCACAACCGCAGACCACGTGTAACCACACCAGCCCAGGACCTCCACATCCAGCAGGTTCACCTCCAAGATCGTCTGAGACCAGCTACTCAGACAGCTGCTGAAACAATTGGTTTGCATAACCAAAGAATTTCTGCACAAACTGTCAGAAACCGTCTCAGGGAAGCTCAACTGCATGCTCGTCGTCCTCATCGGGGTCTTAACCTGACTCCAGATCGTCGCCGTAACAGACTTGAGTGGGCAAATGCCCACATTCGATGGCGTCTGGCACGTTGGAGAGGTGTTCTCTTCACGGACAAATCTCGGTTTACATTGTTCAGGGCAGATGGCAGACAGCGTGTGTGGCGTCGTGTGGGTGAGCGCTTTGCTGATGTCAATGTTGTGGATCGAGTGGCCCATGATGGTGGTGGGGTTATGGTATGGGCAGGCATCTGTTATGGACGAAGAACACAGGTGCATTTTATTGATGGCATTTTGAATGCACAGAGATACCGTGATGAGATCCTGAGGCCCATTGTTGTGCCATACATCCATGAACATCACCTCATGTTTCAGCAAGATAATGCACGGCCCCATGTTGCAAGGATCTGTACACAATTCTTGGAAGCTGAAAATGTCCCAGTTCTTGCATGGCCAGCATACTCACCGGACATGTCACCCATTGAGCATGTTTGGGATGTGCTTGACCGGCGTATACGACAGCGCGTACCAGTTCCCACTAATATCCAGCAACTTCGCACAGCCATTGAAGAGGAGTGGACCAACATTCCACAGGCCACAATTGACAATCTGATAAACTCTATGCGAAGAAGATGTGTTGCACTGCATGAGGCAAATGGTGGTCACACCAGATACTGACTGGTTCTGAGTCCCCAGACCCCCAATAAAGCAACAACTGCACATTTCAGGGTGGCCTTTTATTGTGGACAGGTACACCTGTGCACTAATCATGGTGTCTGATGAGCATCTTGATGTGGCACACCTGTGAGGTGGGATGGATTATCTCAGCAAAGCAAAAGTGCTCACTATCACACATTTAGACAGGTTTGTGAACAATGTTTGAGAGAAATGGTAATATTGTGTATCTGGAATGAATTTTAGATCTTCGAGTCCATCTCATGACAAATGGGAGCAAAAACAAAAGTGTTGCGTTTATATTTTTGTTGAGTGTAATATGGTGGGGAGGCTCACGATATTACGATATTCTACATAATAACAAGACTGACATTATAAAATGCTTTGACCAGTCATTTGGTACAACATTTATTGTCAAGAGGGATGGAACGATATCCAAATCTCTCTGTACGATATTTTCACCATATACATCTAACCATACCAGATTTATTGCCCTCAACTCAAATGAGCTGATGTCCATTCCCCCACACATCTGCCTGTCCGTCTAAAACGCTGCTCTTTATAAACTGACTGGTTACTTCAAAGCTCTCAGGTCTGAAGGTCACAACCCTATGCCCGCGGGCACCCGGTCGCCCGTGAGCCCCATCTCAGTTGCCCACAGAACTTGTTCTAAAAATAGAACAGGTCGCCCTTGTACTTCTATGAAAAAGTATGTTTTGCAAAAAAAAAAAGAAAGAAATATGCTGTGCCTTTATTAAGCACTAATAACACTTGCAAACTTGTAGGTAATAATAAAAACACTTTTTTTATATATAAGAGAAAGGAATTATATATTTTTAAAAGTCTAAAAAAGCAACCGAGGCTTCATTCAGAGCAACAAATTATTTGATTCAAGTAAGGTTGAAGTGTCTGTTTTGTTTAAAACAAAAATGGAGTTGAACTAGGGTTAAGAATACTACTACATTACAACATAATTACTACATTATTCATAATGAATTTGTGACATGTTCGTTCATTTGCAGAAAATAAATGTCGCTTTGACAATGTGTGACGTAGGCTTGCCGTGAGCGGGTTGGGTTTCAGTGAATAAAGGTTAAAAAATACTCAGACAGGCAGAAAAGGCAGTCCACAGGTTTACTTTGTTTCAATAGTTACAAAGTGCAGGTGCAAAAAGGTGCAAGGTGCAAATAAATAGGAGGCAGGCAGTATTTCCTCTCCAACAGCAGAACCCCAAGTGATCTCTCCAGGTGCCTTTTAAGTGTTCTGACTAATTGGTAAAAACTACTGGATAAAAGCAGGGTACATCAAATTAACATTAGCTTTTAAAACAGTGGCCTGACCCTCCATAAAATAAACCAAAACCCAATTATTATTAAAACACCCACTATGTACATAAAAACCCTAAAACCATTAACCAAATAAACTCTAAAACCCATAAACCAGTAAAACCCCACTACCACTACCCCTGTACAAATCTACACTTTGGTCCAGGCCGGAACCATAAAAGGAGGAGGTTGTTTCCGGGGGACTCTTTGGGACCTGGACAGAAGAGCAGAAAGGAGGTAAGACACAGCACACACTACTTCACTAAAAACACAATAAAACACACTACACACACATCAACACTTAAAACATTCTAAAACAGATTTATTGCACGAAATATTGCACTAACCAATTTAAAATACCCAATTAACACTCGTCTCCTTTCCCTCCAGAGCCCAGCAGCTGCTAATCAAAGTGCCACTGTGCATCAGGATTAAAAATGGTAAAAGGAAGACAATAAATATATTTTAAAACCAATTATGTGCAATGTCTTTTTTAAAAGTGCAAATATGTTTAAAGTGCTGTGTGCTATAAAAATGTGCAGTTATTTAAAGTGCTCTAGTGAAGGGTGAAGGTGCTGAGTGCTTACTAGTAACAAACCAGGCTGTTTGTTACACAATGAAACACAAAATGTGATCATTTACAAGAAACTAACAAATGGTTACTAATACAGGTATACAATAGTGTATATTTTAATCTTGGATTATCTGTATTCAGATGGTAGCCCTCGTACTATTTGATGATCTTAAGGTAGCCCTCAGCTCTGAAAGGGTTGGTGACCCCTGATTTGTGTATTGTGTAACTTTATCACTCAATCAGTTATGTTTTTTGTTTTTTGTTTTTTCTCAGAGGGCCATTTAAAGCAGTAAAATACAATCATAATAGAAATGATCAACAAAAGCCTCTCATGAATTGCTGCATGTTGAGGGACTATTTTTTCTTATAACAGTCCACTGCTGCTGCTTAGACATAAATCCTTTAAATGCAAGTTTGGTTTGACTTTGAAAATGATTCTGTGGACACAGACATTCAGATGGACAGTCTGGAGTTCTAATAGCTTCACTTCAATGGCTCCTGGTCGAGTTTAGAATTAAGTTTAAAATCCTTCTTCTCACCTATAAAGCTGTAAATGGGATGGCCCCATCCTATTTTACTGACCTGATGGCACCTTACAAACCAAACAAACACTGCGCTCACAAAATGCAGGGCTACGAGTGTCCCCAGATTTAATAAATTTACAATGGGAGGTAGAACTTTTAGTTACCAATCTCCTGTTTTATGGAATCAGCTTCCACCTCATGTCAGAGAGGCAGACACAGTCTCTACATTTAAGGTTAGGCTTAAAACATTCTTCTATGAGAAAGCGTATGGCCAGGTTAGTGGAGCAGGGTTAACTCCACAGCTGAAGTCAGGCTGCTCTAGGAGTTAGATGCTGGGGGAAGTATGGTGCCCTGAGCCTCTGTCCTCTTATTCAAACTGCTCCTTCTCCTTCATCTTTGTCCCATAACCTCATGTCTTTCACAGACAAATCAGTTCACTGCTGTTCACCAGTATCTCTCTCTCTTCTTCTCTTCTGCTCCCCTTGGGGAGTGGAGCTGTTTCAGATGTTTCAGATGTTTTAGATGTTTCAGATGTTTCAGATGTTTCAGATGTCCTCCCGTGAGCAGACGCTGACCAGACCTTACCTCTACCTCTTTCCACTCACCTGTCTGGATGGAGCCCCACCTGCTGGTTCAAGCCGTCAACCCAAATGAGCCGATGTCCAGTCCCCCACATGTCTGCCTGTCCGTCTAAACCACTGCTCTATATAAACTGACTGGTTCCTCAAAGCTCTCAGGTCTGAAGGTGCCGCATGGCGACAGTTAGTTGGCAACAGTGTCTGGAGAGAATTTTCCCATACTGCACCTGCCGGTGGGTTTATTGCTCTCTGGCACCAAGGACCGTGTGTTTATCGAGAGACTGAGGATGGGACAATGTGTTTGCTGATGTCTATGTCAGATTATGTATCCATGTTTCTTCACTGTGAAGCCCATTGGGGCAACTCTTGTTGTGATTCTGGGCTATAGAAATAAAATTGAATTGAATTAATAGTTTTGCCTCAGGTGCTCTGTGGAGTGGGTCAGACTGTTTTTAGTGGCAGGACAACTATGGTCATTGACATGCACTAGCCTAGCACCAGCAACCTCTCAAAATACTCACCAAAGACTGGATAGAATATTTCAAAAAAGTGTCTCCACACGTCTCCTACACTCTGGAAATGAGGCCCTATGTCCAAATTTCCAAACTGTCCCTTTAACTGTCCAGTCTGCCAGTCAATCAGCCACAAGTGCAGCCTACCACAAACATGGCAACTACAGTATTGCTGTGTGATTGTTCATGTTATGTCAAGGTCTCAATCAGGATTCTACAAAGTCTGGACCAGAACCAATCCGGGAATAATCTGACTGTAAAATTCAGGACTAAACCAAGACCTGACCAGTACTAAACCAGGACTTAACCAGGGCTAAACCAGAGCAAAACCTGGACAAAACCTGGACCTCAAGGGCTGAACCAATGTGTCCAAGATCAGCGGTCCATGAATGTAAAGTGGAATCTGGACACTGTATTTAGTTTTTTTTCTGTGTCCTGTTCAGTTTGATTTACGAGCAGAGAGTTTTGCACACTGCACTGCTGCTGCTACACACATCCATTACAGGCACACATAAACACACACACATGCACACACACCTGCACACACACACGCACACATGCACACACACACACACCTGCACACACACACACACACACACACACGCATGCACACACCCACATGCACACACACACATGCAAACACACACACACATGCACACACACACATGCACACACACCTGCACACACACACACACACACACATACACACACACACGCACACACACACACACATCTCTCTTAAACACACACACAGTAGTAGTAGTTCATTTGGTAGAGCATTTTTCCACTGATCTGAGCATTTGTCCACTGACCCACGGGTTGACGGTGCAATTTCAGCTACTGCAAATAAATGCTGCTGTTGTGTCCTTGGGCAAGACACTTAACCCACCTTGTCCCCAGTGTCTGCATACACTGGTGTATAAATGTGTGTGTGAATGGCACTTTGAGTGCCTTGAAAGTGGAAAAGCGCTGTATAAAATGTGACCAATGACCATTTACACACATGCAAACACACACCACACACTTTATTTTTCACATATAATAAATACATGTGTGATTAGTCTTTATTTGAACAGACATTAAATGTAAGTAATGTTTTTTTTTTTTGAAAAAACACTATTCGAAATCAATGCCAGCATGCACGCTCGAGGTCTGGTGAAACAGGTATTTAAGCACAAAAGTTCGACAGAGCAGCGATCACATCTGACCCAAGGGCGATGGGCATTAAGATACTTGTGTCCACCCGTGACACAATTAAAATGATGCTATTTTCACGGGCCTATGACACACGTAGGATATTGATTGTGTGGCCTCTAATGGGCACAGAGACACAAAATACAAACTTAGGATTTAGCAAAAATAATAATATAAAAAAATTACTCACTTCTTGTTAAGTGAAGTGCAACATTGCATCCATATTCTACTCAAATAATGACATCCAGTCCACAAAACAGAGATAGTAATGCAGTGTGGAGCAGGGGGCATATATCCTACAGTACTGGGGTCAGTGTGGAGCGGGGGGCATATATCCTGCAGTACTGGGGTCAGTGTGGAGCAGGGGGCATATATCCTGCAGTACTGGGGTCAGTGTGGAGCAGGGGGCATATATCCTGCAGTACTGGGGTCAGTGTGGAGCAGGGGGCATATATCCTGCAGTACTGGGGTCAGTGTGGAGCGGGGGGCATATATCCTGCAGTACTGGGGTCAGTGTGGAGCGGGGGGCATATATCCTGCAGTACTGGGGTCAGTGTGGAGCGGGGGGCATATATCCTGCAGTACTGGGGTCAGTGTGGAGCAGGGGGCATATATTCTGCAGCACTGGGGTCAGTGTGGAGCAGGGGGCATATATCCTGCAGTACTGGGGTCAGTGTGGAGCGGGGGGCATATATCCTGCAGTACTGGGGTCAGTGTGGAGCGGGGGGCATATATCCTGCAGTACTGGGGTCAGTGTGGAGCGGGGGGCATATATCCTGCAGTACTGGGGTCAGTGTGGAGCGGGGGGCATATATCCTGCAGTACTGGGGTTAGTGTGGAGCAGGGGGCATATATCCTGCAGTACTGGGGTCAGTGTGGAGAAGGGGGCATATATCCGGGGGCATATGTTCACTTGAACTAACATTACATGGCATCACAAGGTGGAACAAAGCAGACAGACTAATAGTAATAAAAAAGATGAATCAAACATGTGTGGAGGGAACAAAATACAACTCCAGGTGTGTGTTTGAGGAGGAACATTATGACACAAAGCTCACAAGAGGCAGTTTGGTGCAATACAGGAGCTTGAAACCAATCCAAAACAGAGGAGAAAGTCGGTTTACCCAGTGGCATTACACCAGTCACCTATAATGCCTGGAGTGTTCCACGGTATGGCATTAAACACGTCCATGGACACAAGCGGGGTCACAAGTCAGAGCTTTCAGAGGAGAGAGGGAGCAAAGGAGGGAGGAGAGGAGAGGAAGAGAAGAGTAGAAAAGGAGAAGTGAGAGAGTAGAGGAGGAAAGAGAGGAGAGGAGGAGAGAGGGAGCAGAGGAGAAAAGAGAGGAGGGAGGAGAGTAGAGAAGGAGAAGAAAGAGAGCAGAGGAGAAAGGGAGCAAAGGAAGAAAGAGAAGAGGAGGTAAGGAGAGAGAGCAGAGGAGGAAAGAGAGTAGATGAGGAGAGGAGAAAGCAGAGGAGGAAAGAGAAGAGGAGGTATGGAGAGAGAGCAGAGGAGAGAGGGAGCAGAAGAGGCAAGGGAGGAGAGAGCAGAGGACAGAGAGGGAGGGAGCAGAGGGTGAAAAAGAGGAGAGAAGAGGGTGGAGAGAGCAGATGAGGAAAGAAAGCAGAGAAGGAGAGGACATAGAGTCAAGGAGAGAGAAGGCGTAGAGAAGAGAGTGAATAAAGGAGAAAATAGAGTAGAGAAGGAGAGAAGGGAGAAGAGGAGTTTTCTTTTTTCAGAGAGAGCAATGCATTACCAGATCTGTGTCTGAGAATCCGATAATCAAAGTCTACATAAAAAATACTCCAAAGGTGACTGTCGTCCTCCTCCTCTTCCTCCATGGGACGAACTGAAGCACCTCCGCACACTGGTGGAGCTACACTTCTCTCTCCATCTCTTGCTCTTCTTTCAACTTTCTGATTGTCCCAGGGGTAAACTGTGGTGCAGCAGTGTCAGACAAATGCAATAATACACTTTACCAACAGCATAGGCAAAAAAGAACAGGAGATATAAACACATTTAACCATGAATGACCCAAGCTATCACCCCTATGAACTAACATCAAGGACCATAATGTCCACCCTCCTGTGGGCTCACCACCCGCAGAGGGGTTCATAGGGGGTCAGGTGCTATGAGGATTGGGCAGCTGCCCCCGCGACCCAGTTGGATTAAGCGGGAGAAGATGGATGGATGGATGGATGGATGGATGACCCAAGCTATAAGAGCATTCATCCTAGTTATGGTTTCAGAAATAAAGGAAGTCTGAGCCTCTGAGTTCTGATCCTTCTGTTCTGATCTCCTCTCTCTCTGTCTTCTTTTTTCCCTTTGTCTTTTCCTATGGAGAGCCTCCGAATAGGAACGTTGAATATTAATGGAAACAGGAATCATATTTACTATTTACTATTGACTGTTGTTATTCCTACAGTACAGGGGCCAGTGAGAGCCATGGGTCTAATGTGAGTGCAGGGGGAGCAGTGCTGTTGTCTGAGCGGGTGAGGCTGGGGAATGCCACTCACCTGGAGGTAGCGGGGGGCAGGCTGCAGGTGGTACAGGGAACCATCAGAGAAACACACTTCATAAACATCTTTGCACACAAGTCACCTGTGAGCCGGGCACAGCTGCACACTGACAGGCCACTTGTGGTGGGACTGGAACTGTACAACACTCTCACAACAGAAACACAATCGCTGCCCACCTAAACTCCACCGCTCTGCTGCCAGTGTGCTGACGGAAGAAGTGCCACCATTTGGCAGGCCAGTAATTTTGGCAATTCTTGTTGAAATAACCTCAAATTTTCACAGAATGTACAGAAACAGATCAAGATTTTATATTTTATTTTTGTTCTGTTTTCAGGTTGAGCCGTTCACTCTCAAAGAGAAGTCATTTGCGAATCTGCTCGCACACAGTCACCCAACACTGTGCAGCCTTCAATGCAAAATTTGGAAAAACTTCACCAACTGGCAAACAAATTTGGACTTGTTTATGCAGGGCTAAAGGATCTGGTAGACCAACATCAACATCATCACTGTGCTGGACTTAGCATTTTTCAAGATATCCATCCATCCATCCATCTTCTCCCGCTTAATCCAGCTGGGTCACGGGGGCAGTTTACTGCCCAATACTCATAGCACCTGACCCCCCCTATGAACCCCTCTGTAGGTGGTGAGCCCACAGGAGTGGTGGACATTATGGTCCTTGATGTTAGTTCATAGGGGTGTGGGCATGTTTTAGGTTGATGGGGGAAACCGGAGTACCCGGAGGAAACCCATCCAGACACGGGGAGGAACATGCAAACTCCACACAGAAATGCCCGGGCGACCCGGGGATTGAACCCGCAACCTTCTTGCTGTGAGACCTGAGTGTTGCCACTCAGCCACCAATTTCAAGATAATTGCTTTTAAAATTCAATTCAAATCAATTTTATTTCTATAGCCCAGAATCACAACAAGAGTTGCCCCAATGGGCTTCACAGTGAATAAACATGGACACATAATCTGACATAGACATCAGCAAACACATTGTCCCATCCTCAGTCTCTTGATGAACATGATCCTTGGTGCCAGAGAGCAAAAAACCCACCGGCAGGTGCAGTGTGGGAAAATTCTCTCCAGACACTGTTGCCAACCAACTGTCGCCATGCGGCACCTTCAGACCTGAGAGCGCTGAGGAACCAGTCACTTTATAAAGAGCAGAGGTTTAGACATGTGGGGGACTGGACATCAGCTGAGTGTAGGACTGCAGGAGGCCAGGGACATAGGGCTGAGAGTAGGGAGCTTCCCGTGCAGAACAGGTTCGCCCCCCTGAGCTGGACGCGGGACACTCTAGTCATAGGGAGCTCCATAGTAAGGGACGTGGAACTGCCTGCAGCTTCCACACGGTGTTACCCTGGAGCCAGACTGGGTGACATCGAGGGGAATCTGAGGCTTTTAAAGAGAAGTAAGAACAGGTACCGCCGGATCGTTATACATGCGGGGGGTAAAGATACTCGGCGCGGTCAGTCAGAGGTGGTTAAGTTGCAGATAGCGGCAGTCTGTGAATTGGCTAAGTCGATGTCGGAGTCCATGTACTTCTCTGGCCCCCTTCCAAATCATAACAATTATGAAATGTTCAGCCGCTTTTCAGCTGTCAACCAGTGGTTGACCAATTGGTGCCCGCAGAATGGTGTCATGTCATAGACAACTGGAGGGCATTTGAGGGGAAGCTCAGGCTTATACGTAGCGACGGCATCCATCCCACACAGGCTGGTTCCTCCCTTTTAGCTCAGAATATGATTGCTAGTCTTAGATGACCATCAGGTAAGAGTAGCACACAGAATAGCTCAGGGAGTCTCAGTGACGCTAGGGAGCAGAGTAGACTAGTGAGGCACTGCTCTGTTAGCGAGAACAGCTCCAAACAGGCTGAGACTGTGTGTGCCCCACGTACAGGGGCCTCCTCTGAGCCACCCTGCATGAACAATTCTCCCAGACTGGCTGAGGCTGTGTATGTTCCATGCACAAAAAGCACAAATAAAACACAGCTAAACTCTGATAGGAAAGGTATCAGATCTCCTAACTTAATAAAAATAAATACATGTGTCGCAAATAAACAAATTAAGCGTGTAAAAAGCACAAATAAAACTCAACTAAAGTCTGACAGGTAAGGCGTCAGACCTCATAACTTAATAAAAATAAATACATGTGCCGCAAACAAACAAAATGATAAGTGTGTAAAATGTGGACTGCTAAACATGAGATCCCTCTCCTCCAAATCTCTTTTAATAAATTAATTAATTGACGACTTTAATATTGATCTTCTAGCTTTAACTGAAACATGGCTTCAGGAAAATGATTATGTTAGATTAAACGAATCTACACCTCCAAGTCACATGAACTTTCAAAGTGCCAGGAGCACAGGTCGAGGTGGCGGTGTGGCCGTCATTTCTCACTCTAGCCTAATTCTCAGCCTCAAATCTAATTATACATTCCGCTCCTTTGAAAGCCTCGCACTATCTATTACGTGCGCCAACTGGAAAAACCAAAAAGCTGTTATATTCATAACAATCTACCGACCTCCTGGTCCATATGCCGAGTTTCTGACAGAGTTTTCTGATTTTATTTCAAGTTTAGTTTTGGAATGGGAAAGGATTGTTATAGTTGGAGATTTCAACATTCATGTTGATAACAGCAGTGAGTGCCTCAGCAGTGCTTTTGGTGCTCTCCTGGATGGGATCGGTTTTATCCAGAGTGTGAACAACCTGACTCACTGTCACAATCACACTCTTGATCTCGTTCTAACTTATGGTATTGAGATTAATGATTTAATTGTTCTTCCTCAAAACCCTATACTCTCTGACCATTTTTTAATTACCTTTCAATTCATACTAAAAGACTATCCAGCTCGGCAGGAGAAAACTATATTGCAAAGAACAATATCAGAAAAATCGGTAGCCGAGTTCAAAGAAATAATTGAGCCAGTATTAAATGATATGCCATGTGACAATGAGAACAACTTTAATGCAATTATCATAGATCAGTTTGTTGATAGGACAATGCTCACCTTAAAATCTGCTCTCGATGTTGCAGCTCCGCTAAAACAGAAAAGCATTAAACCAAGACCTCCGGCTCCATGGTTGTCAAAGAATAAATCACAAGCAGTGAAATACTCGACTAGTTTATAAATGCCAACCGAATTGTGGATTGAATCACCTGGGTCAGAATCAAATCGCCACTGCGACAAGTCAAGTTTTAACGTGCACGGGGGAGACGCGGCGCTGGCGAGGCTCGTCCCGCGCCAGCACTTACTGGCTGCTGGTCCTGATCTCCCCAGAACCACGTCTCCCCACTAGCCTTTTATTGAAGCAATTGTGTCATCACAATACATCATGGTCACAATACATCATGCGTTAGGTTTACATTTTATCAGATAAGCGCAGATATATGGTCTGAGGAGTCGTTACAGCTGTGTCTTAATCCCACCCTGTCCTTCACCCACAGAGTGCAAAAGTTCAACCATCTGGTTTTTAGATATAGTGCCTGTCATACCCCCACAGACTCTAACAATGGTTTACTCAAGAACTGTGCCTGGTTTGTATCATTCCCCTGAAGACTGCATTAGCTTTATGTACATTTTTAATAACTTCATCATTATAAGCATTTTATTCTAACAATGGTATACTCCAGAACTGCGATCACTCGAACAACACGTAAGACGCACAGAGAAGCTCTGGCGCCACTCGCGCTCCGAGCAGTCTCTGAAGGCATGGAAGCTCTGCCTGCTCTCTTATAAGGCCGCTCTGTGAAAAGCACAAACCAGATACTATTCAAACCTAATAGAAGTAAACAAAAGCAACCCCAGATTTCTGTTCAGCACTGTAGCCAGGCTGACAAACGCGCACACTGCCCCTGAGTCTCTTCTCCCTTCGAAGTTCAGATGTGATGACTTTCTTGAATTCTTCGATTACAAAATTACAATCATTAGAGACAAGATCAACAAAGCCACTCCAAAAATCAGCACCGAGCAAATCCAGTCTGTAACACCAATATCCCACGTAAATTCTCTAACAGCATTAGACAAATTTACTCCTGTCGATGAGGTGGAGATTACCTCAGTCATCATGTCGTCCAAACCATCAACTTGTTTGCTCGACCATATTCCAGTCACACTCCTCAAAGAAGCTCTCCACCTAATAATAGATTCCATCCATAACATAATAAAAATGTTGTTAGAAAATGGCTATGTTCCTCAGTCCTTTAAATATGCTGTAATTAAACCGCTTTTGAAAAAAACTATCTTAAATCCTGATGAACTAGCCAACTACAGACCTATCTTGAATCTTCGATTTCTCTCAAAGATTCTGGAACGAGTTGTGGTGAAACAGCTTTGTCACCATCTGCAGGGCAATAATTTATTTGAAAAATTTCAGTCTGGTTTCAGAGCTCACCACAGCACAGAAAATGCTCTGCTTAAAGTGACAAATGATTTGCTACTAGCTGCTGATAACGGGCTGGCTTCAGTCCTGGTCCTACTGGACCTCAGTGCAGCGTTTGACACCATTGATCACAACATCTACTGCAGAGGTTAGAATGTGACATAGGTGTCAGAGGGACTGCCCTCAAATGGTTTAAATCCTATCTATCAGATAGGTACCAGTTTGTTAGTGTAAACCAGTGCACCTCTCCCTGCTCTAAAGTAGCTTGCGGTGTTCCACAAGGATCTGTGCTTGGTCCAATCCTGTTTACTGTTTATGTTTCCATTAGGTAACATTATCAGAAAACATGGCATTAATTTCCACTGCTATGCTGATGACACTCAGCTGTACTTATCAATGAAACCAAATCAGACCGATCAAATCGATAAGCTCAGTGCCTGTGAAGGACATCAAAACCTGGATGACCCTGAATTACCTGCTCTTAAATCCTGAAAAAACAGAGGTCATTGTTGTCGGTCCTAAAGGTCAGAGAGATTCTCTGTCCGAGAAGTATTTGAGCAAAATCTCTCATTCACAGCTCATATAAACCAAACTTGTAAAACTGCATATTTTCACCTGTGAAACATAACTAAAATCAGAAATATTTTGCCTAAAAATGATGCTGAAAAACTTATCCATGCATTTGTTACATCCAGACTAGATTACTGTAATTCTCTGCTCGCCGCCTGTGCTAAATGTACTTTATGAAGCTTCCAGTTGGTCCAAAATGCAGCGGCCAGAGTCCTAACAGGAACTAAAAGAAGTGATCACATCAGTCCTGTGTTAAAATCACTTCACTGGCTTCCTGTCGAGTTCTCCTCCTGACATACAAAGCCTTAAACAATATGGCCCCATCATATCTTCAGGATGCCATTGTCCTTTATCAGCCAAATAGAGCACTTCCCTCTCAGAATGCAGGATTATTAGTGGTTCCTAGAGTGTCTAAAAGTACAGTGGCGGGGAGAGCTTTCAGTTACCAAGCTCCTGTGTTATGGAATCAACTCCCTGTTGATGTTAAACAGGCACCCACAGTCTCTTTATTTAAGACCAAGCTTAAAACCTTCCTCTTTGAAATAGCTTATGACCAGGTTGCTTAGTTTGATGTCACTAAGATAAGCTGCCGCAGGAGATAACAAGCTGGGGAAGGTGTGGCAACCTGAGCACTGTCCTCTGTTTCCTCCTATTTTCTCATCAGCATCACTTACTATGTTCTCATCTGTAGCTCGTTCATTGCTATTCACATGTTGTCCTCTGTCCCACTCCCCCTGTGGAGTGTAACTCTTTCAGACGCCTGATGGCAGCTGGACCCCTCTCCTCTTCCTCGCCTGGCTCCTCCTCCTCGCCCAGCCTCCTCCTCCTCGCCTGACTCTCCTCCTCCTCGCCCGGCCTCCTCCTCCTCGCCTGACTCTCCTCCTCCTCGCCCGGCTCCTCCTCGCCTGGCTCCTCCTTCTCGCCCGGCCTCCTCCTCCTCGCCCGGCTTCCTCCTACTCGCCCGGCCTCCTCCTCGCCCGGCCTCCTCCTCGCCCGGCTCCCTCCTACTCGCCCGGCTTCCTCCTCCTCGCCCGGCTTCCTCCTCTTCGCCTGGCTCCTCCTCCTCGCCCGGCTTCCTCGTTCTCGCCCGGCTTTCTCCTCCTCGCCCGGCTCCTCCTCCTTGCCCGGCCTCCTCCTCCTCGCCCGGCCTCCTCCTCCTCGCCTGGCCCTCCTCCTCCTCGCCTTGCCTCCTCCTCCTCGCCCGGCTTCCTCCTCCTCGCCCGGCTTCCTCCTCCTTGCCCGGCCTCCTCCTCCTCGCCCGGCTTCCTCCTTCTCGCCCGGCTTCCTCCTCCTTGCCTGGCTCCTCCTCCTCGCTCGGTCTCCTTCTCCTCGCCCGGCCTCCTCCTCGTCGCCTGGCTCTTCCTCCTCGCCTGGCTCCTCCCCGGCTCCTTCCCCACCTGGGTAGAAGTGGCCATACCAAACTGGCCCACGGGCCTGGACATCTATAGCCTGGGAGTAGATCTCTCCTTCACTGTAGTTCTCCCCGAGGTTTCTTCTTTTTCCTAGGACCCTGGGTTTTTTGGAGTTTTTCCTTGCTGAGAAGGAGGGTCTAAGGACAGGGGATGACTGGACGCTGTTTCATTTGCTGCTTTACATGAATGTTGTTTATTCCTGTTTTGATATGTCTGTGTGTATGTTTTACTCATCCAAATCTTGGAACGCCCTTAGAGGCAACTGTTGTTGTGATTTTGGGCGCTACGAAAATAAATTGAATTGAATTGAATTGAACCTCACAAACTACATCACATTAGCAAATGTTTTTCTTTTTTTTAAATTATTATTATTATATATTATTTTTATTATTTTATTATTTAAAATCAAACTGCTAAAATTGACCACGAACTCTCGGACAGATCACATGCTCCTGAAAATCCAATCCAGATCTTAAAATTTGTTTCAGTGTATGCAAATGTCCTTTCTGTCACTGTGGTAACTGCTTAACTTAACTGCAATAGTCATACATGCAGGACACTCCCTGCGGGATATCACTGCAAAGTATCAAAAGTGAAACAGTTGAAATTCAGAAACCTTTTTGGAGAAGTTTAGTATCAAACTGTTTTCCCTTTTCAGAAGTAGAAAACATCAGCTCGTTACACATACACAAATATACAAAAGGATGATACAAAACTGCAACAACCCATGGATCTGTAATAAAACCTGGATAAGCCCCTCCCCCGCTGTCCCGGCTCCAGACCGATTCGTGGCCGCTCCAGGTACTGCAGCTCCCTGGAGCTCGGGCCAAGAAAGTGCAATGCATTTGGGGAATTCAAGCTGTCCATGTTCTGACAGGGCATCCAACTATCATAAAGATTGGTTTTGTAGGATTCTCTTCTATTTTCACATCCTAATGTTTTATTTTAATCTGTTGAAACCTGAAAGCACCGAGCGTCTCCTCCTGTACGCCGCGCACAGCGTGTCTCTTCCCGTACGCCGCGCTCGCCGCGTCTCTTCCCGTACGCCACGCTCGCCGCGTCTCTTCCTGTAAGCCGCGCTTGCCGCGTCTACGCTGCGCTCGCCGCGTCTACGCTGCACTCACCTCGTCTCCTCCCGTACGCCGCACTCACCGCATCTCTTCCCGTACGCCGCGCACACCGCGTCTATTCCCGTACGCGGCGCTCGCCGCGTCTCTTCCCGTACGCCACGCTCGCCGCGTCTCTTCCCGTACGCCGCGTCTCTTCCCGTACACCGCGCTCGCCGCGTCTCTTCCCGTACGCCGTGCTCGCCGCATCTCTTCCCGTACGGCGCGCTCACCGCGTCTCTTCCCGTACGCCGCGCACACCGCGTCTCTTCCCGTACGCCGCGCACACCTCATCTCTTCCCGTACGCCGCGCTCACCGCGTCTCCACCCGTACGCCGGGCTCTCCGCATCTCTTCCCATACCCCACGCACACCGTGTCTCTTCCGGTACACCGTGCTCACCGCGTCTCTTCCCGTACCCCGCGCACACCTCATCTCTTCCCGTACGCTGCGCTCACCACGTCTCCACCCGTACGCCGCGCACACCGCGTCTCTTCCCTTACGTCGCGCTCACCGCGTCTCTTCCCGTAAGCCGCGCACGCTGCGTCTACGCCGCGCTCACCTCGTTTCCTCCCGGACGCCGCACTCACCTCGTCTCCTCCCGTACGCCGCACCCACCGCATCTCTTCCCGTACGCCGCGCACACCACGTCTATTCCCGTACGCGGCGCTCGCCGCGTCTCTTCCCGTACGCCGCGCTCGCCGCACCTCCTCCCGTACGCCGTGCACACTGCACCTCCTTTCATACGCCGTGCACACCGCATCTCTTCCCGTACGCCGCACGCACCGCACCTCCACCCGTACGCCGCGCTCACCGCATCTCGTCCCGTAAGACACGCTCACCGCATCTCTTCCCATACGCCGCGCTCACCGCATCGCTTCCCGTATGCCATGCACACCGCACCTTCTCCCGTATGCCGTGCACACTGCACCTCCTCCCGTACGCCGTGCACACCGCATCTCTTCCCGTACGCCGCGCTCACCACGTCACTTCCCGTACGCCGCGCTCGCCGCGTCTCTTCCCGTACGCCGCACACACCTCATCTCTTCCCGTACGCCGCGCTCACCGCGTCTCCACCCGTACGCCAGGCTCTCCGCATCTCTTCCCGTATGCCGCGCACACTGCGTCTCTTCCCGTACGCCGCGCTCACCGCATCTCTTCCCGTACGCTGCGCACACCGCATCTCTTCCCGTTTGCCGCTCATACCGCGTCTCTCCCCGTACGCCGGGCTCTCCGCATCTCTTCCCATACGCCACGCACACCATGTCTCTTCCCGTACACCGTGCTCACCGCGTCTCTTCCCGTACGCTGCGCACACTGCATCTCTTCCCGTTTGCCGCTCATACCGCGTCTCTCCCCGTACGCCGGGCTCTCCGCATCTCTTCCCGTACGCCACGCACACCTCATCTCTTCCCGTACGCCATGCTCACCGCGTCTCTTCCCGTAAGCCGCGCACGCCGCGTCTACGCCGCGCTCACCTCGTCTCCTCCCGTACGCCGCACTCACCTCGTCTCCTCCCGTACGCCGCACTCACCGCATCTCTTCCCGTACGCCAGGCACACCGCCCCTCCTCCCGTACGCCGTGCACACCGCATCTCTTCCCATACGCCGCGCACACCACATCTCTTCCCGTACGCCGGGCACACCACATCTCTTCCCGTACGCCGTGCACACCGCACCTCCCCCCGTACGCCATGCACACCGCACCTCCTCCCATACGCCGCACTCACCGCATCTCTTCCCGTAGGCCGCGCACACGGCACCTCCACCCATACGACGCGCTCAACGCATCTCGTCCCGTAAGCCACGTTCACCGCATCTCTTCCCGTACGCCGCGCTCACCGCATCGCTTCCCGTACGCCATGTCCACCGCACCTCCTCCCGTACGCCGTGCACACTGCACCTCCTCCCGTACGCCGCGCACACCTCATCTCCTCCCGTACGCAGTGCCCACCGCGTCTCTTCCCGTACGGCGTGCACACCGCACCTCCTCCCATATGCCGTGCACACTGCGTCTCTTCCCGTACCCCGTGCACACCGCACCTCCTCCCATATGCCGTGCACACCGCATCGCTTCCCGTAGGCCGTGCACACCGCACCTCCTCCCGTACGCCGTGCACACCTCAACTCCTCCCGTACGCCGTGCACACCGCACCTCTTCCCGTACGCCGTGCACATCGCACCTCCTTCCGTACGCCGTGCACACCGCACCTCCTCCCGTACGCCGCACTTGCCGTGTCTCTTCTCGTACACCGCGCTCACTGCATCTCCTTCCGTACGCCACGCACACCGCGTCTCTTCCCGTACGCCACGCTCACCACATCTCTTCCCGTACGCTGCCCACACCTCATCTCCTCCCGTACGCAACGCTCGCCGCGTCTCTTCCCGTACGCCGCGCTCGCCGCGTCTCTTCCCGTACGCCGCGCACACCTCATCTCTTCCCGTACGCCGCGCTCACCGCGTCTCCACCCGTATGCCAGGCTCTCCGCATCTCTTCCCGTATGCCGCGCACACTGCGTCTCTTCCCGTACGCCGCGCTCACCGCATCTCTTCCCGTATGCTGCGCACACCGCATCTCTTCCCGTTTGCCGCTCACACCGCGTTTCTCCCCGTACGCCGGGCTCTCCGCATCTCTTCCCGTACGCCACGCACACCGTGTCTCTTCCCGTACACCGTGCTCACCGCGTCTCTTCCCGTACGCCGCGCACACCGCGTCTCTTCCCGTACGCCGCGCACACCTCATCTCTTCTCGTACGCCATGCTCACCGCGTCTCTTCCCGTAAGCCGCGCACGCCGCGTCTACGCCGCACTCACCTCGTCTCCTCCCGTACGCCGCACTCACCGCATCTCTTCCCGTACGCTGCGCACACCTCATCTCCCGTATGCCGCGCGCACCTCATCTCCTCCTGTACGCCGCACTCACCACGTTTCTTCCTGTACGCCGCGCACACCGCATCTCTTCCCGTACGCCGCGCTCACCGCGTCTCCATCCGTACGCCGGGTTCTCCACATCTCTTCCCGTACGCCGTGCACACCGCATCTCTTCCCGTACGCCGTGCACACCTCATCTCTTCCCGTACGCTGCGCACACCTCATCTCCCGTATGCCGCGCGCACCTCATCTCCTCCCGTACGCCGCACTTACCATGTTTCTTCCTGTACGCCGTGCACACTGCACCTCCTCCCGTACGCCGTATACACCGCACCTCCTCCCGTACGTGCACACCGCACCTCCTCCCATACGCCGCACTAACCGCATCTCTTCCCGTACACCGTGCACACCGCATCTCCTCCCGTACGCCGTGCACACTGCACCTCCTCCCTTACGCCAGGCACACCGCACCTCCTCCCTTACGCCAGGCACACCGCACCTCCTCCCGTACGCCGTGCACACCGCATCTCTTCCCATACGCCGCGCACACCACATCTCTTCCCGTACGCCGCGCACACCGCATCTCTTGCCGTACGCCGCGCTCACCGCACCTCCTCCCGTACGCCGTGCACACTGCACCTCCTCCCATACACCGTGCACACCGCATCTCTTCCCGTACGCCGCACACACCGCACCTCCACCCGTACGCCGCGCTCACCGCATCTCGTCCCGTAAGCCATGCTCACCGCATCTCTTCCCGTACGCCGCGCTCACCGCATCGCTTCCCGTACGCCATGCACACCGCACCTTCTCCCGTATGCCGTGCACACTGCACCTCCTCCTGTACGCCGTGCACACCGCATCTCTTCCCTATGCCGCGCTCACCACGTCCCTTCCCATATGCCACGCTCACCACATCTCTTCCCGTACGCTGCCCACACCTCATCTCCTCCCGTACGCTGCACACACCGCGTCTCTTCCCGTACGCCATGCACACCGCATCTCTTCCCGTACGCTGTGCACACCGCACCTCCTCCCGTACGCCAGGCACACCGCACCTCCTCCCGTACGCCGTGCACACCGCATCTCTTCCCATACGCCGCGCACACCACATCTCTTCCCGTACGCCGCGCACACCGCATCTCTTCCCGTACGCCGCGCACACCGCACCTCCTCCCGTATGCCGTGTCCACCGCACCTCCTCCCATACGCCGCGCACACCGCACCTCCACCCGTACGCCGCGCTCATCACATCTCGTCCCGTAAGCCACGCTCACCGCATCTCTTCCCGTACGCCGCGCTCACCGCATCGCTTCCCGTATGCCGTGTCCACCGCACCTCCTCCCGTACGCCGTGCACACTGCACCTCCTCCCGTACGTCGTGCACACCGCGTCTCTTCCCGTACGCCGTTCACACCTCATCTCCTCCCGTACGTCGCACACACCTCATCTCCTCCCGTATGCCGTGCACACTGCGTCTCTTCCCGTACCCCGTGCACACCGCACCTCCTCCCGTATGCCGTGCACACCGCATCGCTTCCCGTACGCCGTGCACACCGCACCTCTTCCTGTACACCGTGCACAGCGCACCTCCTTCCGTACGCCGTGCACACCGCACCTCCTCCCGTACGCCGCACTTGCCGTGTCTCTTCCCGTACGCCGCCCTCACTGCATCTCCTCCCGTACGCCACGCACACCGCGTCTCTTCCCGTACGCCGCGCGCACCTCATCTCTTTCCGTACGCCGCGCTCACCGCATCTCCATCCGTACGCCGGGCTCTCCGCATCTTTTCCCATACGCCATGCACACCGCGTCTCTTCTCGTACACCGCGTTCACCGCATCTCTTCCCGTACGCTGCGCACACCGCATCTCTTCCCGTACGCCGCGCTCACCGCGTCTCTTCCCGTACGCTGTGCACACCGCACCTCCTCCCGTACGCCAGGCACACCGCCCCTCCTCCCGTACGCCGTCCACACCGCATCTCTTCCCATACGCCGCGCACACCACATCTCTTCCCGTACGCCGGGCACACCGCATCTCTTCCCGTACGCCGCGCTCACCGCGTCTCTTCCCGTACGCTGTGCACACCGCACCTCCTCCCGTACGCCAGGCACACCGCCCCTCCTCCCGTACGCCGTCCACACCGCATCTCTTCCCATACGCCGCGCACACCACATCTCTTCCCGTACGCCGGGCACACCGCATCTCTTCCCGTACGCCGTGCACACCGCACCTCCTCCCGTACGCCATGCACACCGCACCTCCTCCCATACGCCGCACTCACCGCATCTCTTCCCGTAGGCCGCGCACACCGCACCTCCACCCGTACGACGCGCTCACCGCATCTTGTCCCGTAAGCCACGTTCACCGCATCTCTTCCCGTACGCCGCGCTCACCGCATCGCTTCCCGTACGCCGTGTCCACCGCACCTCCTCCCGTACGCCGTGCACACTGCACCTCCTCCCGTACGCCGTGCACACCGCATCTCTTCCCGTACGCTGCCCACACCTCATCTCCTCCCATACGCTGCACACACCACGTCTCTTCTCGTACGCCGTGCACACCTCATCTCCTCCCGTACGCCGCACACACCGCGTCTCTTCCCGTACGCCGCGCACACCTCATCTCCTCCCGTACGCCGTGCCCACCGCGTCTCTTCCCGTACGGCGTGCACACCGCACCTCCTCCCGTATGCCGTGCACACTGCGTCTCTTCCCGTACCCCGTGCACACCGCACCTCCTCCCGTATGCCGTGCACACCGCATCGCTTCCCGTACGCCGTGCACACCACACCTCCTCCCGTACGCCGTGCACACCTCAACTCCTCCCGTACGCCGTGCACATCGCACCTCCTTCCGTACGCCGTGCACACCGCACCTCCTCCCGTACGCCGCACTTGCCGTGTCTCTTCCCGTACACCGCGCTTACTGCATCTCCTCCCGTACGCCACGCACACCGCGTCTCTTCCCGTACGCCGCGCACACCTCATCTCTTCCCGTACGCCGCGCTCACCGCGTCTCCATCCGTACGCCGGGCTCTCCGCATCTCTTCCCGTACGCCGTGCACACCGCATCTCTTCCCGTACGCCATGCACACCTCATCTCTTCCCGTACGCCGCGCTCACCGCGTCTCCATCCGTACGCCGGGCTCTCCGCATCTCTTCCCGTACGCCGCGCTCACCGCATCTCTTCCCATACGCTGCGCACACCGCATCTCTTCCCGTACGCCGCGCACAACCCGTCTCTCCCCGTACGGCGCGCTCATCGCATCTCTTCCCCTACGCCGCGCTCACCGCGTCTCTTCCTGTACGCCGTGCACACCGCATCTCTTCCCGTATGCCGTGCACACCTCAACTCCTCCCGTACGCCGTGCACACCGCACCTCCTCCCATACGCCATGCACACCTCAACTCCTCCTGTACGCCGTACACACCGCACCTCCTCCCTTACGCCGTGCACACCGCACCTCCTCCCGTACGCCGCACTTGCCGTGTCTCTTCCCGTACGCCACGCTCACTGCATCTCTTCCCGTACGCCGCAGACACCACGCATGGACCACGTCTTGTCGTGTAGGCCTACGCTGCGTGGACCGCGCTTCCTCCTGTGCGCCTCTAAACCAGAACTAACACCAGCACTAAAACCAGGACTAAGCCAGGTCTAAAGCACGTCTAAACCAGGTCTAAACCAGATCTAAAACCAGGACTAAACTAGGACTAAACCAGGTCTAAAACCAAACAAGAATAGAATTTGTCGGAGGTGGTTGCTACAAAAGAAAACAGAATGTGGGCAGATTCATTCACGCTTCAGTACAGGTGATAAAATGATGACGGAACACAGGTTGGTTCGCTGCAGGTGGATAATTTAATGTTGGATTTTAATTTGCTACAAGCAGGACTCAAATCGACATTTAGTAATAATGTGTTGAATGCAGCTTTGCGCACATTTGTTTCCGTTTTAGAGAAACATAACTTGAACTGCATAGCTAATTTGCATACACTGCGGTGAAAACACAGCCCTGTAGGACTAAAGGATACGACTCAGTGGATTATTTCTGTTGTATTTTCATTGATTTCATAAATGCAACACACTATAGTATTTTATACAGAGCAGACAGGTAAAAAAAATTCATATGCAGTGTTATCCTCATTTTAAGGTATTGTGGCTCCACTGATCTTTTTTTTTTTCTGTGGGAGACGCTCCAAATGGCTCTTTGAGTGTTTAAGGTTGCCGACCCCTGTTCTAGATAGTCTATCTCCCTTAAGTAAGTTTACCTAAGGAAAAAATTACGTTTTAGCTTAATTGGTAAATGTTTTGGGGTAGCTCAAGCTTGGTATTTTGGCGACCTAAGTTCCCTTTCTAAAGAGCCACCGCCATTCTTAAGATGTCTGCAGAGTGCCTCTATTTGATGTCAAAGTCAGAGGAGCAAATACTTGGAAGCAAATTGTTGTTACATGGCCTGGTTCTCCATTGTCATGTTTATGGTAGCATTTTTATACAGCACTTTTCCATCTTCAAGGCTCAAAGCACTTTACAACAAGGAAAGTGCTTTGAGCCTTTTTGTACTTTCTTTATTTTATATATATAGTATTTATATTTCAGTTCTCTTTGTAAATTTTGTACATATACTTATTCACTTTATATTATTATTTTTATTATTATTTCTATTTTTATTATTGTTTATCTTGATTGCATCACACTTTTTCCCCTTTTTTGCACTAAACTGCCCTGGAGCTACTGTGACTGTTGAATTTATCCATTGTGAGATCAATAAAGTCCTATCTTATCTTATCTTATCTTAACCACTTCCATTCATGCAGACAGTAAGGGCAAGCTGGGATAAATGCCTTGCCCAAGAATACAACAGCATTCATTCATCTGTGGGAGCAGGAATCACACTGTCAACCTGTGTGTCAGTGGATTTACTTGCTCAACCAATGATGTTTATGTCGAGCGCGGGATTTGAATCTCCATCAGTGGACAAACGCTCTGCAAACCAAGCTTCTGCCACTAGGAGACTAAGACAAGAGCCGGGATTGTTTGGAAAGAAGTCCTAAACTTCTGACAGAATCAGAAAGGATAAGTGAAGAAATTCTTTCACTGTTTTCTGAGTGGAAGTCACTGATGGAAAACAGCAATAAAATCAAAAAGCATCCATATAAATTAAATCTTATTTCATTTTTTGGGTGTGTAAATTTTCATTGAAATTCACTGTATTTACTTTTTATGAGAATTTGTCATCATTTAATATTGTTTGTACAACAACACTATGAACGCCAACGATGACTCCAAAGCAAAATCTTTAGTGTGCTTGAGCTACCTCGAAATATTAACAAATCAGGCAGATGTTTTTACGTGGAATATTTTTAGACTCAAATAAAACATTTTGTGGCCACTGAAAACAAAATGACGCCATCTTGGGTTCACCTTCAGATTTGATTCTAGTTTTGTGCAACAACCCAACAAGTCCGACAAAAGAGCAGGCGTGTCCAAACACTTTTCATCAAGGGTCACATATTAAAACACAGACCAGTGTGAGGGCCGATCGAGGGTCATAAACTGGTGGTCAAAACAGTGAGGAATTCAAATCTGCGCATTTATAACAGGTTTGAATGACCCTCCAGACCTTTGTTCACTCTTAGACCCTCAAAAGGACACACTAAATTTGCTTGATCAAGTAGATTTCAAAAACATACAGTAAAAAGCGCTACTTGCAGTAGTATGGGCCAATTCACCTGGAAGCCTGATTAAAACAATTGGTCTGAGGGCTCCCGGGCCATAGTTTGGACATGCCTGCCTAAGAGCATCAACAACGAATGAGAAGCTTGTTCATATGTTGTTTTGGGTGAATAAAGCATTTTCAAAACATTAAAAAGAAACATGGTGAGCTTCATTTGTTGTGTTATGTGTAGAAAACATGAATAATGATCCGTAATATGAGCTCTGATATGACTTTGACTGAAGACGATAGAAAACATAGAGACAGAGCAAAACCTTCAGTGTTCACCTTTAGTTACGGGTCAAATAATCCTTCACTCTCCTCTCTCTTTCTCTATCCCTTTCTCCCTCTTCTTCTCTCACTCTTCCCTCCTCTCTCTTCTCCCTCTCTCCTTGTGGGCGTGGCGGGAGCGGAGGTGATGCTTAAAGTTGTCCCCGTCACAGGTGCAGCACATTGAAAATCCATCGGGAGCTGCTGCGACAGCGATTCTCTCCAACAAATTAAAACACTCTGCAAATCAAGAGATTACAGAGAGAGGGAGGAGGGAGGAGAGAGAGGGGGGAGGGAGGAGAAGAAGAGAGAGATGGGGAGAGAGGAGAAGAAGAGAGGAGGGGAAAGGAGAAGAAGAGAGAGAGGGCAAGGAGAGAGAGGGAGGAGAGAGGAGAAGAAGAGAGAGAGGGGAAAGAGAGAGGGGGGAGAAGAGAGAGAGGGAGGACAGGAAAAGAGAGAGGGAGTGGAGAGAGGAGAAGAAGAGAGAGGGGAAGGAGAGAGAGGGAGGAGAGAGGAGAAGAAGAGAGAGAGGGGGGGAGAAGAGAGAGAGAGGGAGGACAGGAAAAGAGAGAGGGAGTGGAGAGAGGAGAAGACAGTGAGAGGGGAAGAGGAGAAGAAGAAAGAGAGGGGGGGAGAGAGGAGAAGAGAGAGGGGAGGAGACGAAGAGAGAGAGGGAGTGGAGAGAGGAGAAGAAAGAGAGAGGGGAGAGAGAAGAAGAAAGAGAGGGGGAGGAGAGAGAAGAAGAGAGGAGAAGAAGAGAGAGGGGAGGAGAGGAAAAGAAGAGAGAGTGATGAGGAGAGAGGAGGAGAAGAGTGAGAAGGGGAGGAGAAAGGAGAAGAGAGAGGGGAGGAGAGAGGAGAAGATTGAGAGGGGGAGAATAGAGAGAGGAGGACCCATCCTTCAGTGTCTTCAGATCTTGAGCTCTTTTTCAGGACTACCTTAACTGGAGAATTTGACCTGTGGTGCATTGGCATGGGCAGAACATGCAAACTCCACACAGAAGCGGCCAGGAGTCGAACCGGGAACCTTGCCATGAGGCGAGGGTGTCACTCTACCACCGTACTGCGTCTCACCACCAGAGAGGGACTGAGGGAAAGAAACAAAACAAAGCTCTTTGGGTGTCTGGAAAGTTTAAATTCAATAAAGCACTATAATTATGATGGCAGGGCATCTGACATATAGGGATGGAGGAGGATGAGAGGGCATCTGACAGACAGGAGGGGGGAGTGTGTTTGGGGACCACTGCAGAGTCCGGTGGTGCAGAGTTTAAGAACTGCCCAGGAGCTAATCGATGGCACTGAAGCAAATCCCATTCATGAGGTCATATTCATTTAAGACACTGGCACAGTTATCTAAGAGAGGGTCAGAGGGACAGAGCAGAGGGTCAGAGGGACAGAGGAGAGGGTCAGAGGGACAGAGGAGAGGGTCCGAGGACAGAGGAGAGGGTCAGAGGGACAGAGGAGAGGGACAGAGGAGAGGGTCAGAGGGACAGAAGAGAGGGTCAGAGGGACAGATGAGAGGGTCAGAGGGACAGAGGAGAGGGTCAGAGGGACAGAGGAGAAGGACAGAGGAGAGGGTCAGAGGGATGGAGGAGAGGGTCAGAGGAGAAGAGGGTCAGGGGATAGAGGAGAGGGTCAGAGGAGAGGGTCAGAGGAGAAGAGGGTCAGAGGGACAGAGGAGAGGGTCAGAGGGAGAGAGGAGAGGGTCAGAGGGACAGAGGAGAGGGTCAGAGGAGAAGAGGGTCAGAGGGACAGAGGATAGGGTCAGAAGAACAGAGGAGAGGGTCAGAGGGATAGAGGAGAGGGTCAGAGGGATAGAGAAGAAGAGAAGGGGGTCAGGGGATAGAGGAGAGGGTCAGAAAAGAAGAGGGTCAGAGGGACAGAGGAGAGGGTCAGAGGGACAGAGGAGAGGGTCAGGGGGACAGAGGAGAGGGTCAGGGGAGAAGAGGGTCAGGGAGATAGAGGAGAAGGTCAGAGGAGAAGAGGGTCAGAGGAGAGGGACAGAGGAGAAAGTCAGAGGAGCGGGTCAGAGGAGGGGGACAGAGGAGAGGGTCAGAGGAGAGGGACAGAGGAGGGGGACAGAGGAGAGGGTCAGAGGAGCGGGTCAGAGGAGGGGGACAGAGGAGAGGGTCAGAGGAGCGGGTCAGAGGAGGGGAACAGAGGAGAGGGTCAGAGGAGGGGGTCAGAGGAGAGGGTCAGAGGAGGGGGACAGAGGAGCGGGTAAGAGGAGCGGGTCAGAGGAGGGGAACAGAGGAGAGGGACAGAGGAGGGGGACAGAGGAGGAGAACAGAGGAGAGGGTCAGAGGAGAGGGTGAGAGGAAGGGGACAGAGGAGCGGGTCAGAGGAGAGGGTCAGAGGAGGGCGACAGAGGAGAGGTTCAGAGGAGAGGGTCAGAGGAGGGGGACAGAAGAGCGGGTCAGAGGAGAGGGTCAGAGGAGGGGGACAAAGGAGGGGAACAGAGGAGAGGGTCAGAGGAGAGGGACAGAGGAGGGGGACAGAGGAGGGAAAAAGAGGAGAGGGTCAGAGGAGAGGGACAGCAGAGCGGGTCAGTGGAGAGGGTCAGAGGAGCGGGTCAGAGGAGGGGGACAGAGGAGAGGTTCAGAGGAGAGGGACAGAGGAGAGGTTCAGAGAAGAGGGTCAGAGGAGGGGGCAGAGGAGAGGGGCAGAGGAGAGGGTCAGAAGAGAGGGACAGAGGAGAGGGTCAGAGGAGAGAGACAGAGGAGGGGAACAGAGGAGAGGGTCAGAGGAGAGGGACAGCGGAGCGGGTCAGAGGAGCGGATCAGAGGAGCGAGTCAGAGGAGCGGGTCAGAGGAGGGGGACAGAGGAGAGGGTCAGAGGAGGGGGACAGAGGAGCGGGTCAGAGGAAGGGGACAGAGGAGGGGAACAGAGAAGAGGGTCAAAGGAGAGGGACAGAGGAGGGGAACAGAGGAGAGGGACAGGAGGGGAACAGAGGATAGGGTCAGAAGAACAGAGGAGAGGGTCAGAGGGATAGAGGAGAGGGTCAGAGGGATAGAGAAGAAGAGAAGGGGGTCAGGGGATAGAGGAGAGGGTCAGAGGAGAAGAGGGTCAGAGGGACAGAGGAGAGGGTCAGAGGGACAGAGGAGAGGGTCAGGGGGACAGAGGAGAGGGTCAGGGGAGAAGAGGGTCAGGGAGATAGAGGAGAAGGTCAGAGGAGAAGAGGGTCAGAGGAGAGGGACAGAGGAGAAAGTCAGAGGAGCGGGTCAGAGGAGGGGGACAGAGGAGAGGGTCAGAGGAGAGGGACAGAGGAGGGGGACAGAGGACAGGGTCAGAGGAGCGGGTCAGAGGAGGGGGACAGAGGAGAGGGTCAGAGGAGCGGGTCAGAGGAGGGGAACAGAGGAGAGGGTCAGAGGAGGGGGTCAGAGGAGAGGGTCAGAGGAGGGGGACAGAGGAGCGGGTAAGAGGAGCGGGTCAGAGGAGGGGAACAGAGGAGAGGGACAGAGGAGGGGGACAGAGGAGGAGAACAGAGGAGAGGGTCAGAGGAGAGGGTCAGAGGAAGGGGACAGAGGAGCGGGTCAGAGGAGAGGGTCAGAGGAGGGCGACAGAGGAGAGGTTCAGAGGAGAGGGTCAGAGGAGGGGGACAGAAGAGCGGGTCAGAGGAGAGGGTCAGAGGAGGGGGACAACGGAGGGGAACAGAGGAGAGGGTCAGAGGAGAGGGACAGAGGAGGGGGACAGAGGAGGGGAAAAGAGGAGAGGGTCAGAGGAGAGGGACAGCAGAGCGGGTCAGTGGAGAGGGTCAGAGGAGCGGGTCAGAGGAGGGGGACAGAGGAGAGGTTCAGAGGAGAGGGACAGAGGAGAGGTTCAGAGAAGAGGGTCAGAGGAGGGGGCAGAGGAGAGGGGCAGAGGAGAGGGTCAGAAGAGAGGGACAGAGGAGAGGGTCAGAGGAGAGAGACAGAGGAGGGGAACAGAGGAGAGGGTCAGAGGAGAGGGACAGCGGAGCGGGTCAGAGGAGCGGATCAGAGGAGCGAGTCAGAGGAGCGGGTCAGAGGAGGGGGACAGAGGAGAGGGTCAGAGGAGGGGGACAGAGGAGCGGGTCAGAGGAAGGGGACAGAGGAGGGGAACAGAGAAGAGGGTCAAAGGAGAGGGACAGAGGAGGGGAACAGAGGAGAGGGACAGGAGGGGAACAGAGGAGAGGGTCAGAGGAGAGGGTCAGAGGAGCGGGTCAGAGGAGCGGGTCAGAGGAGGGGGACAGAGGAGAGGTTCAGAGGAGAGGGACAGAGGAGAGGTTCAGAGAAGAGGGTCAGAGGAGGGGGCAGAGGAGAGGGGCAGAGGAGAGGGTCAGAGGAGAGGGACAGAGGAGAGGGTCAGAGGAGAGAGACAGAGGAGGGGAACAGAGGAGAGGGTCAGAGGAGAGGGACAGCGGAGCGGGTCAGAGGAGCGGATCAGAGGAAGGGGACAGAGGAGGGGAACAGAGGAGAGGGTCAAAGGAGAGGGACAGAGGAGGGGAACAGAGGAGAGGGACAGGAGGGGAACAGAGGAGAGGGTCAGAGGAGAGGGTCAGAGGAGCGGGTCAGAGGAGAGGGTCAGAGGAGAGGGACAGAGGAGAGGTTCAGAGGAGAGGGACAGAGGAGGGCGACAGAGGAGAGGGTCAGAGGAAGGGGACAGAGGAGCGGGTCAGCCGAGGGGGACAGAGGAGCGGGTCAGAGGAGAAGGTCAGAGGAGAGGGTCAGAGGAGGGGGACAGAGGAGCGGGTCAGAGGAAGGGGACAGAGGACTGGGTCAGAGGAGAAGGTCAGAGGAGCGGGTCAACGGAGGGGGACAGAGGAGGGCGACAGAGGAGCGAGTCAGAGGAGAGGGTCAGAGGAGAGGGTCAGAGGAGGGTGACAGAGGAGAGGTTCAGAGGAGAGGGTCAGAGGAGGGGGACAGAGGAGAGGGTCAGAGGAGCGGGTCAGAGGAGAGGGTCAGAGGAGGGGAACAGAGGAGAAGGTCAGAGGAGCCGGTCAGAGGAGCAGGTCAGAGGAGAGGGTCAGAGGAGAGGGACAGAGGAGAGGGTCAGAGGAGAGGGACAGAGGAGAGGGTCAGAGGAGGGGAACAGAGGAGAGGGACAGAGGAGAGGGACAGAGGAGAGGGTCAGGGGAGGGGAACAGAGGAGAGGGACAGAGGAGGGGGACAGAGGAGAGGGTCAGAAGAGAGGGACAGAGGAGGGGGACAGAGGAGCGGGTCAGAGGAGAGGGTCAGTGGAGCGGGTCAGAGGAGCTCGTCAGAGGGGGGCGACAGAGGAGAGGGTCAGAGGAGAGGGACAGAGGAGGGGGACAGAGGAGGGGGACAGAGGAGAGGGACAGAGGAGCGGGTCAGAGGAGGGGGACAGAGGAGACGGACAGAGGAGGAGGACAGAGGAGCGGGTCAGAGGAGAGGGTCAGAGGAGAGGGTCAGTGGAGCGGGTCAGAGGAGCGCGTCAGAGGGGGGCGACAGAGGAGAGGGTCAGAGGAGAGGGACAGAGGAGGGGGACAGAGGAGAGGGTCAGAGGAGAGGGACAGAGGAGAGGGTCAGAGGAGCGGGTCAGAGGAGGGGGACAGAGGAGAGGGACAGAGGAGGAGGACAGAGGAGCGGGTCAGAGGAGAGGGTCAGAGGAGAGGGTCAGTGGAGCGGGTCAGAGGAGCGCGTCAGAGGGGGGCGACAGAGGAGAGGGTCAGAGGAGAGGGACAGAGGAGGGGGACAGAGGAGAGGGTCAGAGGAGAGGGACAGAGGAGAGGGTCAGAGGAGAGGGACAGAGGAGAGGGACAGAGGAGCGGGTCAGAGGAGAGGGACAGAGGAGGGGGACAGAGGAGAGGGTCAGAGGAGAGGGACAGAGGAGGGGGACAGAGGAGAGGGTCAGAGAGCAGCTGGGGCTACAACAGTAGTTTACACCTCCAGGTCTGGAGTGCATGAATAATGCTCTGTTAATAACACCCTGTAAATTGTCTTTGGGGACATGTGTCTGTGAAAAGTGCTATAGAAATAAACAATTAGCACATGTGAGAAAGCTCCTAAAAGTTACTGCATTTGTAAGAACTGTAATAATGTGGTAAAAGTGGGACCAAGTTCCCCTGACACACACGCTGCACTCTCTCTCCCCTCTGCTGTGCTTTAGAGCCCTCTAGTAGCCAACCAGCAGAAGTGACCTACTGTACCACTAAAGCACTGAAGTCAGCAAAAGAGAGATCTGCAAAAGCATGGAGAGAGGAAGGAAAAGAGACACATAAAAAAGAACAAAACATGTAAACAAGCTATTTTATTCATGTTTAAAGCATTTTGTTGAAGTGTTTATTCTAACTGTTTTCATTTTTAAAAATGTATTAGTTTTTTTAACATTCAAAATCCTGTCAGTGCATTTATTGTGTCTCTTCCTTATTGTGTTTGTCCTGCTGGAGCGGCTGTGCAAACGTTCAGAAATAATCAGAACAGCCTATGAGAACTTAACAGAACGCTGGAGTTGCGTGAAAGAGATACTAAAATTCCATGACTTATCCAAGACTTCCAGGATTTCCATGACCGTGGGAACCCTGCTTGCCTATTTATTTATGGCAGCCCCTCTTAATTATATTATCTACTGAAATATGGTTCATTTGGATTTTTTATTCTTGATCTATTTGTTTTGCTTCAGTATTTTTAATATTGTTTATTTCTTCTGAATTTGAAAGACAAGAGTTACGAATGAACACACGGAGGTTTGTCACATTCTACACGCTCGTACAGCTAACTGCAAGGAGAGATTGCTAGATGACAAACAAGGATGGATGACGTCTAAACCTCTGCAGAGATGTTTTTGATGAGAGGACGGCGTTAGAACATGAGAAAAAGCTCCTAAAAAGCTTCTAAAAGTGGTTTTGCAGAATGGCCGCTCTTTAAATGAAGTCACTGTACTGTTAATTTGTGCAGCTCAGCACTTCGCTTGTCTGAATAGCGCCGTCTCTTCATTTTCATGTGAATATGAAATTAGCATCTCTCCGGTGAATGCTAACCAGACAGCTAGCCGCGCATGATTTATAGCGCCACAGCACGGAGCATGTAGCTCGCGCCTCCGATAACAATCACAACGTATTAATCACGCTAAACAGCCACTAACGGGACAAATGAGCTAGCTTAGCGTGAACACACAAAGATGGGAACAACAATGCCCACAATGCACTGGGAGGTCCACTCACAGCAGTTATTACACCACACACGCTCACCTCCACCGCTCTGATTTAGCTTCAGTAGAATCACTGAAGAGCTTTGAAATCAAGCACTTTTCTGGTGTAGGCTCGACCACCAGCTTGTCTCCATGGAGAAGCTATTGCGTTGTTTGGAATGCTCCACAGTATGGCATTTACACATCCATCTTTAAGAGTTGATTTTAAGATTTTACTGTTGGCTTTTAAAGCTTTGACTGGACTGGCCCCGCAGAACGTCTCAGACCTCATCCAAAGTTACACCCTCGAGCACTCTGAGGTTCGAGGGCCTGGGTCTTGTCACTTTGAGTTCCCTCACTCTAGTGTCCATGTGCACAAGCCCCAAGCACTGTTACAGTTTAAATGTCGTCGATTTGAGCTCCCAAGGCAGAAGTGGAGGAACAAGTCACATTTTAAAACTGTATGGGTTTTATTGTATGTTTGGAACAGTTAAGCATCAACTTGTGCATATTGGATTTGCGGCAGAATAACTACGTTAGATGAGTGAATAAATTTGTATTTAATATTTGATTGTATTCTTATCATTTTCATTACATTGTATTTTATTTTGTTTCCATGTGTAGAAAACATAACTTTGTTTAAGGCACTGTATAAATAAATAAATTTTTCATGGTTTGGGTGGTTCCTGCGACTCATACTATGACTTGTATATACAATTTCTAATTTCACATGTTGGACAGCCACGAGAGGGCGCTCTAGGCTTGTGTGCCAGTATCTGCTCCGCCTCATGCTCTTACTCCTGCAGCACTGTCACTTCTGCTCTAGTCCGCAAATCTTCTGCAGAAAGAGTCACTGTCCTGCTGCAAATCGTGAAATCTGCTGCTGAGAACGGTAATCGAGCAGCAGAAAGAAAGTTTGGAGTGAGCAAGAAACTTGTGTTTGACTGGAGAAAAGCGGAGGAAACTCAAACTGCAACGAAGAAAACAAAACAAGCTCACTGTGAGCTAAAAACTAGATTTAGTTGGAGTTGGAAAAGATGCTCAGAAGTGACACCGAGGATGAAGAATTTAGTGGTGAAGAATATAATCATTTTTTACTACTTATTATAAATTCATAGTGTGTCTTTAATATATGCCTTGTAATGAAGAATGTAATCATTTCTACCAGTCATTATAAAATTCATATTGTGCCTATGAAACAAAGAAATACTGTGCTGGCTCACAGCTGGCCCACGGAGCTTATCACTAGGGAGGATGCATATATCTTTCTGTGCAGACTCAGTGTGGGAAAACTCATGTCTTGCGAGGTCATGGAGTCACGTGAGGTCTGGCTGTGAGGAGACGACAGGAACACCAAATATGAGAAGGAGATGGAGTCAGCTGGACACAGAGAATGTTTAGTCATAGGTTCATGAATATTTATAATGCTTGTCTTTAAATGCTGGGCTGAAGGGGGTGTGTGCATTCTGAGGTTGTGCCTAACCTAAGACGCACGTAGATTGTGTGCTGTTTAGGGACCCTTCAGACCCAGAGCTCTGCTTAGAATTGTACTGTCAGGGATTAAACTTTGTTAATTTGAATCTATTTAATCTTGGTCGTCTCTCCTCAATACTGAACACGCATGAAAGAAAAGCTGCATAGGACGCAGGTTTCTTCCTTCAGTGGATTTATTGATTTGGAGTGAGATGGAGAGTTTGATAAACTTGTTTTGTTGTTTCTGCTCTAGTTTTCTGAATAACTGTTCATATGTGACGTGAACACACCAGACACATGTTCAGCTTGTTGTCCCTGGTCTCTGATTTTATCAAATACATTTCCCCCCAAAATGTGACTTATACTCCAGAGCGACTTATATTCTGGAAAATATGGTATATTATAATAGAAAATTCACACTGTAGCCTACGATATTAGCCTTATATATGATATATATTTTTATAAAGATTTCAGTGTTTCCAGTCATTTTTTTCCTCTTATATAGTGGAAGCCTTATTTGATAGAAGATATAGGCCTGTCAAAATGCATATGCGAAAGCCCAAAAGACTCGACTTCCAATGTCATTTCTAATCCCATTTATTTATGAGTGAATTATATTTTTTGAACACGCTAAAAAAAATACATTCCTGAACCATTTTCTTTCAACAACTTTCAGTTTCTCTTCTTCTTCACCATCAGTAGTCGATCTTCACTTGTTGCTTCTGGCAGCTCTATCCACTCGCCGCTGCTGGAGTCGACAATCGAGTCTTTTGGGCTTTCACAGGTGCAGTGGAAAATCAACAGAGGGAAGTGTAAGGCTGCTTATGAAGTTGTTTTCTAACGTTTCCAGACACTAATGAGTGAACCAGGCAGAGCGTTTTGTTTGTTAGACTCGTGGGTGTTGTAAGATGGGTTAAAGTGGTGTTAAGCTTCTTCAGTGTGAAGGAAATTGGCGTTTTATGTGGAAGTTAAGAACTACACTAGTTTGTTGCCTTGACAGACTCACTGCCACAGTGAGATCTCCACTGAGGAAACACTGATCTGTGCCGTTTATTGGCTTTTGACAGTATTCGACCACCTCTAGCAATGGACTTTATCTTCAAACATTATCCATCCATCCAGCCATCCATCTTCTCCCGCTTATTCCAGCTAGGTCGCGGGGGCAGCTTGCTGCCCAATCCTCATAGCACCTGACCCCCCCTATGAACCCCTCTGTGAGGAGCCACAGGAGGGTGGATGTCATGGTCCTTGATGTTAGTTCATAGGGGTGCTGCCTGTTTTGAGTTGATGGGGGAAACCGGAGCCCGGAGGAAACCCATCCAGACACGGGGAGAACATGCAAACTCCACACAGAAAGGGCTGGGCAACCCGGGGATCGAACCCGCAACCTTCTTGCTGTGAGGCCTGAGTGTTGCCACTCAGCCACCTCTTCATCTTCAAACATTTTGTCATATGCAGATTCAAAACAAGGTCAACAGTGCAATGAAATGATGAGGATGAGAGCAACCGTTCACTCGCCAAGTCACGGGGGCAGCAGTCTAAGCAGGGACTTCCAGACTTCCTTCACCACAGACACTTCCTCCAGCTCCTCCGGACGGACCCTGAGGCTTTACCAGGCCAGCCGAGAGACATAGTGCCTCCAGCGTGTCCTGTGTCTTCCCCAGGGCCTCCTACCGGAGGCATCAGAACAGATGCCCGAGCCAACTCAGCTGCTCCTCTTGATGTGGTGGAGCAGCGGCTCTACTCCGAGCTCCTCCCATGTGACCGAGCTCCTCACCCTATCTCTAAGGGAGCGCCCGGCCACTCTGTGGAGGAAACTCATTTCGGCCGCTTGTATCCGCTATCTTGTCCTTTCGGTCATTACCCAGAGCTCATGACCATAGGTGAGGGTAGGAACGTAGATTGAGGTAAATCGAGAGCTTTGCCTTTTGGCTCAGCTGACTTATCACCGCAACGGTCCGATGCAGTGATCGCATCACTGCCGACGCTGCACCGATCCACCTGTCAATCTCACGCTCCATCCTCCCCTCACTGTGAACAAGACCCCGAGATACTTGAACTCCTCCACTTGAGGCAAAGACTCCCCACCCACCCGGAGAGGGCATTCCACCTTTTTCCGGTCGAAAACCATGGCCTCGGATTTGGAACAGCTGATCCTCATCCCGGCCACTTCACACTCGGCTGCAAACCGCCCCAGTGCACGCTGCAGGTCCTGGTTCGATGAAGCCAACAGGACAACATCTGCAAAGAGCAAAGATGAGATCCTGTGGTCTACGAACCGGACCCCCTCCGGCCCCTGGCTGCGCCTAGAAATTCTGTCCCTAAATTCAATGAACAGAACCGGTGAACTGGAAATAAGTAAAAAAAAAAATGTAATAAAACCCTAACCCTAAAATACAGTGGCGGCTGGTGAATAGTTGGCTGGCCGCACTCCCTAACTTAACCTCCATTAAAAAAATTCATTAATTATAAAGTTATTTTATATTAGGCTATATGTTTAATATTTCATTTAAAATTGAATGTGTATCTGCATAGACATATTTTTATCATGTTAAATGTGCTCATATTGCGATTTCAGTCACGTGTAGCATCTGGGTGCGCACAGTCTCTCCCCAGTGGAGGTCTATGGAGCAGGTGAATCATTTAGAAAATTTGACGTGATTACATTGCTTCTGCCCATTAGTTTGTATTGCAGCCCCTGAAAAATGTCGTAGTGCGCAGGGTGGGGGCGCAAATCAAGTGACTGGTCTTTAGAAACCTATGAGGATTCAGCTGCTCTGTCCCGCCTCAGCCCAACAGGCTAATGCTAACGGTACAAGCTAATGAATGGAGAACTACAGAGCTATGTGTTATGGCTGCTAGCTACTTTCGCCTAAACTGAAACAAGAGAGGGGAGGAGAGACCTAAGGCACGGGACACAATGAGACAGACCGGGTCCTGGGGCACTTGCCGCCGGGACCGCGGCAGCCGCTGCCGCTGGTGGGATCATCGCTGCCGGGACCGGGGAACTTGCTGCCCCCAGCGGAGCACTCTGGGCGTAAAAGGTTGACCTGGGCGTAGCGTGCAGAGGTCTTAAGTTCACTGGCGTAACATTCAGACTGACATGGGATTAAGACGAGTTTTAGAACCAGCTCCTGCACTCGGCTCCAGGACTTTGTCCGTGGACCGGACTGGACCGGGACATATTGGAGACAGAACCAACAGGACAGCGGGTAGAGGACACACTCTGCATCGGGAGAAGGTAAGAGACTTGTTTTCATTTGTTTGAGGCAAATCTGAGGACAGAGCCTCACATGTAAACAGTCTTATAGTGTTAATAGGTAAATGCATAAATGAATGAGCAATGGAGTCGCTCCGGTGTTTCGGCCATGTGCTGTAGGAGCAGCACTGATGCCAGGATGTGACCAGAGCCTCATTTTGCTGCATTTTCCTGACGTTATGGGGCTGGTTGTCGGGCTGGTTTTGATCGGTGTGTTACTTTGTGTCGTTGCAGTTGGGTTTCAGCGGTCTATGGTTTGAGCAGATGGATCAGATTGTGCTGCTGCGTAAACTTTGTGCTTGGTTGTGCGTTGTGCTCTAGATAAATTTCAGCCAATAGTGACTAAAATGACAAAAATGTCTGTTTCTGGCATTTGTTATTATTTTATATAGCCTATACATAATACATATATTTATAATACATATTTATAATTTTGACTTATGTGCCCCCCCCCCCCCCCAAAAAATTATACCACCAGCCGCCACTGATAAAATACAAAGGTGCAGGTAGGATTAAAAAAGGTGTAAGTAGAATATTTCTCAAATGGGTTCTGTATTACACATAGTATAATACAGTATTGCACATGGTTTGGGAAGCAGGTTATTGCACAGATAATAGTGACATTGGTCGTGACATCCATGATACATTCATATAGTGCAACACGGAGCTCCCATCAGTGCAAACAACCTGTGGCGCAGCTTGATGTACTTACCAACGTGACAACTTATCATGATCAGTTCTAGATATTTATGGACTCATTGTTCCAAGTGGGTTAACTCATTGTTCTGTCCTTGTATTGTTCTATTGTTTGTGCTGCCCTCTGTGGTCATTTTAAGTAATTTCTTACTAGATGCTGACCTCTAGTGGTCAGGTTGTTTATTCTGAGCAGTCAAAAAAGCACATGGCAGCAGCTATGAGCAGTCTGTTACAGTCCACTACTAAATCCCTGTTAATCCTTCAAAATGTGGCATCGGCTGTACGTATATTTTATTTCTCTTAGTGTTTTGCATGATTTTACAGATGTATTGTGCAGTCTGGGTTGCATTTGTTGAAGTTTGGGTAGATATTATGTGTTCATTTATGTTCATGTATGTGCTGTCTTTAATGTGTTTGCTTGTTGAATGGATGTAGCTTTGATGTAATTTGTTTGTGTTTTGATTTGTAGTTTCACAAGAGGATACAATAAACCAAAAAGAAGATTGATCCTTCGATCTACATCTCCTTCGAGTGTTTTGTGATTCTGTTGACACTAGCTAAAATTCTACTTTTCATACAAGAAGGACAGCATAATCATCAGTGACTTTAAAGATCCTGTCTTACACAAAGTGAATATTCAGTATGTCACAGTGTCAATATACAGTACATTTGTGGCCATACCAGCTTGTCAAAGCCTGATCCCGTCAGATCTCAGAAGCTAAGCTGGGCCGGGCCTGGTTAGTACTTGGATGGGAGGCCACTGGGAATTCCAGGTGCCACAGTGGGGCGCCAGACACGTAGTGTCCTTAGGCAAGACACATCACCCACATTGCCTAGTATGAAAGTGGTGTGTGCGTGAGTGTTGGTGGTGGTCGGAGGGGCCAATGGTGCAGATTGGAGCCTCACTTCTGTCAGTCTGCCCCAGGGCAGCTGTGGCTACAATAGTAGCTCACCACCACCAGGTATGGAGTGAATGAATAATGAACTGTAAACTGCTTTGGGTGTCATGAAAGGTGCTATATAAATACAATGATTAATAATGAATAATTAATACATAATACCTTACACATATGCATGTACTTGTAGATATGATCATATAATTTCCTTTACATAAAACATATCTCAAAGGGTCATGGGAATAAGTGTAACTAACTTTTTGAATCCCACCCCTTACATATACTTCAGCATTACTATTGACATCCGGTTTCCTCTGAACCATCTTCGTTACATTTATCTGGTCTTACATCCTGTATAATTTGTATTTACAATGTCTACAGATAAAGGCATTTACAATAATTTAGTATACTAACATTACATCATTGCATCACTATAACGACTCAGAATACAATTTTTTAGTCTGCTTAATGTTTGAACAGTGTTTAAGTTCATCACTCAGGCTGTTCAATATTTTCACCCCACAGACCAATATACAAAAACTCTTCCTTGGGGACAGTGCTAGAGCATGTTTATATTTTGCTGTTTTTTTGCAAAATGGATTCTTATGAGTTTTAAGACAGGTTATAATGTTACCTCAAAGCCTGATCCCGTCAGATCTCAGAAGTGAAACAGGGTCAGGTCAGTACTTGGATGGGAGACACTGGGAATTCCAGGTGCCACAGGGAAGCGCCAGTTGCAAAAACTGTCGTTGTGTCCTTAGGCAAGGCACTTCACCCACATTGCCTAGTATGAAAGTGGTGTGTGCGTGAGTGTTGGTGGTGGTCGGAGGGGCCGACAGCGCAGATTAACAGCCTCACATCCGTCAGTCTGCCCCAGGGCAGCTGTGGCTACAATAGTAGTTTACCACCACTGAGTGTGGAGAGAATGAACAATGAACTGTAAAGCGCTTTGGGTGTCTTGAAAGGCGCTATATAAAGGCCTTGTCCACACGTAGCTGGGTATCTGATAAACCGAAGATGTTTTGCTGCGTTTGACCTGTCATCCACACGAACATGCATCAAAAACGAGTATTCAGGGAAAACTCCGGCCAAAGTGAAGATTTTTCAAAACTCCGTTTATGCCTGTTTGTGTGGACAGAGATAACTGGGGTTTTGTGTTTTAAAACGTCACTGTCTGCGCCAAAAAATATGAATCTGCCCTGACGTCAAACGTGCGACCTTTGTTTAGGCTACTGCAAAAGCCAAAGCAGACTATGGATCGGAGTCGTTTCTTGAGAGCTGTGGTAGCATTAATTATTGTGCAGGTGCTATGTACATGTTTAATTGCAGAAGTCCAACTACTGCTCCAAGAGCAATAAGATAAGTTTAGGCGGAAGTGACGGCGAAGTGAGGGCTCAATGGAAATAACGCCATCTACAGGTTTGGAATGCGTATGAATGTGGTTGAAAACGCAGATGTTCGGTTATGTGTAGAAGGTATTTTTTTTCAAAGACGAGGTGGTGTGGATAAAACTATTTTTATAAACGGAGGGGGGGGAAATGTTCGGTTTTAAATATACCCGGCTACGCAAGAAGGTTGCGGGTTTGATCCCTGGGTCACCTGGGCCTTTCTGTGTGGAGTTTGCTCCTCGTGTCTGGATGGGTTTCCTCCGGGTACTCCGGTTTCCCCCATCAACCCAAAACATGCCCACACCCCTATGAACTAACATCAAGGACCATGACGTCCACCCTCCTGTGGGCTCACCACCCGCAGAGGGGTTCATGGGGGGGTCAGGTGCTATGAGGACCCTGCGACCCAGCCGGATTAAGCGGGAGAAGATGGATGGATGGATTAATTAATGAATTGGTTATATGACTTTATATGACTGGTTATATGAGTTTCCTCCACAGAGTGTCCGGGCACTCCCTTAGAGATAGGGTGAGGAGCTCAGTCACACGGGAGGAGCTCGGAGTAGAGTCGCTGCTCCTCCACGTCGAGAGGAGCCAGCTGAGGTGGCTCGGGCATCTGGTCTGGATGCCTCCTGGACGCCTCCCTCGGGAGGTGTTCTGGGCATGTCCCACCGGTAGGAGGCCCCGGGGAAGACCCAGGACACGCTGGAGGGACTATGTCTCTCGGCTGGCCTGGGAACGCCTCGGGGTCCGAGCTGGTGGAAGTGGCTGGGGAGAGGGAAGCTTGGGAGCCCCTGCTTAGACTGCTGCCCCCGCGACCCGGCCCCGGATAAGCGGAAGAAGATGGATGGATGGATGGTTATATGACATTAAAAAGACACAATCTTTATTTTCCTGTATTTCACCTGACATGACAATGTGGATGAGGAAACTACATTAGAGCAAAGTAATATGAGCCCTTTAATATGTCTGTCTATTATTAACCAGTGA
Organism: Odontamblyopus lacepedii; assembly: GCA_034769755.1. Taxonomy (NCBI): domain Eukaryota; kingdom Metazoa; phylum Chordata; class Actinopteri; order Gobiiformes; family Gobiidae; genus Odontamblyopus; species Odontamblyopus lacepedii. Next base: position 40,557,152 of record CM068345.1, on the reverse strand, counting down.
CTGTTTCATTTGAACTTTATCCATAATCCCCTCTGTCTATTTTTAGAATCTAATATGGCAACAAAATGAACTACAAAATTTGAAACCTACTATCTGTGTTTGCTTTGTTGAGGTCTTATTTTACACCTAACACTGATTTTTATTGACTGTTTTTTGTAAAGAAACTAAAGCACAAGTTTCTAATGGATACCTCTAAATTTAAGACTTTTATTTATTTATTTTTAAGAGTGATGTCTTACTTCAAAAGGGTATGAACTGTAACACACCATGTTTATTGTTTGGAAAATGCTATGTCCACCAAAACAATGACAACACAATCACAATGCACCTGGTTTGCCAAGTTTAAATCCGGATTTAGGGCTTTACAAAAAAAATTAAAATAAAAAACTGAATAGAGACAAACACAATATGTAATCATTTGCATAATAATAATCACATAAGTAATCTCACAAGTGCTTACATGTATGCACAATAACCCAGAACCAATAAACAGGATGACATCTCCCTCTAGTGGAACAAACGTGCAATTACATAACAGAACGAATAGACATGTACTTTAAACCCCATTTAACCCTCAAACCATCATTAATCATCAAACCTTAACTAAAGAAAACTCCAAAGAAACTACTGCTGAGTGCAAAATGAAGCTCATCTAGGCAAGCTGTTATAGCGACTAATCTGGAGCTGAGTTCCATATTTGGAATTCCAGGGTATCCCCAGGTTACCCTAAATTTAAGACTTTTTAAAGAACTTTTTAAGACTAACATCACACCCATTATGTGGGCGACAAACACCTGATCCAAGTCTAATAATGATCATTACTCACTGTTTTAAATAACAAAAAAATGCAGTCAGAACATATTTATAGACATATATGCATTGCTTGTAAAATGGTCAAAAATCATTTATGACAATTTATCAAGACAAAGTGAAGGCCACTACACACTAGAGGATTTTTCAGTCTTAAATTATTTTTAAACGTGCAACAAAATGCGCACACAACACAGACATGAGGAGAAACTTATGAGACTTAAAATCTCTGATCGCAAAGACTGCAGCGGGATCTGTCTGCATAAAACAGGCTGCAAAGCTGTGAGCACGATCCCGTCAGCTGCTTCCTGTCTCCAATAAAACTACTCGCCAAACTAAACAGCATGACATGGTCATTTTATAGTTAACCAGGTGAGCTACTACACCTGCTGCAGAACCTGAAACAGACCAATTAGAGTCCCAAACACTGGACCCACTTAGTGCTTAATCAGTGCTTGTGTAAATAAATTTAAATAAACAGACATTAAATATGTTTTTCTTGTTTTTTTTTATCTTTTGTAAATGAACTTAAAATGTGTTTAAAGTCATGTCCTTAGGAACGGCCAGGACTGACGTCTAAACTCAGTTCAGTTCTGCTTACAGCAACTACTGAACTAAACAATCCCTTCTTCAACCACGGGATGAGCTGTTTTACCTTTTTATTTTTAACTAACCTCTATCATAATCTGAATCTATGCATGTTCTATCTTATTTACTGAGGCTTTGTTTTCAATGTGACTGTGGTTAAACTCTGCCTGTCCGTCTGAACCCTGCTCTCTATAAAGTGACTGGTTCCTCAAAGCTCTCAGGTCTGAAGGTGCCGCACGGTGACAGCTGGTTGGCAACAGTGTCTGGAGAGAATTTTCCCATTCTGCACCTATCGGTGGCTTTTTTGCTCTGGCACCAAGGATCGTGTGTCCATCGAGAGACTGAGGATGGGACAATGTGTTTGCTGATGTCTATGTTAGACTATGTTGTCTATGTCAGATTATGTTTCCATGTTTTTCACTGTGAAGCCCATTGGGGAAACTTTTGTTGTGATTCTGGGCTATAGAAATAAAACTGAATTGAATAGAATTGAAATGAACAACAGAACGAGTTAAAATCAGTCAATTGTCCGTCAATAGTCAAATTGCCCGGGATGTTTAAAATTTTTGGTATTATTATCATTTTTATGATCCAATTTTGCAAATATTTTGATGCTAAATAAATCTTCAGTTGATGCCTTCATAACCTTAGCTTCCGCAACAAAGAGACTTTGCTCTTCAGTGGACTGCCTCAGTAAAGACGTGTTATTATTCAACAGCATTTTTAAATTTATGAATGCCAAATTTAAGAAATCTGTAAATTCAGCAGTGCAGAGCCTGCCCACCCCAAACAGCTAGCTTTTAGCTAATAACGGCATTAGCTTAGCATTAGCCTAGCATTAGCATAGCATTAGCTTAGCCATAGATAGATTATCTCCAGATGTGAAGCTTGATGCACATCTCAATTACACACTTAGACAAGAGTTTATTTTATAAATGTGTTTAATCTTTTTATATTTATTGAACATTAGTCTGCATCCACATATTATTGTATAACTTAAGCACATTTAGCCTATTTTAGCCACATAGTTAGACATCCAAGCCTACTCTGTGACATATCTTGAAAAATGGATAGCCTTCATCAGTCAATGAATGCAGTTCCATTCTCATGTCAGCCTCTTTTTCATGGGGGAGCCAGCCATGACAATGGGGGATGTAAGAATATTTCCCTATGAATCTGCCATTTCTACAATGTTAAACATGACCATTTCAATTAAGGAAACTAAAGACTCAGAATGGTCACTGTTATCTCCCTTTGGAATTTGGGATGCCTGCGAACCTCAGCAAACCCCCACTCTAGGCTAAGCTTCCTCTAGCCTGGATCTGGGACCTGTCGCAGAAATGAAGACAGATTGCCCGTGCTTTCCAAACAAGGGACATTTTCTGTCCAAACTGACTCGAAGACACGAGACAAGACTCAAAAAGACTTCTATGTTCCCTTGTCCAAAGAAATCACATTGACTGAAGTAATTCAAATAAAATATATTAAATAATAACTGATATAAATAAAAGGACACTTTTGTCGATCTATTGAACATTCTCTACATTTCAAGTCAACGGACTTTCCCTAGAGAAAGATGAAATGAACTTGAACATTCTGTGAACTATTCAAATCTCTGAATCACTGATTGTGTTCTAATATTGATTTGTAAATGTGAATGTTATGTGAATAATTCATCTGTGTAAAAACTGTCTCACTCATCTGCCTTCCCACTGGCTCAGCTTTGGTGCTTAAAGTCAAATTGGGGGAAGGGAAAGAACAGACACTTATCAGCAGACAGACTCCAATTCTGCAGTTCTTCCCGAGTTCTCACCAAGAGCACACAGGAGTGCTCACAAAGCAGCTCACCCAGGAGTTACCACCAGCTCCTGAGGAGACCAGACCTGGAGCTGCCCCAAGGGGGACAACGCTAAAGTTCTCCTCCTTAAAGTTTTGGCCATCTTTTTGACGCATGTTTACAGCTGTAGATCAATCTGACAATTTTTCCAAAATCTAAACATTTGCATTTTATAATCAATGCATTTTTGACTAATTGCCTTATTCTGACAGCGCTACTTGGACATAACAGACACTACAAAAGTGTCCCCGCTCTTTTGAGGATAAAGCGTTTTTCAGACTGTCTGGTTCCATGGCCTCCGTCTACCTCAGCAAGTTTGATTCTTCAGATCCAGCGCCCTGAGGACTTCGAACTACATCGAAACTGCCCGAAGGACCACACCGAACGACATCTCCACTCTACTGGTCGTATGCGCATTGTCTCAGAAAGGCTTATCAATGCAAACTCAACACATAGCTTTAGATAACGTTTAAGACAGTTCTTGTCCACATCAGCCTCATTTTACTCAGTCTAAACTCATTTGCATAATTTCATATTTAAATGCTGTTTATCTTCAATAAATATTCATGAACCACAGTTTTACTTGATCAATGTGATGTTTTTACTTCAGATTCTGGTCCCTGTCATGTCAAAGAACTTAAGGAACCTTCTGATCAAATGTTTAATTAATTATGAATTAATTAGTTAAAATAGGTAATTGATTATATTGTATTGGTAATATTTTCTCAACACTAGTTGAGTGGTGCCCCAAACTCTTAATTCTAGTAACGCTAGAACCACAAAGGCCACGTGGTGCTGCTGAGCTCAGAATAATCAAATTCCAATCAATCCAATCCAATTACATCTGCCTGTCCGTCTAACCTCTGCTCTTAATAAACTGACTGGTTACCTCAAAGCTCTCAGGTCCGAAGACAACGACAGCTGGTTGGCAACAGTGTCTGGAGAGAATTTTCCCTTACTGCACCCGCCGGTGGGTTTTTGCTCTGGCACCAAGGATCATGTGTTCATTGAGAGACTGAGGATGGGACAATGTGTATGCTGATGTCTATGTCAGATGATGTGTCTATGTTTTTCACTGTGAAGCCCATTTGGGCAACTCTTGTTGTGATTCTGGACTATATAAATAAAACTGAATTGAATTCTCCTTCTTCTTCAAGTGCTGATGCAGAGTCTCAAACTGCCTGTGGATCTGGCTCTTCAGGTTTCCACACACAGCTCCTTGGCTGTGTTCCTCGCTCAGCTCTGTGCGTCTCTCAGGTTTTGGATCTCCTCGATTTGAGACGCCATGTTGGACAGTTGGACAGTGAGGCAGCGGCTTCTCTGACTGGCTTAAACTTTTTTTTTTCTTTTTTTTTTTTTTTTTTACATTTTGTGGACTGTAGGTTTGCTTTAGTCCTGGTTTAGTCCCAGTTTTGTTCAAATTCAGTCCTGGTTTAATGCTAGTTTAGTCCCTGTTAACTTCTAGTTTAGTCTCTGCTTAGTTTTAATTCAGTCCTGGTTTAGTAGTGCTTTAGTCCTGGTTTAAATCCCGGATTAGAAGCCGAATTCTTTAGATTTTCACCCTGGTTTATCTCCGGGGTTCTCACCTTCCCCTGCCCGGGCCCGCTCCTCTGTAGCCTTTTCCGCCAGGCTCTTCAGGATGTGGTTGGTGACGAGTCTGCTCCAGTTCATCTGCAGCCGGTAAAACAGCGCAACACTGCGGGCACTGAGCCAAGGGGACCGCGGTGGTGCAGCTGCGGCAGAACGAGTGTCCGCAGGCGAGAGTGACCAGCTCCGTGAAGATGTGCAGACACACGGGACAGTGAAGTCTTCTGCGTAAAAGGTGCTCGCCATCTCCGCTTCTACTGTAACTATAAGCTGCGGCACTGCGCACTTAAGAGAGTTCAGTTTCGATTCTTCTATTTAGTTTTTGTCATGTGATTTTACAGTCCATCAGTTTATGTAATTTAAGGCCTATTACTTATTCTTGTGTAGGCTAACCTACGTACAAACACGCAGCGACTAAAACTTGTGTGTGTCTTTTTATTTTTTTATTTATTTAACCTTTATTTATCCAGGTAAACTGTTTGAGAACCACTTCTCATTTACAAACATGACCAGGTCAAGAGGCTGCAGAAAGAAATAGCGACATACTATACAACTGTACACAGACATACACATAACACCATTAAACAAACGTTTACATTAAAAAATACACAGTAAAGAAGAAAGCGAGAATAAAGTGCTTAAATAAGTGTATGTAAATATGGTTTAAAATGTCAGCATGAACAAGACTCAACTAACGTGTTTTGGAGGTTCTGCTTAAAGGTGGAGATTGGAATCAGAGTTGTGAGTTTCAGGTGTTTTGTAGTGTGTTCCAGTCATTTGCTGCTGCAAAACGGAAGGCATTGCGTCCAAAGGTAGTAGAAGTAGGAGGGGTATTGAATCTGATGAAGTTACTGGATCTTGTTTGATAAGTGTTATGAGCAGCGTGAAGAGGGGATGACAGGTAGTGAGGTGTCTTGCCCAGGATTGTCTTGTACATAAAGAGAAACCAGTGATGGAGCCGCCGGGTGTGGAGGGAGGGCCAGCCCACCACTTTATACAGGTCACAGTGATGAGTATGAAAGGGTGCATTAGTGGCAAAGCGGATGGCTGAATGATAAAGTGTGTCAAGTTTCTTAAGGACTGTATTAGGTGCAATTCTTTAAAGTCACCATAGTCAAACATTGGCAGTGCTGTCATCTTAACAAGGATGTATTTGGAGGCATGAGTAAAATAAGCTTTATTGCGGAAAAGAAAGGCTTGTCTGGCTTTGAACTTTTTCTTGAAAGTTATGTTATGTGTATAATTCATTAGGCTAATTAATTAATTATTGGACTAAAAATTTCAAGTTTTTTTTTCCATATACTAATTTAATTTAACCTCCACCTTAAACCGCCCTTTTGGAATGACAAAAGTGCAAAGCCATGATCAAAGTAAAGAGTAAAAGTTTTTTTTTTTCTAAAATCTAAAACCAGAACTATAGATAGTTATTCTGAGTTTATTTTTGCTTGGTACATTCTATATGTGTCAGTTTGGATGCTTCAGTGATAATCTACCTCTACAAAAAGAAAATGCCAAAGAGCTACTTATTTTTGCAGGCACAAGAAATTGAGCATATAAAGCCTTAAATGGGGAACAGTTAGTTACCTATAAAACATAAACCTTTATCCATTGATAAGGGCACAAAGTTAGGCATGAAAAATATACATTTATAATTGTAGTTCATAAAATTTGAGTTACTCAGCACAATCTGTATAATTCAGAAATCCTTTGGTGAGCTACTAGGAAGGGGTGTAGAGCTACTGGTAGCTGAGCTACAGGTTGGAGACCCCGGTGTAATATAATCATGGAAATAAAGAAGAAACATCAATTAAATATGTCCAAATTTTTGACTGGTGTATATTTAATATTTTCATCAAATGCAACAAGGCATTACAAGTATTACTAAATTCAATAGAACGAAAAGCAATTGAGTACTGTATATCTGGCCCTTTTTCTGGTTATTATTTTGAGTTGTAAATTACAAATCTGAAAACCTGAGCTAACACAAGAAGATTATATAGGCTATTATACCGGGACACTGTACTGAGGCTTTAAATAGCACATTATGCCTGAATTAGCCTCTTTTTAATGCCACCAGACGAGAGAGTGGTGCAGAACAGCGTGTGCAGAGCGAAGTGTAATGTGCAGTGTGTCCACCAGATGTCGCCACTCTACTTACCACCACGCCACTTACGCACTGCACACAACAGCTCAATCAAATGAAGAATGACTTATGATCGTTTATGAAGAGTGCAATATTTATATGATATTTAGTCCCATATTTATCTCTTGTGTTACTTTAAAATGTATTTGCTCTTTTTGAACACAGTGATTGCTCATTTTAGATTGTGTACACATTCCTTGCCCTTTTTTAAATCACATTTGTTGTCATATTCGTAACAAAAACACCACTAAAAGAACACAAAGAGTTGAATTACTACATAAAGGTGAATGCCTTGTCATCTCCAAAACGCAGTACACAACATATTTGTGCACATATGTGTTTGCAAAGAGAATCTCCCACCCCCTTCAGTATTTAGGCTGTATATGTATTATCTAAAAGGCTGTCAGCTCATCCCATTAGTAACACTGTAGTGTATTTTAATAGGCACAGTGTCATGGGGGTTGAGTGGCTAGCACTCATGGCTCACAGCAAGAAGGTTTTGGGTTTGATCCCTGGGTCGCTTGGGCCTTGGGTTTACATGTTCTTGTATCTAGATGGGTTTCCCCCGGGCACTCTGGTTTACCCCATCTGTTGTAGAAGTTTTGAACTTATCCAAGATGGATAAGTAGGTGAGATGGAAGCTGTCACTGCTCTCCTTATGTATACTTTAATTGGTAATCTTAGACCTCCTACAGTGGATTCCGACCTTTGTCACTTAAGTAAAAAGCCCAAACAACCATATTTCTACCATGAACTACTGTGTAAACTGCTGGATTACTTCTGCGATCATCCAAATTGTTGGGCTAATGCAGGGCCAAACATCAGTTACGGTAAACACCTCCTGGCTGTATCTCTAGTATTTCCAACACTGTACAGCCAATCGAACAAGAACACTATTTCAATTCAATTCAATTTTATTTCTATAGCCCAGAATCACAACAAGAGTTGCCCCAATGGGCTTCACAGTGAAAAACATGGAAACATGATCTAACATAGACATCAGCAAACACATTGTCCCATCCTCAGTCTCTCAATGAACACACGATCCTTGGTGCCAGAGACCAAAAAAACCCACCGGCAGGTGCAGTATGGGAAAATTCTCTCCAGACACTGTTGCCAACCAGCTGTCGCCATGCGGCACCTTCAGACCTGAGAGCTTTGAGGAACCAGACACTTTGTAAAGAGCAGGGTTCAGACGGATAGGCAGTTGTGTGGGGGACTGGCCATTGGCTTATTTGGGTTGAGGGCTTCAACCAGGCAGGTGGGGGCTCAATCCAGGCAGGTGGGGGCTCCATCCAGGCAGGTGGGGCTCCGTCCAGGCAGGTGGGGCTCCGTCCAGGCAGGTGGGGGCTCCATCCAGGCAGGTGGGGCTCCGTCCAGGCAGGTGGGGCTCCGTCCAGGCAGGTGGGGGCTCCATCCAGGCAGGTGGGGGCTCCATCCAGACAGGTGAGTGGAGAGGGTTAGAGTTAAGGTCTGGTCAGCGCCTGCTCACTAATAAGGCAACACGTCATCAACGGACTAACACACTGATCATCATGACTTGTTTGATTCTATCCGGAGACATTCACCCCTGCCCAGTGGCGGCTGGTGAATAGAGGGTGCAAGTGCGCCACACTCCCTAACTTAACCTCGATTTTAAAAAATAAATTATAAATAAATTATAAAATTATTTTGTGTTAGGCTATATGTTTAATATTTTGTTTAAAACTGAACGTGTATTTGCGTAGACATGTTTTTATCATGTTAAATGTGCTCGTATCGCTGTATTTGAGTCACGTGTTTTATTCAAATTTCAATTCATACAAAGCCTTAAACAGTATGGCCCCATCATATCTTCAGGATGCCATTGTCCCGTATCAGCCAAATAGAGCACTTCGCTCTCAGAATGCAGGATTATTAGTGGTTCCTAGAGTGTCTAAAAGTACAGTGGGGGGGAGAGCCTTCAGTTACCAAGCTCCTGTGTTATGGAATCAACTCCCTGTTAATGTTAAACAGGCACCCACAGTCTCTTTATTTAAGACCAGGCTTAAAACCTTCCTCTTCGGAATAGCTTATGACCAGGTTACTTAGTTGATGTCACTAAGATAAGCTGCCGCAGGAGATAACAAGCTGGGGGAAGTGTGGCAACCTGAGCACTATCCTCTGTTTTCTCCTATTTTCTCATCAGCATCACTTACTATGTTCTCATCTGTAGCTCGTTCATTGCTATTCACATGTTGTCCCCTGTCCCACTCCCCCTGTGAAGTGTAACTCTTTCAGACGCCTGATGACAGCTGGACCCCTCTCCTCTTCCTTGCCTGACTCTCCTCCTCCTCGCCCGGCTCCTCCTCCTCGCTCGGCCTCCTCCTCCTCGCTCGGCCTCCTCCTCCTCGCCTGGCTCCTCCCCGGCTCCTTCCCCACCTGGGTAGCTGTGGCCATACTGAACTGGCCCACGGGCCTGGACATCTATAGCCTGTCCGTCCATGGGAGTAGATCTCTCCTTCACTGTAGTTCTCCCCGAGGTTTCTTCTTTTTCCCAGGACCCTGGGTTTTTTGGAGTTTTTCCTTGCTGAGAAGGAGGGTCTAAGGACAGGGGATGACTGCACGCTGTTTCATTTGCTGCTTTACGTGAATGTTTTGATATGTCTGTGTGTATGTTTTACTCATCCAAATCTTGGAACGCCCTGAGAGGCAATTGAATTGAATTACAATTTTGTAATATGTCCCCTGTAATTTGGTGTTAAATCCATGTGAACAACCTAACAAAAATAACTTTTTTGATGACGAACATCCCTGACAAGCTTCTACAGTCACCTCAGAAAGTTTTTAGACTCCCTTTTAATTTTTTTTTTAATCCACAAACTAACACCTATTGAGTTATTTATTTATTTATTTATTTTTATCCTGGACATGATAGTGCCCTATAATTCCCCTGCCCTGTTTAGGCAGAGGAACCTAGTCCTCCCATTAACAGTCAAAACACAAATGAATGGGAGTCTCGGGACGCTATACATCAATGACCTCCCAACTGCTTGTCCAGATGTCTCCGTTCAGGTGTATGCTGATGACACAATACTCTATGTCCATGGAAAAAACATCTCCACCGTATCTGATAAACTCATACAGGCCCTGGTTCACATCACTAATTGGTTACAGCACTCATGTCTACAGCTAAACATATCCAAAACAGTCACAATGTTCTACACCAAATCTCATAACAGCTCCTCCATACATCCTGATGTCCGTGTTTGAGGCGAACGGCTCCAGGTGGTTCGAGAATATAAATACCTCGGTGTCATCATTGATTCAAAACTCACTTTCAAATCCCACATAAAAATGGTCAGTAATCACATCAAATTCAATCTCAGCAATTTTCGACACATTTGACCTCAAACGTCCATACAGTTATCTTAAATGTTCATGCATTCCATGATACTTTCCCATATCACTTACTGTCTCACTGTCTGGTCTCACTCAACCTCTACAGCTTTAAAACCCATCCACTCTCTTTATAAACGCACCATCAAAACTCTCAACCAGAAACCCCACTCTTATCACCATTGTCCAATCCTGCAAAAATACAATCTACCTAACTGGGAAAACATGGTCAAATACGCTCATCTGTGTCTCATATATAAAATCATTCATTACTTGTCATCGCCTCCACTCACACAGTTTATTCACATCAGGACCTCTGAACACAGCAGAACCAGAGGAGCATCGAGAGGGGACTGTATCATCCCCAAGCAAGCTGCCCATGACTGGAACACCACCCCCACCACAATTAGAAGCCTCCCCACTTACATTTCATTTAAATTCCAGTTTAAAAAATGGTTAATTGAGAATCAGTCCTGTCATCATTAACATCGACCTGTCAATGCCCCTGTCGCCATCCTGCCTCTTGTGTGTTACTGTTATGAGTCTGTATGTGTCTGTATGTGACTGCACACAACGGTATGTGGTGCATGCGGTGTATGCGGCTGAAAATGAATGAATGTGGCTGAATGTGGTTTTATGACTGTATATAATTGCATGGAGCTGTATGCGACTGTATGTGAGAATGATTTTATAGTGTAAATAATAACCTTGTTTTTATTGTATTGTATTTTACTTCCTGCAGGTTGACACTTTACACCTGTCCAGGGACTGCAAATGAAAAATAGCCCTCGGGCTAATTCTGGCATATTTACATGTAAATGTTTATTTATGTGCGTTGTACCTTAAATAAATAAATAAATAAATAAATAAATAAATAAATAAATAAATAAATAAATAAATAAATAAATAAATAAATAAATAAATAAAAGGTGGAAGTAAAAGGCTGGAGACCAACTGGATGTCTTAAGCAGAAGAAATGTATTTACCATCAATAATACAGGCCTGGGGGGACTTGAAAAGTCTGATTCCAAAAGAGAACATAGTCTGATCTTTGAGTGTTCAAGCCCTTTTGACTCTGCTTCCAAAGGAGGAGGTTTATAAAGCAAGTGTGGGGAGACTATGAAGGCCAGTAGACTCCAGTTAGACAGCAATATGCCACAATTTAGATAGAGGTATGCCAATGCTATGCCCAGAGAAGATCATGGTGTAAATATCGCTTTTGTGAGTCAATGTTAAACTGAGAGATGTACATGGAGGATAAATTACTTAAATTCTCTTAAACCTTAAATTCTCTTCAACCTAAAAAACATGCACTATGGGTATGAAAGTGGTGTGTGTGTGTGAGTGATGGTGGTCGGAGAGGCCGATGGCACTGATTGGATTGGCAGCTGTGGCACCAATAGTAGCTCACCACCACTGGGTGTGGAATAATGCTCTGTAAATAATGCTCTGTAAAGTGTCTTTGGGAACATGTGTCTGTGAAAAGTGCTATATAAATAAACACTTAATTACACTTACTGTACTTGATGTCAGACAATATTTTTATGGACTGGCCTTGTGTGTCCTGGTGTAGTGAATAAATATGACAAAAGGATATGACCAACACAAAAAGTGTAGTATTTTGTAAATATAATAATACATGTTTCCTCCGGGTACTCCGGTTTCCCCCATCAACTCAAAACATGCAGCACCCCTATGAACTAACATCAAGGACCATAATGTCCACCACTCCTGTGGGCTCACCACCTGCAGAGGGGTTTATAGGGGGGGTCAGGTGCTGTGAGGATTGGGCAGCAAGCTGCCCCCACGACCCAGCTGGATTAAGCGGGAGAAGATGGATGGATGGATGGATGTTTCCAAAGACGCCTGTTTTTTACTCATTTTGCAGCTTGCGGGTTTAATATTACCATTAATGTATCATGTGACTGAGACAAACATCTGGACATGCATCAAGAGTGAGTCATAGACGGATGGAACAGAGAGAATTTTCCAAAATAAAACATTGTTCAGACTCAGATAATAAATAAAAGTGAAATAATGCAAGTTATTTATTCTCTCTTTGTGGCCTGGTACCAAACGATCCATGGACCGGCTGGTTTAAAGAGTCTGTAATGACACTGTTTCTGATATAAAATGTAATTAGAATTTCCTTATTCCAAACAGACAGTTTGGAATGAGGAAACAGTTGTGTTTGTTTCATTCACACATGTTTAACACACAAACCCTGCACATTTAGTTTTTCTCTCAAACACTCTTCCAGGTCTTTCCATTCCTTGTGATGTCATGTGGTGATACAGGAAGTGCTCCACTGTGCTTAAACATACTTCACTAGAATCATTTGGATCATTTCAGACCTGGAATTGCCTATCTCTACTGAACTTAAAGGTAAAAGGTAACTGTTAACTGAAAACTACCGCTTAGCGACATCATAAGGTGGAACAGAGCCTTTCAAGCTTTGGAGATGTGAGCGAAACAAAACACAAGTCCAGGTCTGTTTTTGAGAAGGTTACAGTATAACATGATTGAAAACTCACAATAGTCAATTTTGTGGAATATAGGACCCTTAATATGCACTGTCTCAGAAAATAAATAAACATATAAATATTAACAGGGCAAAATAAATGCAATATCAAAACTTGTAAGCATTAACACATTATTAAATATTAAATACTCATTTGAATATATAATGTGTTGTAGAGTCTGTGCCATCACTTCTAACCGTGTTCAAAATTATGATTTAACTTGTGTTTAAGTGTCATAAATGTTTTTTTCTATTTTTTTGTTTTTTTGTTTGTTTGTTTTTCCAGTGAAACTCATGGATGGTCTTGTGTCTCAGGCTCTTTGGGTGAAATCAGTCTCAGACTCCTGAGCCGATGAGTTTGTCCGGTGAGCCCAAAATGACTTAAGAAGGACGTTCCATATTATTAAGCAGAGCACCATTTTCAGCCAATATGGAAAAGAAAAAGGATCTCTCTAGTGCTGAAAAGCATGAATCAGTCAAATACTTTGGACAGGGTATGAAAACCTTAGATATTTCATGAAAACTTAACTGTGATCATTGTACTATTCAGAGATTTGTAGCTGATTCAGAGCGCACACGAATTCATGCAGATAAAGGCACAATGAGGGAGGTTTCTGACAGACAAATATGTTGGATTAAGAGAGCAGCTGCTAAAATGCTATTACAAAGCAGCAAACAGGTATTTGAAGCTGCTGGTGCCTCAGGAGTCTTGTGAACATCAAGGTGTAGATCCTCCAGAGGCAGTTCTGCATTAACCTTCTACTGGGCCTCCCTTAAACAATGCTCATGAGCACAAACGGCTCCAGGGGCCCAGAAATACATGAAGACTCATTTTCAAACAGTCTTGTTCACTGATGAGGGCCGTGCAGCCCTGGATGGTCCAGATGGATGGAGTGGTGGATGGAGTGGTGGACGGCCACCATGTCCCAAACAAGGCTGTCAGCAAGGAGGTGGAGTCATGTTTTGGGCTGGGATCATGGGGAGAGAACTGGTTGGTCCCTTTAGGGTCCCTGAAGGTGTGAAAATGACCTCAGTAAAGTATGTGGGGTTTCTGACTGACCACGTTCTTCCATGGTACAAAAGAAGAACTATTCTTTCAGTAGCAAAACCATCTTCATCAGGACAATGCTTCATCTCCTGCTGTGAGGAATCCTTCTGCATCATTGGCTGCTCTGGGCATAAAAGAAAAGCTCCTGGTGTGGCCCCATCCTCCCCTGACCTCAACCCTTGGAGCTCCTCAAGCCAAAGATCTAGGAGGGCGGGAGGCAGTTCACATCCAAACAGCAGCTCTGAGGGGTTATTCTGACATTCTGCAAAGAAATTCAAGCAGAAACTCTCCACAAACTCAGTTCAATGGATTCAAGAATTGTGAAGCTCTGATCATATAATGGTCCTATGTTCAAAAGGAACTTGACCTGTTCAGATGTTGTTTTACCTTTATTTACCCAGGAAAGTCCCATTGAGATTACTAATCTCTTTTTCAAGGGAGTCCTGCCATGCACACATCACTTTCATACTAGGCAATGTGGGTGAAGTGTCTTGCCTAAGGACACAACACCAGTTTTTTGTGACTGGCACCCCACTGTGGCACCTGGAATTCCCAGCAGTCTCCCATCCAAGTACTAACCAGGCCCAGCCCTGCTTAGCTTCTGAGATCTGACGGGATCAGGCTTTGACAAACCAGTATGGCCACTTGAGATTTAGATTGATTGATCGTTTAGATTGAAATAGTGTTTGACTTCAGTAGTGCTGCCACTAACGACTAATTTTCTAACGATTAATCTCTCGACTAATTTTTCGATTAGTCGACTAATCTAAACGACTAATATAAAAAAAAGCGGTTCTAACACACACAAGTGTGTGTGTTAGATTTTACCTTGTGTGTGCTGTGCGTGCGAGTTGCAAAGGTTATTGCTGTTATGTCTGTTGTGTGTGCTCATTCAACAATGTTGAACAACGATATGCACACACAATTTAACGAGTTTGCACGAGCAGCATATGCAACGGTATGCTCAATACCTCATGCATCGTGGTCGTGGTCGAGAAAGAGAGAGACCAGCCAGCAGAGTGCGCACGGCAAATACTTCCTCAAGTTTGTTTTCTTTGGCGGTGCCATTATTTACCACTGCTGTTAGCCTTTGGTGAAGCCGAGGTTAGCCACCTCGGCGTCAACCCCGGATGTAACCGCTGTCAGCAGCACCGGTGTCGGCCTCGGCGCAGTTGCTGCCAGCGGCACCGGTGTCCGCTTCGGTGTAGCCGCTGTTAGCGCGCCCGGTGTCCGCCTCGGGTGTAGCCGCTGTTAGCTGCGCCGGTGTCCGCCTCGGGTGTAGCCGCTGTTAGCTGCGCCGGTGTCCGCCTCGGGTGTAGCCGCTGCCTGCCGCACCGGTGTCGGCCTCGAGTGTAGTACGACTAGTGGTGTGGAGGGGAAATACCTGATCTCAGGCAAGCAAAAGGTCTCTGGACGAGCCGTTTGAGACCAAAAATAAATAAAGGCGAATATTCGACCAAAAAAATTGTAGTCGACTCATTTTCATAATCGATTACGTCGACAACGTCGAATAATCGCGGCAGCACTAGACTTCAGTAATCTGCTAATGCTGCTAACTGAAAAAAAAAACACCTAATAACCATTTTCAGTTCTTTTTAACAGTAACATGGTTTGAAACTCTGTGGTGCAGAATAATTTGGAACAGTGCATTTTAAGTTAGTTTTTTTTTTTTTTTTGTCTTGAAAAAAACTGTTATCATTGAGAGGTTTGTTCAATAACATTCGAGTTGTACCCTAAAGGTTGATGACTTGAAAATGATGATGACTGTTATTTATACTGACAATTTGGGAAAATTAGAGAAAAATGTCATTAGCATAATAATTGGGAACGGAGTGTATGTTGTCGATTCTAACACATTATTGGTAAAACGGTCCAAACGCGCTCCAACAGTGACGCATGCGTAATACGTCGTGCGCGTGCTGGGATTTACCTTTCACTGGCGACACTGCGTCATCACTCGTCCTCCAATGAGAAAAACCTTCACAGGAGCACCGGCTGCAAAAGAAGAGAGGGATAGAGAGATATATAAAGAAAGAGAATGCTGCGTACATGACAGACGCGTGCGTAACGGCGCCGTCCACCATCCAGCGTATTCAGGTGAGATATTTTTTATTATTTGACATGGATTCTGCGCTGAAAACGAGAGACATATGGTCAGATTCTTGGACGCGCAAACCTTACCCAGCCAAAGCTCACTTGCGTCTCTTGTTTAGTCCCTGGTTCAGTCCTGATTTAGTCCCAGGTCCAGTCCCGGTTTGCTCCTGGATTATTCCTCGGATGTCGAACCGACGGTAAAAGGACAAAGACACAGTAACATACATGCGCACACGCCAGCATCGCCGCGTTAATCCGTGTGTTTATGCGCTGTCCAAGGGATGATGAGGACACGGCGGGGACAGCGTATCGGGTATCACGTTTTCTGTGACACAAATGGCCTATCGCACAGTAGTAAAATGGTAATATGAGCCCAAACCAAATGGTCCGATTTGGAATTTACCGCTGTGCAGACCAATGTGAAAGATGCGAGATAAAACAACAGCTTTGCGCGTTGTTGCGTTTCCAGATTTTAGTCACAAGAGATAAATGACAAATAATCATAGGCGGGAGCTGCACAGAATGAGCCTTGTTTGAAACGACACGGTACAATTACTCGTTTAGTCCTGGTTTAGTCCCTTCTTTAGCCCTGGTTCTGTCTGGGTTTAGTCCTGGTTTAGTCCCTGCTTCAGTCCTGGTGTATTCCCTGGATTAGACGTGGTTTATTCCCTGGTTTGCTTCCTGGTTTATTCCTGGGTTTAGTCCTGGATTTAGTCCTGGTTTAGTTCTGTTTTAGTCCTTGCTTTAGTCTCTGCATCAGTCTTGGTTTATTCCCTGATTAATACCCTGGTTTAGCCCTGTTTTATTACCCGATTAAGACCCTGGTTTAGTCCTGTTTTAGTCCTGTTTTAGTCCTGCTTTAGTCCTGGTTTAGTCCTGTTTTAGTCGTGTTTTAATCCTGTTTTAGTCCTGGTTTTGTCCACATTATTACAGAGGAGTGACCTCTTTACACCTGCGTCCTATGGCAGTGTTGTGTAGTAAACACACATCAGAGCTTCATTTGTCAGTGCGCTTTACCACAGTACAAAGAGCCAAACATATATAGAAAACAGAGAAATAATTTTGCTAACATTAACGTTAACTCAATTTCAATGCAATACTTGCTACTCAATACTGATTCTAATCCCATAATGATAATAAAAACTAGGGCCCATCTGATATATCTGTTGGCCGATATTATCGGCCAATATGGGCTTTTGGAAACATATCGGCTATCGGCCAAAATCTTGTCAATATGGGCCAATATTCCACGTGGACATTTTACCTTGTTATAAACCATAGACTCTCTACATTATGCCCATTTAATCCAATTTACAGACAGATAAATGTGGCGTTGCATCAATATTTATCTGCAGAGTCATTTGTCTGTGTCCATCCTGCCCCTGAGCACATCGCCAAGTGCAGCCATAGATCCAGGTGCACACCTATACAGTTTTTGTGTGCGCATCACTGAGATTCTATTCTTTTTATGGACAATCAGTGTGAGTCTGGATTAAAAGGACAGTTCTTAGTGCAGACTTGGGATCTGAGAGGAGCCTGTGTGAGGCTGAGTGTTGAAATGTGTCGGTTTTGAAGCTCGTTTTGGTTCTTTCTCATTGGTTAGCGATTAGCTGCTGTAGCTCCCACACAAAAAGGCTGTTTTCTCTTCTATTAGCGACTGTAAAGTGGCTATAGTGGCCGAATATATGTTACTGAACAAGCATTGATATGTAAATGAGCAGTGAATAGAAGTGTGAATTATCAACAATTAGCATAACATTAATTGCAGCGCACACGCATTTACTGCTAAAAGCTAATAGCAGTAGTTTACTTACTGTACTTTCTTTACTGGCTAGAATATCGTACAATTCCATACCATTAGGCCAACCTACTGTCCTTAAATATGACTTAAAAAGGCAGAATAACAATGAATGTTGCCTAAATAAACCCAATTGAAAATCCAACAGAGCCAAACTTAAGTTTTATAAACAGCTGAAGATTTACAGTGATTTTTTTACATCATAAATATATCAGCGATTATATCGGCTCCAACTCCCATTTTATCGGTATCAAATCGGCCGCAACAAAATCCATATTGGTTGGGCCCTAATAAAAACCCTTGAGACAATAGAATGTGATTCTTAATGTTAATTGGTAGTACTTTCTTTTCTATTCCCATGTGGTCTTATATGTGTGTAATCCCTCAGTGGTCCAGGTAGGTTCCATAGTGGTCCAGGTCTAAACCAGGTCTAAACCAGGTCTAAACCAGGTCTAAACCAGGTCCATGTGCGTATACTAGTCTATGTGCTTCATTTCTGGCCTGTGATAGGGACTTTTTCAGTATTGATACCTGCTCAAATGAGTATCTAGTTTTGATACTAGTGTTTAGTATCTATTAGTGCATGCCTATATTACACTCTATTCTGATCTCCTATTATAACAGGAAACAAACATTTCCTCATTCAAAACATAACATTTGTTTGTCTGTTCCACCTTGTGATCTTGTAATACAGGAAGTGCTCCACTGTATTTTCAAACTCACCTTCACAGAATCATTTGGATCATTTCAGCCCCAGAATTACCAACCTCCACTGGACTAAAGGTAAAAGGAGTTGTTCACTTGAAAATTACCACTACATGACATCATAAGACAACTCCAGATATGTTCTGAAGAGGATAAAAGCACTCTAACGTGGCTTAAAGCTCACAGTCGTGTGTGATATAGGAGCCTTAAAAACAAAAGCCTGGAGCTTTCTGATTGGATAACTGACATGAGAAACACCCAATAGTTAATAATGGTCTGTAGATTAGCCCCAGGTTTAGCTTCTGGTTTAGATCATAGTTCAGCTCTTGGTTTAGTCCTCGGTCTAGTTTGGTTTAGGAGATTTTTAGTGATTTAGTGCTTCATTGATTCTGCAGAAATTCACCATCTTTTTAAGTCCCCTGTGATTTTTTTTCCCTTTCTTTTTTCCTCATAAGCAGAGATGTGCACACGATTATAGAGGGGCAGGGGCTCAAGTAACACGCCAACTCATAAAAACATTGAGTTTTAATACATTATTTTGTTTACACACAAAACAGAAGAAAGAACAAAATAAATGTCAACAACAAATCGGGGTCTTGAACCTTGAACTTCCACACTAAAGACCTCACCTCACCTGCTTCCCCTGACCTCACCTCACTGCCTTCCCTGACCTCACCTCACTGTCTCCCCTGACCTCACCTGCCTCCCCTGACCTCACCTCACTGTCTCCCCTGACCTCACCTCACTGCCTCCCCTGACCTCTCCTCACTGCCTCCCCTGACCTCACCTGCCTCCCCTGACCTCACCTCACTGTCTCCCCTGACCTCACCTCACTGTCTCTCCTGACCTCTCCTCACTGTCTCCCCTGACCTCACCTGCCTCCCCTGACCTCACCTCACTGTCTCTCCTGACCTCTCCTCACTGTCTCCCCTGACCTCACCTCACTGTCTCCCCTGACCTCTCCTCACTGTCTCCCCTGACCACACCTCACTGTCTCCCCTGACCTCACCTCACTGTCTCTCCTGACCTCTCCTCACTGCCTCCCCTGACCTCACCTCACTGTCTCCCCTGACCTCACATGCTTCCCCTGACCTCACCTCACTGTCTCCCCTGACCTCATCTTGATGCCTCCCCTGACCTCTCCTCACTGTCTCTCCTCTGCTCTCCTCTCGGCTCCAAACTGCGGCTGCTGCATCTTGTCTGCACCTTCAGTCAGACCCTCTTTCTTGTCGTAGGAGGCGACCAAAGTGAATGTTCGCCTTGGACTCTCTGGGAACAGTTCCATCCATCCATCTTCTCCCGCTTAATCCAGCTGGGTCGCGGGGGCAGCTTGCTGCCCAATACTCATAGCACCTGACCCACCCTATGAACCCCTCTGCAGGTGGTGAGCCCACAGGAGGGAACAGTTTTTAATGTTTATCAAAAAATAACTACTCAGTATTCTGTTTGAGTGTCATTTTCGGGACATTTGGGCCGGATTCTGGATTTGGGACAACATCTTAGATTTCAGGACTTTCTGGCATTTTTTGGAACGTCTGGTCACCCGACAAGAGAACTTCTCACTCACTCAGCCACTCTGTCTCTCTGTGGCAGAACCGCAACAGACAGAGAACCAGTCCAATACACACAACAACCCTGGATTACAAGAAAATGGGTTCGGTAGAATACCATGGACTTTTTGTACCGCTGTTGCTTTACATCCCTAACAGGAATTTATTAATGTTATTGAAACACACACACAGAGGGAAAATGAGCAGGGGCTCAAGCCACCCTAGGGCCCTATGTGTGCACGTGCCTGCTCATAAACAGCCAGAAATGTTTTCATATGGACAGACCATGCTTGCCTCTGATTGGCTCATCCACCTGTCAATCACAGTGGTACTTGGAAAGCCAGTTATCTCAGTTTGCTTTTGTTCCTGGCTGTGAAAACTCAACATAGATACTGAGGCTGCCCTGAATCGCGTGTGGCTCAGGTGTAGAGCAGTGACACATGAGCTGTGTGCTGACGCTCACACTGGGTCACACTTCACCTTCAATACTTCCTCCACACACTATTCTTCTATTGTTTAACCAGCACAATTATGGAACCATCATTTATGAATCATTTCGTTGTTTGGAATGTTTTTGTTGGATTATATGGTCACTTTGTACTTTGTAAATGTGGACTTTTCAAGCTGGTAGCTAGAATTCTAACAAAAGTATGAACTTAAATCAGACTTACACTGTAAAATGTATTTTCTGAGATTTTACCCATATTATAGTTGTTTCCCTGCTCCATTTACTCACCCAAATATTTGAGTATATGGTGAAGGAAACTAGCCACATACTTTTTCAATGATGTTGGAACAATCTTTAAACTTCTTTTCAAAACACCATTTTGACCAAACTAAAGACAAAAGTAAAGATGTAGGAACTAACCCTAAGTATTGAAATGCAGTTACCGTGTATCCCAACAGTGAAGTACAGTTACTTTTCTAATAAAACAGTAACAATCAAAACATTAAAATGTTTGTACTACTACTACTGTTATTTTTGCTTCTACTACTACTACTACTGCTATGCTACTACTCCTACTCCTACTACTACTACTACTGCTGCTACTACTACTTCTACTACTACTGCTGCTACTACTACTGCTACTACTACTACTACTACTACTGCTACTACTACTACTACTGCTACTACTACTACTACTACTACTACTACTACTGCTGCTACTACTACTACTACTACTACTACTACTACTACTACTACTACTACTACTACTACTGCTGCTGCTACTACTGCTACTTTAGCTATTACTAGTATTACCACTGCTACACTACTACTCCTTTACTACTATTGCTACGACACACAACTTCACATATTGGTACCCCACTATTTCTAATATTCTATCGAGCCACTTATCTTACATAAAAAAGGGGAAAAAAAGTTTTAAAATGCATTTATTTGTGTAATAATTCACGTTTATGTGAAATATGCAGTCAAAACAATTTCAGTTTCAAACTACAAAAGTCAGGTTGTTACATTCCAACATTTTCTCAAAAGGATTTCCATTTCACCTGTTTTACTTGACACAGATACTCACTTCTCTAACCCCGGAGTCAGGAGGGGGTGGTTAGACTGGTTTAGATCTGGTTCAGATCTAGTTCAGACCTGGTTTAGACCTGGATCATGTTTTGCTGGTTCATCTGATCTGTGCTTTCCCCAGACATATGGGCTATGACAACCCAGAATGTACACCCTCACTTGCTTTAGGTTAATGCACACTTTAATGACCCCGTAGGGAAATTTGTCCTCTGCATTTGACGCATTACTCGATGCTGCTGTGGGAACCTGTTGAGCATAGTTCTTTATTTAAATGTCATTGTGATTAGAATAGCTTTGTAATATTTTGTCAAAGTACATCCATCCAGACGTCCCTCTCTGCACACACTTTCTGCAGCTCTTTTGAAGGGATTTCGAGGTATCTCCAGCATTCCTGCGTTAGGTGTTTTCAAAATGTTACAAATGCAGTCTTGAAAATGGTCCCCCCCAAAAAACGTTGTTTTAAAAAAATTAAAATGTGATCAAAATTACACCAGCAGCCTCACCATTAGTTTTACAACTTTCTGTCGAGTTGTATCTCTATGAGGTGTTTGTTGATGAGTAAGATGAGTACGCCCTGAGGAAGCAGGCAGTGGACAGGGAGCAGGGGCAGGACTTTTTCTGACAGTTCTCTCTACATATGTCACATCTGCTGTCTGTGTCCAACCAGACTGTGTGTGCATGTGTGTGTGTGTGTGTGTGTGTGTGTGTGTGTATGTATGTATGTATGTATATATATATATATATATATATATATATATATATATATATATATATATATATATATATATAGATAGATAGATAGATAGATAGATAGATAGATAGATAGATAGTACAACAATGATTAGTCTAATCTGTCACATGCACTTTGGCTTGTAGACACTTCTACTGATTCAGACTTTGTCACAGGTCACTTTGTTTCTGTTTGTTTCTCAAACAGAGAGCACAAAGAGTCCTGTGATAACAAGTATAACAGCTACCAGAACTCTAACAATCCATGTGATAAGGTTTTATAAATGTAACTAAGACAACAGTAGGTCATTCTCAACATTCTACAAATGAATCATTTACACTTTAGACCTCACTGTGTTTCAGTGTCAGGAAACACTACACTGGACTTATATGAGCAATTAGACATACATATGACAACTGACCATTTGCTCTGTATACGTTTTGTTAGAGAGTGCGGATGCTATCCTTGCTTGCTCCTGCAGTTTCCTTCTTTACTTTGACTTTTAATCAGTTTACCTCCTCCAACACCGGATAATGTGTCTATTTTTTATTTTTTTTTAAAGTAAACCAAGACTTTTAAATAATTTTTACAATTTTTAACAAATAATCTCTTGATCCAGCAACATGTCAGGGAAGAGAAGCCAAGGGAATCCTATCTGTGAGCGCTGTCGGGACTATCAACAAGAAATTAATGAGCTACAAGCACGGATATTTGCTTTAGAAACCGAACAAGGACTTCAGACGACACTACCAATGACTTCCAGAGGTGAGCAGCGCACAGTTACTTCCAGAGAAGAGGGTGAAAAAACTTTCAACTTAAACCTGAGTACTGTGTCTTTTCCAAAACTTGGCACAGACCAAAATGCTAAGCCACTGTGCCGAGTGACAATGCTAACATCATTATATCATCCACAATAAAGTTAACAAACAGATTTTTACCACTGTCACAGACTGATTTTAATGTACAAACAGAAAATGAATTGTCACAAAACAAGAACAATTTAGTTGGCAAAAGAGCTCAGACAGATGGGCAATCTGTGCCAAACGTCAAGGTCAGAGATACGCTGTTGCTCGGAGATGGGGCTATCAGCGGTGTGAGTCACAGAGGAATCCTAACATGCTGCTATCCACATTACACTGTTTCTGAGATGACAACACTCCTGCCAAAGTTTTGTCAACACACAAAGGGATTAAGCAGCTGATTGTGCACGTGGGTGCAGTGGACGTCAGAAGTAAAGTTTTGAAAAGGGATTTCACTAAATTACTCGAGGAGCTTAATAAAGTGAAGATTAAGACTTTTATCAGTGGACCTCTTCCTAACATAGACCTAAGGAGAAGGAACAAATTTACCCGACTGCTTCAGCTGACCACCTGGCTGTTGAATGCGTGCGCGCTCAGAGGATTGCACTACATTGAACACTTTGATCTTTTCTGGAAACGAAAGGACCTGTTCAAGGGAAATGGCCCACACCTAAGCAGAGGTGGAGTAAAAGTGTTGACGGGAAACCTCCTCCACGCTCTGAGGCTTCGGCCTGGACAGGGTCCTGTGCAGCCAGCGAGAGAAAAGAGGAATGGGAGAAGCATTCCTGTTGCGCCAACCAGACAACCAGCCAACGTGTCAGCACCACCAACAGCACCACCACTGCCACAACAACCACCACCTCCTCCTCCAGAGAACAATTCAGTAGCATCACCACCTCCCAATCCCCCGGAGAAATAGCGCCATCTCTCCCAGAGAACAATTTAGTAGCATCATCTCCCCCTCCCTCAGAGAATGACCCAGCAGCAGACCAATCACCTCCCCTGCCCACAGACCAACCAGGGGTCCCGTTTGCTACATCTGCTCGATTAATGGACTCTTCACTCTCCTTCTCCTCTCCCCCTTCACCCATGGCCCTTCCCAATCATCTAGAAAGCATCATCAGATCAGGAATCAAGATGACTCCTCTCACACCACATGCATGGTCACGGGTTCTGACATCAAGTCTGTTGGACTTTTCACCATACAAAACTATGCCCATTTCACCAACAAAGGCCCTCCCAGCTGTCCCCTCTAACCTTTCACCCAAGCCCAAACTCTCCCCTGCTCCACCTCCTCAGCCCTCACCTGGTCCCTCACCCAAACTTCCTCCTGCTCCGCCTCCTCGACCCTCTCCTGGTTCTTCACCCAAACCCCCTCCCACTCCACCTCCTCGCCCCTCACTTGGTCCCTCACCCAAACTCGCCCCTGCTTGCCCTCCGCCGCCTCCTCCCAGAGCTGTTATCACCAAGAGCTGGACGTACAGGGCCTCTGCTGTCCCAAGACATACAGTCATGATAAAGGTAATAGGCTGGGGCCCTGTGATGGAACTAAATCTCCAATTATATCACGTAGACGGGTTAACAGAAGGACAGTTAGACTGTCTAATCTGAGAAATTTTGTTCACATTCCCTGTAAGAAGATAACATCCAGTCCTACTGAAACTAATCTGAAACATGCTGTGCTCAATGTCAGATCTTTATGTAACAAATAATTTTTAATTAATGATTTTATTTCTTCTTTTAATCTTGACTTTATGTTTTTAACTGAAACATGGCTTGACAAAAACACAGGTAATGCAGTGCTAGTGGAATCCACTCCTCCCAACTTCAATTTTGAATCTGAAACATGGGTCAA
The DNA here is from genome assembly GCA_034769755.1 of Odontamblyopus lacepedii. NCBI lineage: Eukaryota > Metazoa > Chordata > Actinopteri > Gobiiformes > Gobiidae > Odontamblyopus > Odontamblyopus lacepedii. Next base: position 40,532,189 of record CM068345.1, on the reverse strand, counting down.
CAAAAAGGCTGGAGGTGTGTGTGTGCATTTTTTATCATTTGGTTACACACAGGTTGTCATTTGGGATGTTTTCATCATTTGAGTATGTTTACTTCAAAATGGAGCTAAAACAATCGCCCTCCATACTCTACATAGTCATATACAAACCTCCTCAGCACTGTCCAAGTTTTATTGATGATTTTACTGAGATGCTTTCAGTCGTGTGTACAGACTTTGATGGTTTAGTCATTACAGGTGATTTTAATGCACATGTGAATAATGTGTGTGAGAAAAATGCCAAAGAGCTCAGCGCTGTCCTTGAAACTTTTGGTCTGACTCAGCATGTCAGTGAGCCCACACACAACAGAGGGCACACTCTGGACCTGCTCATTACAAAGGCCCACCAGCAGAGGGCACACTCTGGACCTGCTCATTACACAGGCCCACCAGCAGAGGGCGCACTCTGGACCTGCTCATTACACAGGCCCACCAGCAGAGGGCACACTCTGAACCTGCTCATTACAAAGGCTCACCAGCAGAGGGCGCAATCTGGACCTGCTCATTACAAAGGCCCACCAGCAGAGGGCACCCTCTGGACCTGCTCATTACAAAGGCCCACACACAACAGAGGGCACACTCTGGAGCTGCTCATTACAAAGGCCCACCAGCAGAGGGCACACTCTGAACCTGCTCATAACAAAGGCTCACCAGCAGAGGGCGCACTCTGGACCTGCTCATTACAAAGGCCCACCAGCAGAGGGCACACTCTGGAGCTGCTCATTACAAAGGCCCACCAGCAGAGGGCACACTCTGAACCTGCTCATTACAAAGGCCCACCAGCAGAGGGCACACTCTGAACCTGCTCATTACAAAGGCCCACCGGCAGAGGGTGCACTCTGGACCTGCTCATTACAAAGGCTCACCAGCAGAGGGCGCACTCTGGACCTGCTCATTACAAAGGCCCACCAGCAGAGGGCACACTCTGAACCTGCTCATTACAAAGGCCCACACACAACAGAGGGTCACACTCTGGACCTGCTCATTACAAAGGCCCACCAGCAGAGGGCGCACTCTGGACCTGCTCATTACAAAGGCCCACCAGCAGAGGGTGCACTCTGGACCTGCTCATTACAAAGGCCCACCAGCAGAAGGCACAACTCTGGACCTGCTCATTACAAAGGGTGTAAATATTTCAAATGTCAGTGTGGTTAATGTTGCTCTGTCTGATCATTTCTGTGTCTTCTTTGACCTGTCTGTTAATCCCAAACCAGCGGCTGCTCCTACAGTTGTTATAAGGAGACACATAAATGACAACATAGGTGCACTGTTCATGGAAATGATGCACTTTGAAATTGCCTCATCTTGTGTCTTGAATGTTCTGGACGCTATTACCCTGATGAAGGCTAAAATTATTAAAAATAAGCAAAAAGCACCATGGAGAAATGATGACTCTGTCAGGACACAAAAAAGGGAGTGCAGAAGAGCTGAGCAGAAATGGCGAAAGTCAAACCTCCACATTCATTACACAACATTTGCAACAGTAAACAGATTAACAAACCTTCCAGCTCCACCATCTAAGTGCAATGAGTTTGCAGTATTCTTTAATGACAAGGTTCAGGGCATCAATAATGCCATCAATTCCACAACAATCATGCAGCCACAGAGACACTTAGAACTGAGTCACTTTGCACCTGTAACTGACAAAACTGTCTTAGAGATCGTCTTCAGTCTGAGTTCATCCACATGCTGCCTCCATGTGTTACCCACTAGATTTCTAAAGTCTGTCTTCCTCAGTTTACTTTCACCACTCGCTCACATAGTTAACATGTCACTTCACTCTGGAACATTCCCAAGAGCTTTGAAAACTGCGCTCATTAAGCGTCTCCTAAAGACTGAACTACTGAACAATTTCTGACTCATCTCAAATCTGCCATTTTTTGGCAAAGTCCTTGAAAAAGCTGTTTACCAACAGCTTACTAACTTTGTCCAAATGAACAACTCCTGTGATGTTTTCCAGTCAGGTTTTAGAGCCACCACAGCACTGAGACACTCTGATCAAGGTGACAAACGACATCCACCTGAACACTGACGCAGGAAAAGTCTCACTGCTGATCCTGTTAGAGCTGAGTGCTGCTTTTGATACTGTTGATCATGGGATCCTCTGACAGAGACTAGAGGACTGGTCTAGCACCAAAGTACATCTGTGACATGTTAGTGCCACATGAACCATCTGAGGACCTCAGGGACCGGCCTCCTGCTGGTGCCGTCAGGACTAAACTCGGAGAGTCAATGTTTCAGATTCATGCAGCTAAAACCTGGAACAGTCTCCCTGAACATGTGAGACAGACCTCTACTTTGACTCTGTTTAAATCCAGGCTAAAAACGGTTCTGTTTAGCTGTGCATATGACTGAAAGGTTTTCATTTCCCATTCCGCACTCTCCTCTTGTCTCTATTTCTCTCTAATTTAATGTCCCATCTCTATTTTAAAATTGCATGATTAATATTTATATTTATTTGTTTATTTTGTGATTTTAATGTATTTCTTATTCTGTAAAGCACTTTGAATTACTTTGTGTACGAATTGTGCTGTACAAATAAACTTGCCTTTCCTTGCCATTTACATTTGCATAAATATATGTAAGTCATATGAAATACATTCAAATGTAAATTGAGCATAAGACTGACCCTAGCATTTTTCCCTAAGGCAAATTGTTAAATAAGCAGTGACGTTTTGCTCTTTTCACTGTTAATAATTAGATTTTTTTTTTCTTTTTTCAGGTATTCCATGCTCAGGAGCAAAAAGCACATCCTCCACCCGCACAACAGATGCAGCACTGAATCTTTTGGATCAAACTGAATTAAACCCTGTACAGGACACAGAGGGATGGAACTATTTTCACAGTAAAAATAAAGTCACTTCTCTATTGTCTGGCCCCCGGTGCCCCCTGAGGGCCCCATGCCCGGGCTGTTGAATGCAGATGCCTCCTCTAGCTCCAGGCAGGAGCTCTTGGACCTGCAGGACTACACTGCAGATGAAGATCCTGGTGTGGACTCCCAGAGCCACAGTCCCATAGGCTCTGCTCCCAGGAGCCCTTCCAGTTTTGGAACTGATGTCTCTGTACATGCTGCTATTTTCACTGGAGCCACGTCCTTCCAGGGACAATTCTGTGAGCTAGAACCAGCTCAATGTGGACCCAGTCCAATGGAGCAGGACTCGGACCTGCGGTGTGGCTGGGGGTCTCTGAGGCCCAAATTTATCCAGGTGTTCAACACTCCTCGCTGGGTTCTCTTCTTTCTGTCTGTGGCCTCTTTCCTCCAGGGTCTGATCATAAATGGTCTGATCAACACTGTAGTGACCTCCATTGAGAGGCGCTTTGACCTGAGCAGCTCGCAGACCGGCCTCATCGTCAGTTCCTATGACATTGCAGCATGTGTGTGTTTGGCATTTGTCAGTTACTTTGGGGGAAATGGGCACAAGCCTCGCTGGCTGGGCTGGGGCATCATGATCTTGGGTTTAGGGTCTCTGGTGTTTGCCCTGCCTCACTTCACTACCCCTCCGTACCAGGTGAGCTCTGTGGAGGTGTCAGACCTGTGTGTGGGGGCTAACAGCAGCCTGTGTGAGGGCAGAGGAAGGGGCGGTCTGTCGCGGTACAGTCTCGTCTTCATATTGAGTCAGTTTCTTCACGGCATTGGAGCCACACCCCTTTACACGCTGGGAGTCACGTACTTGGACCAGAACGTTCACTGCAGCGCTGCACCCGTCTACATCGGTCAGTCTGTCGCCAACACTACAGCAGACGATTTTATTCATGTAACGGATATGCAATAGATTACTGACATATTACTGTTTCCATAGAGATGTAGTCATTTGGTGGGTAGTATGTTGGATCCTTTATCCTTGTGTGTTTGGTCTCTTCCTGTATGACCATGTGATCTACATAGTTTCAGTTGTTTTCCATATTACACTGACTTTACTCTCACAGCCCTCAACATGAGTCACACTTTCTGTTATCACATAGACTGTATACTAGTGTATAAGTATATGTACTTTTTTTTTCATAGTTATAGGAATAATATTGATGCTAATAATCAGTGCTAAAGTTAGTACACAAAGATAGAGAAAAACTATAATGAAATTACATGCATCAGATGAACATGTGGCGTTTTCCACACTTAAAACATTGTTTGAAAAAGATCCATAAGGAGGGGGGGGGGGGAGGGGGGGGTCTACTCATGTGAAAAATAAAAATTTCATTTAATACACTGTAAAATAGATTGTAAAAATCAGTAGTGATGCATGTGGGGATCAACACAGGTGTTTAAATAGGCCTGTGTGTTTAAAGCATTTGATGCCTTTAGGCTATTAAAAGCATATGGGTCATTTTTGTAATGAAATCAGATTATTGGTTTGATTTCAAAATCTCATCTGGTGGACCTTATCTCATGTCTTGTCTCTTTTCTGTCTCACCCCACCACTAGTTGCTCTGATATTGCAATTGCAATTCCGAATACGGAACTTAGCTCCAAATTCACCCTTATAACTGCTAGCCTCATTGAGCTTCATCTGACTGGAGCCGAATGCTATGGGTGACAGTCCACTTCTTTATACAATCTAGGGTTATCTCTCCCTCACTGTCTTTCTTTCTTCTTCTTACATTCCTCTTTTTTATCTCTTCCTCAGGAATCTTCTACACTGCAGCCACTGTTGGACCTGCAGTGGGTTATCTTCTGGGTGGATACTTCCTCAACATTTTCACAGAGATTCACACAGTGTAAGTCTACCTCAAAGCCCATACTCAGTCCCGCTGTTTCAATCAAATAAATCAGAAGTTTTAAATTGCTCTTATGAGAGAACTGCTAAGACCTTACCTTACCTTACCTTAAAGTATTTTACGTTCTTCTGAGAGTTCCAAAGTTGTTGTGATTGGTTGAATCTGCCACTGCATCTGTCACTCACTGTCACCATTAGAAGCTAATCAATAGACCTTTTTCACAATGGCCGGAAGTCACGCCCTGTAGGGTTTCAGAACTCTTGGTTAATGGTTTTCTATGGCAAAATATTTGTGGAAATGTATTCTCTACCAGGTTAAGAAATCTGCCTGCCCCATCGTAAATAAAAGTGTGACTTTTCATGGAAAACACAAAATTGTCTGGGTGACCCCAAACTTTTGAACGGTAGTGTATCTATCTATCTATCTAATGTGCCACCACTCCGACCACAGGGAAAAAATATCAGAGTGCAGGGATGTTTGATAACAAATGGACACACCGCCACTCCGACAATTAGACGTCACTGTCGGAGTGGCGGTGTGTTGGAATGGCACCCTGTAACCCTTACTGCTTCTGGCGGCTGCTAGCCGCTTGCCTCTGCTGGAGTCAGCGATCGAGTCTTTTGGGCTTTCGCAATGCGCAGTGGGAAATCAACAAGCTAATCCTAAGGCTGCTTATAAAGTTATTTTATAACATTTCCACACCACTAATAAGTAAGCTAGGCATAGCGTTTTGTTTGTTAGACTTATGGCTATGTTGTAAGATGGGTTAGAAAGTAGTATTAAGCCTTTTCTGTGCAAATTGGCATTTTACATGGAAGCTAAGAATTTGCCCCATCCCTATGCTAGCTTGTTACTTTGACAGGCTCACTACCACAGCAAGATCTCCACCGAGGCAACAATGATTTTTGCCATTTTTTGGCTTCTGACAGTATTCAACCACCTCGAGCAATGGGCTTTAGCTACAAACGTGACAGAGTTCCCCTTTAAGGAATTATGTGCTTTTTGTTTTGTTTTTTTGTCCATAACAAACACCATGTTCAATCACAAAGTGTCCATCAGTGCACATGGCACCAGAATACCCTAGGCCAGAGGTTGATGATCGCCTTTGTCATTGTGTCATCTGAACTTCAGCCCTGGACACTCAGGTGAAAAGCAGCACTGTTTACAGTGTGGGTGGAGAGCTGTTGACCTCGACTGGGGATGTTGTCGGACGTTGTGGAAGTAATATTTGAGGATCTCCTCAATCCCACTATCAAGTCTTCCAAGGAGGAAGCAGAGGCAAGGCTTGTTCACGAGTGAGGGGAGGATGGAGCGTAACATTGACAGGAGGATTGGTGGAGCGTTGGCAGTGATGCGGTCATTGTATTGGACTGTTGTGGTGAAGAGGGAGCTGAGTCGAAAGGCAAAGCTCTTGAGTTACTGGTCAATCTATGTTCCTCCGCTCACCTATGGTCATGAGCTTTGGGTAATGAGATTGCGTATACAAGCATTCGAAATTAGTTTCCACCACAGAGTGGCTGGGCACTCCCTTAGAGATAGGGTGAGGAGCTTGGCCACATGGGAGGAGTAGAGCTGTTGCTCCTCCATGTCGAGAGTAGCAGCTGACATGTCTTGGGCATCTGTTCCGGATCCCTCCTGGACACCTCCCTGAAGAGGTTTCCCGGGCACATCCCACTGGGAGGAGGCCCCAGGGAAGACCCAGAATGAAGTCCGGGGCCTCCCTGCTCAGACTGCTGCCCCCGCAGTCTAACCCCGGATAAGCGGAAGAAAATGGATGGATGGATGTTTTTGTGAAATGAGTCTAATTTGTCACACTTTAAATGTATGAGTGAGCCTAACCAGCTATGTGATAGTTAATGTGGTTGTTTTCAGTCAATAACAAAACATATCACCAGGGACCTTCTTGCTGTGAGGTGGAAGAGCTAACTGCTGCACCTCTATGCCACCCAAATTGATGGGCAGTCACTGTTGAGCTTTATATGTATGACTCTGTTTGTAGCTCCTGATGGATCCAATTAAACCCTTTCTTTCTGAACGCTGTGGTGCAGGGCAGATGTCACCCCAGATAACCCTTTGTGGGTGGGGGCTTGGTGGATCGGGTTCCTGGGCGGAGGAGTGCTGTCTCTGCTGGTGGCCATCCCCATCCTTGGCTATCCCCGAGAACTGCCAGGTAAAGACTCTGTGACTCCAACCGCCTGGTAACAAACAGTCGGTAACTAGCACTTAGCAACTAACAACCATAGACCCACTAACTAACAAATATAGACATAGGTAAACACAGCGCTCCATGATAATTCTTAGAAATGCAGTCTCCTGTATTTTCTCCCATAGCGTTAACATTAGCTCACAAAAATCAAAAATGATGAATAATAATAAATTAATAACTTAGCAATACGTTTGGGCTGGTGCAACCCATCAACTACATTTCAGTCCGTGCCTCATTAAAAGTCATGTGTGTAATCATTTTAGTTTTTATTTTAATTCATAATTAGCATAAAACCGGCATTTGAGCTCAAAGTTAACTTCATCTGGAAGCAGTGGCACGAAGTGATCGGGTTATGAACCAATCTGCTAACAACCACAACTTAGCAAAGTTACCTTCGCTAACATAACTGTCACTCAGTCATGTGGCAGTTTATGAAGGAAAGTTGAGAAAAAAGTTGAATAATACTGGAAGTAGTTCCATGGATCCATTATAATATCTGGTTTTGTATTGCTATCTTAGACCTGTCTCGAGGCTAAAGCCATGTGCCATTGCACTCGGCCCACTGACTTAAATGTTTATTTCAGGGGTCTCCAACCTTTTTTCTCTGCTGAGCTACCTTTACAAAATGACAGTGTCAGAGAACTACTCATTTATCGATCACAAGAAATTGAGTAAATATGAGAGCTACGGCCTTAGATGTCTATGAAACATAAACCATTATCAATTTGTTAGGACACAAAGTCAGGCATCAAAATGAGACATTTACAATGTTAAGAGGCATTTAATAAATTACATTTTAGTTATTCACCACAGTACATATGATTCAGAAATCCCTTGGTGAGCTACTTAGAAGAAGGTGAAGAGCTACTGATAGTTCCCAAGCTACGGTTGGAGACCCCTGGTTTGGTTTATGTTTCGGCTCCAGGCTGGAGTAGCTCTAAACTCTATGAAACTTTTCTTTTTTCTTTTTAAATCAAATCAGATAATATACCTGACTGTTAATTCAAATTTCCCAAAGAAATGTTAAAATACAGTTGCTGATTTTTAATTCAGTGCAAAAATATCTCATTTATGTATTATTATTTTATTTATTTATTCCACTGTCTATATCAGCCATTCACAAAATTCTCTCCAAAAATGCAGGGACAATTTACTTTGTCAAACAAGAAAGTGAAATTACAAACTCGATAAGTCAGGTTTTAGGGCTGTAGGTCTTTAGTTCAAAATGTGTGGTTTTCTTGAGATGATTAGGGTTTCTATGTGACATATTTTGGTACTGTTTGGTATTTATCTGTAAAACTCAGTTTAACTCAGGATTCAGTGTAATCTGTCTCTATTTGGTTTGGGTCAGATACACAGCTTTTGCCACACACCCTTTTTAGTCAACCAGTCGATCCACAGGACATGTCTTTAGTTCACCAGTATTTTTTTTTAGTTGACTACAGCCCTATAGGTCTGATTTATAGTAAAATCTTAAGAATTAATATTAGAATTAGAATAGAATGATATTAACTACGTGTTAGTGAAATGTGTAGTGTCACCTCAGATGTTCTGCATTATAATGACTGAGTGCTCTGTGCTCCAGGCTCCCAGGAGACCGCTGCCATCCGTGTGTCCGAGGCTCATCAGGGGAAAGAGGGAAACCACACCTCCACCTCGGACCCTCAGTTTGGGAAGACACTCAGAGACATGCCACGGTACTACTCATGCTGCAATTTTACTTACTACTGCAGTGACATCATGCTGGAAGGAGTTCTACATGTGTCTCTATGGTGGAATTTTCAGCAGTTACTATGGAGACATAGTGCACACATTAGCAAACATTGCCAACAACAGTTGTCAGATTGTCTAAAAATTGACTGAAACCTGCTCCTTTATCTCAAACCAGGGATTATGCTCATATTATGATCATTATGTTACAGGAGTAAAACAAGTAAAACAAAAGAACTTATATTGAATCCCCCTGACCCACAGCAACCTTTAGTCATTCATAACCAGACAGTAGAAATAGTGGACAGTTTCAAATACCTTGGAGTAACTCTGGACAGCACCCTCACTTTGATCAACACACTATGGACATTTACAAAAGAAGCCAGCAAAGACAGTCAGTCATCCGTAAACTTAAAGGACTTTATGTTTCCCCACTGTTACTACTATTGTTGTATCAAAGCATCATTCAGCCCATCCTACTGCACTGTTCCACCTGCTTTTTTAATTTACTAATTTACTTTCAGTCAAAAACAAGTCACGACTCGCTAAGGTCACTAATACTGCAGTTAAAATAATAGGGCTCCCCACACCCAACCTTACTGACCTAAACAACAAGACCATAGCAAGCATGGCACTGTTCATAGAACAAGACTCTACTCATCCACTCAGCGAACTACTCGCCCCTCTGCCCTCAGGGTGCAGGTACAGGGTGCTGAAGTGCTGGAGGGCCCGCTTTGGAAGAAGCTTGATCCCTTCAGTCATTGCTTATCTTAACAAGAGACCCCGCTGAGTGCATTTGATTTTTGTCTGGTGTAGTGTTTATTGTGTTGTTTTTGTATGTCTGTCTAAACTAGTACAGTGTTGTGGAAAAGAATTTCCCCTTGGGGACAATAAAGTCTAAAGACTAAAGTCTAAGGACTATAGGAATCCCTCGATCAGGAATGTCTCCAGGACTTTGAGATCTGCAGACAAGTTGAATCAATGGAGTTTGATTAATTGTGCAATCATTGTTTTGGCTTTATGTTTAACCATATCTGAATCACTGTCTTAGGAGCCTCTTTGCACAGCCTACACCTCGGGTCTTGTCTGGTGTGGTAGATCACTACGCCCTGCCAGTAATCAGAGATTATATATTTAAACATATATATAACCCGCTAGCCAAAAAAGACTGGTGGCAAAACCCTTGTTTGCAGCACCGTGGTCAGACATTTCTTGTAGTTGATGACCAGGTTTGTCACATATCAGAAGGAATTTTGGTCCACTCTTCTATGCAGATCATCTCTAAATCATTAATCGTTTCGTGGCTGTTGCTTGGTATCTTGGAGCTTCATCTTTTCTATAGGGTTTAGGTCCGGAGACTAGCTGGGCCACTCCATGACCTTGATACACTTCTTCTTGAGACACTCCTTCCTTGCCTTGGCTGTATGTGTTGGAAGACCTATCCACGACCCAGTTTCACTTTCCTAATGGAGGGAAGAAGATTGTCATTCAGGATTTTATGGTATGGTACGGCTCTGTCCATCCTCCCATTGACGCTGTGAAGTTGTCCTGTACACTTTGCAGAAAAACACCCCCAAAGCAGAATGTTTCCACCTCCATGCTTGACAGTGGGGATGGTGTTCTCATAGGCAGCATTTATCTTCCTCCAAACATGGCGAGTTGAGTTAATACCAAAGAGCTTGATTTTGGTCTCCTCTGACCACAGCACCTTTTCTCAGTCCCTCTCTAAATCATTCAGGTGTTAATTGGCAAAATTCAGGCGCTCTGCACATGTGCCTTCTTCAGCAGGGGGACCTTGTGAGCACTGCAGGGTTAAAATGTTACCAATTCAGTTCAATAAAATTTTATTTCTATAGCCCAGAATCACAACAAGAGTTGCCCCAATGAGCTTCACAGTGAAAAACATGGAAACATGATCTGACATAGACATCAGCAAACACATTGTCCCATCCTCAGTCTCTCAGTGAACACATGATCCTTGGTGCCAGAGAGCAAAAAACCCACCGGCAGGTGCAGTATGGGAAAATTCTCTCCAGACACTGTTGCCAACCGGCTGTCGCCATGCGGCGCACCAATGGTTTTCTTAGTGACTGTGGCCCCAGCTGCCTTGAGATCATTAACTAGCTCCTCCTGTGTAGTTCTAGGCTGATTTCTCACTGTTGTCATGATGATTTGAAACCCCACAAGGTGAGATCTTTAATGGAGCCCCAGACCAAAGTCAACGATGGTCATTTTGTCTTTCTTAAATATTTGAACAGTTGCACCAAGAGTTGTCTCCTTAACACCAGCTTCTTGCGTATGGTTTTATAGCCCATTCCAGTCTTGTGCAAGTTGACAATCTTGTCCCTGACATCCTTTGACAGCTCTTTGGTCTTTCCCATGCTGGACAGTTTGGAGTCTGATTTATGGACTGATTCTGTGGACAGGTGTCGTTTATGCAGGTGACAAGTTAAAACAAGTGTCTAATTCAGGTGACAAGTTGATTAGGAGTGTCTAACTGGTCTGTGGGAGCCAGAACTCTTAATGGCTGGTAGGGGATCAAATATTTATACAATTAAATGCAAATCAGTGAATATATTTTCTGTAATGTGATTTTCTGGATTTTCTTTTTTAATATTCTCTCTCAATGTTAAAATGAACCTACCTTAAAATTATATACTGTTCATTTCTTTATCAGTGGGCAAACCTACAGAATCAGCAAGGGATCAAATACTTATTTCCTCCACTATATATCTATACCTATATTAGATTATCTATAGTAGATATCTATGTAAATTAGATTAGGTTTTTATATATTTTCTGTGTGTAGATGTGTTCTGATGCTGCTGAAGAACCCCACCTTCCTATTCCTGTGTTTGGCCGGAGCATCAGATGCAAACCTGATCGCCGCCATGTCCACATTTGGCCCCAAGATCCTAGAGTCACAGTTCAGCCTCAGCGCGTCCAAAGCAGCCGCCATCTTTGGTAGGTCTCACTCAGTAGGCCAGAGTCACATGGAATTCTACACTTGTTTGTTGGGTGATTGGCTCAGGGTTTTCACATGGCGTTTGCTGTGTAACTATCAGATTGCAGATTTGTTGACAGTTCATAGCTCAGTAATTACTGGGCATATTCACATGAAGCAAATACTTGTCTATTTATTGTGTTAACAGAATTTTTTAAATGTGGAACTAAAGACTAGATCCACTTTTTTCATGCATAATGTATATATTAGTACTGTCAAAAGATTCATGTTATTAATGAGTTAGCGCAAACCACTTTTAACTGCATTAATTTTTTATCACAAGATTAGCACTCTTTGTGACCTAGTGAACTAGTTTTTTCTTAAGCTGTGGCCACTGAGAGTAACATTAGAAAAACTACAGGATCCGGCTGTAAATCGGAAGCAAAACGATTTGTACGAAACTGAAGAAGTCCCACCTGGGGGAGGTGGGACAGAGCATGGCACATGTACGTGCACACGCACAACTTTACAAACTCTGTGTGCTCTGATGTTGCTCATATGAGGAAAACACAAAATAAAGTCTGCTCCAAAACATACGGCAAATCCGCTCTTACCGTCGATAAGAACTGTGGACAGTGGCAGAAGTTTTGCAGACTTGTCTCCGGCTGTCCTCACTGCTCTGTTTTGCTATTATATCCATAAAGTCACAGAGGAGCGCATACCGTAGCAGGACTCATATCAGTCTCACTATTTAATAGATATTTCATACCACTGGACTTACTTTCTCTGATAAAAGTGATACCATTACTGCGCAACATTTAAACAAATAGCGCAGTTTGATGACATCATAGGGCCATGGTCTCGTTCGGTTGTACCGGTGTGAGCGTGGGCCATAGAACCCTGTGGCATGGTTCTAACGTCCCTCAGTAATGAGAACTACCTCAGGCTCACAGCACATACACCCACAGTAGGAACTTTAGTCGCTGCAACACTATTGCAGAGTTCATGAAGTAGCGAGAGAGTGGAACATTGAACACAAAGTTGTTTCACTGACAATTGTTATGGCTTGTAAAAAGAAAAAAAAACATTTGCACAAAGCAAGCCTATCCACTTTTTTATGTTGGCAAGAATATAAAAATGATGATTCAAGGGACAAAAATATGTGATTAATTTGTAACTAATCGCATGTTAACTATGACATTCATGAGAGAGATGGAGCTGGAGTACTGGACACTGTTTGCAAATTTTGTGGAGAGGTCCCAGGCAAATCATCTGCTACTGAATGTTGACAAGATCACCAAACTGGTGATTGACTTCAGGAGGAAGAGGACACCAGTGGGGCCTGTTATCATCCAGGGCCATGACGTGGACATAGTGGACTGCTACAAGTACCCTGGAGTCCATGTGAACAACAAGCTGGACTGGAGGGACAACAGAAATGCTGTGTACAAGAAGAGCATGAGGAGACTCTACTTCCTGAGAAAGCTCAGGCCTTTCAATGTGCAGCAAGTTACTGGAGATCTTCTCCCAGTCTGTAGTGGCAACGCTCTGTAATTCGCTGTGGCCTGTGGGGGAGCAGCACAAGTAAAAAGGGACATTGGGCGGATCGACAAACAAACCTGTAAAGCTTTGATCGGCTGTGAGGTGGAGACATTTGTCACAGTGAAGGACGAGAGGATACTCGACAAATAGCTCTCCATCATGGACACTCCTGCTCACCCACAGCACCAGACTATAGAGCAACAGAGGAGCTTATTTTCCAACAGCGCTCCTACAGCTCCACTCAAACAGTGAAAGATACAGGACTACATTCATACTATAATACTCCCTACAACTGTACAACAACTCACCACTATGTAACAGATAATCCTCAGTCCTGTTAACCGTGATAACATTTTTCCACTGTGACTATGACTTCTTGTATAAAGTTGAGATTTGATATTTTATTACTTATTTTCTATTCTATTTTGACTTGTATATTATACATTTAGATAATTATGTCTTATTTGACAAATGTCTCTTGCAATCTTTTTTGCTGATTTATTATTACCTTTATATTTTTTACTATTTGTTATTATTTTACATTGTGATTTGTGAGCTACTGTCCAAATAAGGTCCCTTGTGGATCAAGTCTATTGCCCAGTTGAGCAGCTCTATTTGAAATGTGGTTGTGGACAGAGTTTAGGTGTTTAGTCCAACTTTAAATCTGTATTAATTTTGCTCTACAGTAACTGTGTAGCACTGTAAAAGCACTGGGTAGAGCTCCGCCCCACTCACATCTTCCATCCTGTAGGTTCATTGGTCGTCCCGGCAGGAGGAGGAGGCACATTCCTGGGGGGGTATATCGTGCAGAGGTGTGACCTGAGATGTCGTGGAATCATTCGCTTCTGTGCGCTCTGCTGTTTGCTCAGTCTGCTCTCAGCCTTCGTTTTCTTCGTCCACTGCCCCGATGTGTCCATGGCGGGGGTCACTGCTCCATACGCAACCCAGCAAATGGGCTCTGATCTGGGGGAGGTGCTCTGGAGCTCCCTCTCCTCCACCAGTGCTCCAGGCAACAGGTCAGACTACTGGTCTGTTTTCAGCCCTCTGTACAGAAGGATTGGCAGAAATAGAGAAAATCTGATACAACGATATTAAACTAGGGTTGAAACTAGATATTCATTTGAGCAGGCATCAATACTAAAAAGGTCACATCCACAGGACAGAAATGAACCTATATGAGTGATATATTGGTTAAAACAGCAAACGGTATGTTTACACAAATATCTAACAAATTATTTCATATACCAGATAAGTTATTATTCTTTTACAAAAATGAAAAGTGAATTAGTGATCTTCACTTCAACTTAAGATAGATTTTTTGGCCTCAATATGGATTTTAAAAGGTAAAATATTGGTTATCGACCACAGTAGCAGGCTAAATATTATCTTCAGAATGATCTTGAGCTGTATCAGAATAAGTATAAGAGCCTTATACACCCATGGAGCACTGTGGAACCTACCTGGACCACTGAGAGATTACACACATATAAGACCACATGGGAATCATTTAATACTGAAAATCACATTCTATTGTCTAAAGAAAGAAAGTTATATTATTATTATTATTATTATTATTATTATTATTATTATTATTATTGCTATGGTATCAGAATCAATATTGAGTATCAAATCTATTCCTTATTATCAAAATCTTAGCCAAATCAAGTTTGAAATGTTAGTATTGTGACAACACTATACTCAGAGATGTAGAAGTGAAACAGTACACTGGAGGATGGGTGGAAGCAGACCTTCACATGTGCTGTCTTCCTCATGTCCACAGCTCCTCTGTGGATGAGCAGCTCACAGCTCCATGTAACTCGAACTGCAGCTGTGACAGCCACTTCAGCCCAGTGTGTGGGGCAGACCATGTCATGTACTTCTCTCCATGCTACGCTGGCTGCACCTCCACCAACCTCACCTCAGATGGACAGGTATGTAACAAGTCTTTAAAGGCACACTGTGTAACTTTTCTGGAGGTCAGAGGTGTCCCTAGATACCATGGGGTCCTAGGCAAGATGTATTCCAGTTCTGCTCTTGGTTTAATTATACACTTAGAATATCCATCGTGCTCAAAGAAAACACATGCTTTCTTTTACTGTGCGTGGGCTGTTTGTCTTGATGAGACAGAAAGGTATTGCTATATTGTGGAACATTCCAAGCAAAGCAATAACGTATCCAGCGAGAGAAGTTCCAGGAAAGTTTTATAATGCAATTCCGGTACTCTTTGAAAACTAAACTTCCCTGTGTGTCAGATGCCCTCCCTGGGTATCAGATGCCCTCCCCTGTGTGCCAGATGCGCTCTCTGTGTCTCCATGTTGCCTTATCCTATGTAAAAGCTGCTATCCCTGTAGTTTGGCCCTCTACAAACAACAGTGCATGGGATTGTTGGAATAGTGGACAGTTTTCTGTCTCTCTCAGGTGTTGATGTTTGTGAGTGGCTCTTACTGAAGTGTAATTCTGTGTTGGTGCATTTGCAGGTGTACACCGACTGTTCGTGTGTCGCAACTAACAGCTCACGTGGGCCATTAGCATTAGCGGGGAGATGCAGCACCAAGTGTCCCTACATGCCACTCTTCCTCGCTGTATTCTTCTTCTGCATCCTCTTCACTTTCCTCACCAGCATCCCCGCCATCACTGCCACCCTCAGGTCAGTCAGCGCTATGATACAAGCTCATTTCACATAAACATTTATATTAGTGCTGTCAATTGATTCAATTCAATTCAGTTCAATTCAGTTTATTTTTGTAGCAAAATCACAACAACAGTTGCCTCTCAGGGCGTTCCAAGATTTGGATGAGTAAAACATACACACAGACATATCAAAACAAGAATAAACAACATTCACGTAAAGCAGCAAATGAAACATTGTCCAGTCATCCCCTGTCCTTAGACCCTCCTTCTCAGCAAGGAAAAACTCCAAAAAACCCACGGTCCTGGGAAAAAGAAGAAACCTCGGGGAGAACTACAGTGAAGGAGGGATCCACTCCCATGGACGGACAGGCTATAGATGTCCAGGCCCGTGGGGCAGTTCAGTATGGCCACATCTACCCAGGTGGGGAAGGAGCCGGGGAGGAGCCAGGCGAGGAGGAGGAGCCAGGCGAGGAGGAGGAGGCCGGGCGAGAAGGGGAGCCGGGCGAGGAGGAGGAGGCCGGGCGAGGAGGAGGAGGCCGGGCGAGGAGGAGGAGCCAGGCGAGGAGGAGGAGAGCCAGGCGAGGAGGAGGAGAGTCAGGCGAGGAAGAGGAGAGGAGTCCAGCTGTCATCAGGCGTCTGAAAGAGTTACACTCCACAGGGGGAGTGGGACAGGGGACAACATGTGAATAGCAATGAACGAGCTACAGATGAGAACATAGTAAGTGATGCTGATGAGAAAATAGGAGGAAACAGAGGATAGTGCTCAGGTTGCCACACTTCCCCCAGCTTGTTATCTCCTGCGGCAGCTTATCTTAGTGACATCAAACTAAGTAACCTGGTCATAAGCTATTCCGAAGAGGAAGGTTTTAAGCCTGGTCTTAAATAAAGAGACTGTGGGTGCCTGTTTAACATCAACAGGGAGTTGATTCCATAACACAGGAGCTTGGTAACGGAAGGCTCCCCCCCCCACTGTACTTTTAGACACTCTAGGAACCACTAATATTCCCGCATTCTGAGAGTGAAGTGCTCTATTTGGCTGATAGGGGACAATGGCATCCTGAAGATATGATGGGGCCATACTGTTTAAGGCTTTGTATGTCAGGAGGAGAACTTTGAATTTAATTCTAAACTCGACAGGAAGCCAGTGAAGGGATTTTAACACAGGACTGATGTGATCACTTCTTTTAGTTCCTGTTAGGACTCTGGCCGCTGCATTTTGGACCAACTGGAAGCTTCTTAAAGTATCTTTAGCGCAGGCGGCGAGCAGAGAATTACAGTAATCTATTCTGGATGTAACAAATGCATGGATAAGTTTTCCAGCATCATTTTTAGGCAAAATAAAATATGTCTGATTTTAGTTATGTTTCGGTGAAAATATGCAGTTTTACAACCTTGGTTTATATGAGCTGTGAATGAGAGATTTCGGTCAAATACGACTCCAAGATTTTTTACAGTAGAGCTAGAGGCCATACTCACATTGTCAAGTGAGATTATCTGGTCGGACAGAGAATCTCTCTGACCTTTAGGACCGACAACAATGACCTCTGTTTTTTCAGGATTTAAGAGCAGGTAATTCAGGGTCATCCAGGTTTTGATGTCCTTCACACAGGCACTGAGCTTATCGATTTGATCAGTCTGATTTGGTTTCATTGATAAGTACAGCTGAGTGTCATCAGCATAGCAGTGGAAATTAATGCCATGTTTTCTGATAATGTTACCTAATGGCAACATATACAGAGTAAACAGGATTGGACCAAGCACAGATCCTTGTGGAACACCGCAAGCTACTTTAGAGCAGGGAGAGGTGCACTGGTTTACACTAACAAACTGGTACCTATCTGATAGATAGGATTTAAACCATTTGAGGGCGGTCCCTCTGACACCTATGTCACATTCTAACCTCTGCAGTAGAATGTTGTGATCAATGGTGTCAAACACTGCACTGAGGTCCAGTAGGACCAGGACTGAAGCCAGCCCGTTATCAGCAGCTAGTAGGAAATCATTTGTCACTTTAAGCAGAGCAGTTTCTGTGCTGTGGTGAGCTCTGAAACCAGACTGAAATTTTTCAAATCAATTATTGTCCTGCAGATGGTGACAAAGCTGTTTCACCACAACTCATTCCAGAATCTTTGAGAGAAATGGAAGATTCGAGATAGGTCTGTAGTTGGCTAGTTCATCAGGATTTAAGATAGGTTTTTTCAAAAGCATATTTAAAGGACTGAGGAACATACCCATTTTCTAACGACATATTTATTATGTTATGGATGGAATCTATTATTAGGTGGAGAGCTTCTTTGAGAAGTTTGACTGGAATAGGGTCGAGCAAACAAGTTGATGGTTTGGACGACATAATGACTGAGGTAATCTCCACCTCATTGACAGGAGTAAATTTGTCTAATGCTGTTAGAGGATTCATGTGGGATATTGGCGTTACGGACTGGATTTGCTGAATTTGCTCGGTGCTGATTTTTGGAGTGGCTTCGTTGATCTTGTCTCTAATGGTTGTAATTTTGTAATCGAAGAATTCAAGAAAGTCATCACAACTGAACTTCGAATAACATGTGCGATTACAAAGATACCACATACTGTTATATTAGTTATCGGAAACACTGATAGAGAGACAGACGCAGAGAGACAGGCGACAAGGTCTGACCTTCGCCCACAGATAATCGATAGTCAGCACCCAATGTGGGGGCAGACCCCTAGTTATACCATCCAGTGCTAGCCCTTTCTTCCTGACCATATTTGGAAAAGGATCGGTCAAAACTTTGCTTACGGTAAACCCCCTGAGTTACATAAACACTTCCAAAACACATCAGGTCACTCTGACATTTTGGCTACTGTAGATGTTTCTGTTCCCGAGCCCCCAGATATGTTTCCTGTTTTTAATCCAATTATCATGGATCAGTTTGTTGATAGGACAATGCTCACCTTAAAATCTGCTCTCAATGTTGCAGCTCCGCGAAAACAGAAAAGTATTAAACCAAGACCTTCGGCTCCTTGGTATACTCCAGAACTGCGATCACTCAAACAACACGTAAGACGCACAGAGAAGCTCTGGCGCCGCTCGTGCTCCGAGCAGTCTCTGAAGGCATGGAAGCTCTGCCTGCTCTCTTATAAGGCGGCTCTGCGAAAAGCGCAAACCAGATACTATTCAAACCTAATAGAAGTAAACAAACGCAACCCCAGATTTCTGTTCAGCACTGTAGCCAGGCTGACAAACTCGCACACTGCCCCTGAGTCTCTTCTCCCCTCGAAGTTCAGTTGTGATGACTTTCTTGAATTCTTCGATTACAAAATTACAACCATTAGAGACAAGATCAACGAAGCCACTCCAAAAATCAGCACCGAGCAAATCCAGCAAATCCAGTCTGTAACACCAATATCCCAAATGAATCCTCTAACAGCATTAGACAAATTTACTCCTGTCGATGAGGTGAAGATTACCTCAGTCATCATGTCGTCCAAACCATCAACTTGTTTGCTCGACCCTATTCCAGTCAAACTCCTCAAAGAAGCTCTCCACCTAATAATAGATTCCATCCATAACATAATAAAAATGTTGTTAGAAAATGGCTATGTTCCTCAGTCCTTTAAATATGCTGTAATTAAACCGCTTTTGAAAAAACCTAGCTTAAATCCTGATGAACTAGCCAACTACAGACCTATCTCGAATCTTCCATTTCTCTCAAAGATTCTGGAACGAGTTGTGGTGAAACAGCTTTGTCACCATCTGCAGGACAATAATTTATTTGAAAAAATTTCTGTCTGGTTTCAGAGCTCACCACAGCACAGAAACTGCTCTGCTTAAAGTGACAAATGATTTGCTACTAGCTGCTGATAACGGGCTGGCTTCAGTCCTGGTCCTACTGGACCTCAGTGCAGTGTTTGACACCATTGATCACAACATTCTACTGCAGAGGTTAGAATGTGACATAGGTGTCAGAGGGACCGCCCTCAAATGGTTTAAATCCTATCTATCAGATAGGTACCAGTTTGTTAGTGTAAACCAGTGCACCTCTCCCTGCTCTAAAGTAGCTTGCGGTGTTCCACAAGGATCTGTGCTTGGTCCAATCCTGTTTACTCTGTATATGTTGCCATTAGGTAACATTATCAGAAAACATTAATTGGCATTAATTTCCACTGCTATGCTGATGACACTCAGCTGTACTTATCAATGAAACCAAATCAGACTGATCAAATTGATAAGCTCAGTGCCTGTGTGAAGGACATCAAAACCTGGATGACCCTGAATTACCTGCTCTTAAATCCTGAAAAAACAGGTCATTGTTGTCGGTCCTAAAGGTCAGAGAGATTCTCTGTCCGACCAGATAATCTCACTTGACAATGTGAGTATGGCCTCTAGCTCTACTGTAAAAAACCTTGGAGTCGTATTTGACCAAAATCTCTCATTCACAGCTCATATAAACCAAGCTTGTAAAACTGCATATTTTCACCTGTGAAACATAACTAAAATCAGAAATATTTTGCCTAAAAATGATGCTGAAAAACTTATCCATGCATTTGTTACATCCAGACTAGATTACTGTAATTCTCTGCTCGCCGCCTGCACTAAAGGTACTTTAAGAAGCTTCCAGTTGGTCCAAAATGCAGCGGCCAGAGTCCTAACAGGAACTAAAAGAAATGATCACATCAGTCCTGTGTTAAAATCCCTTCACTGGCTTCCTGTCGAGTTTAGAATTAAATTCAAAGTTCTCCTCCTGACATACAAAGCCTTAAACAACATGGCCCCATCATATCTTCAGGACGCCATTGTCCCGTATCAGCCAAATAGAGCACTTTGCTCTCAGAATGCAGGATTATTAGTGGTTCCTAGAGTGTCTAAAAGTACAGTGGGGGGGAGAGCCTTCAGTTACCAAGCTCCTGTGTTATGGAATCAACTCCCTGTTGATGTTAAACAGGCACCCACAGTCTCTTTATTTAAGACCAGGCTTAAAACCTTCCTCTTCGGAATAGCTTATGACCAGGTTACTTAGTTTGATGTCACTAAGATAAGATGCCGCAGGAGATAAGCTGGGGGAAGTGTGGCAACCTGAGCACTGTCCTCTGTTTCCTCCTATTTTCTCATCAGCATCACTTACTATGTTCTCATCTGTAGCTCGTTCATTGCTATTCACATGTTGTCCCCTGTCCCACTCCCCCTGTGGAGTGTAACTCTTTCAGATGCCTGATGGCAGCTGGACCCCTCTCCTCTTCCTTGCCTGGCTCCTCCTCCTCGCCTGACTCTCCTCCTCCTCGCCCGGCTCCTCCTCCTCGCCCGGCTCCTCCTCCTCGCCCGGCTCCTCCTCCTTGCCTGGGTCCTCCTATTCGCCCGGCCTCCCCCTCCTCGCCCGGCTTCCTCCTCCTCGCCTGGCTTCCCCCTTCTCGCCTGGCTCCTCCCCGGCTCCTTCCCTACCTGGGTAGCTGTGGCCATACCAAACTGGCCCACGGGCCTGGACATCTATAGCCTGTCCGTCCATGGGAGTAGATCTCTCCTTCACTGTCGTTCTCACCGAGGTTTCTTCTTTTTCCCAGGACCCTGGGTTTTTTGGACTTTTTCCTTGCTGAGAAGGAGGGTCTAAGGACAGGAGATAACTGGACGATGTTTCATTTATGCCTTACATGAATGTTGTTTATTCTTGTTTTGATATGTCTGGGTGTATGTTTTACTCATCCAAATCTTGGAACGCCCTTAGAGGCAGCACTTCTTGCGATTTTGGGTGCTACAAAAATAAATTGAATTGAATTGAATTGAATTGATTAAGATATGTTTTGATCAAGATCAGAAGGTCATCTCTGTCTCCCATCTCCCTCCGTACTGCACTATGACAGATAACATCTATTTAACAATTAAAAGTGATTTTCCACAACACTACCTTTTTTATGAATTGCCTTTTTCAATTGATCAAAAAGAGTGTTTGACATTACACTGACGTCTGCGGCTGTGTCAAGGATCGCTTCCTGTTGGAGTTCATTATACATAATGGCGGGCATGTACAGCTTCTAAGCTGGGCCCTTTTGAGTTAGTTTGCACAAAAATATTTTAAAAGGCTGCCTTGATTGGCATTGATTCATTGTCATTTTGAAATTCATTTTCCAAATTTACCTGAGATTCACTGTCTGGCTTCAAAGCATGGCTTTGTTTCATGCTGGGTTCAGGTTCTGTAATTTTCACTTCAGACTGACAGAAGCGGTTGTGGGCTCTGGGAGACCAGGGCCAAGTTCAGGATCCTTAAAGAAGGGAGGTCCTTCTTTGGTTTATCGATTCACAATAGCTAATGTATATAGCTCTGTTGTACCATCATTTTCTGGAAATTCTTCCTTGTCGTCATTATTATTACCATTATTATCATCATCATAATCATCATTATCATCACTATAATCACTGTCTGTGAAATCAGCTATTTCACTTTCAGGGTCAGAGCTCTGTTCTCCTGGCAAGATGATTTCAAGGTTTTGGTGATTTTGGTCATTCATTAAAATCTCTTTTATTCTGATCACGATTGGTGAGGTGACCCCCTTGATGGAACTGTTCAATTTTCAGGCTTTTAACGTAATGAGGGTCTCGTTCTCTGATAAGAATTGTGTCAGAGTTGTGTTTTTGGTGCTTTGTCATTGATTGTTGGTGTTTCGTAAAAGCTCTTTTGACTAATTTACGCAGCTGATGGCTTGTTTGGGTACAAGGGCACGCTGCTACACCGAGATGGTAATTTGTGGTGGGATGGAGATTTTCAATGAAGAGTGATTTGAAGTTCAAATCTTCCTCCATGATAACTTCATTTCTAGACCCAAAATAACCATCACACAGTCTGCAGTAATAAACCCATGGAGGTTCTTGTCAAGCCTGTTTCACGGTTAAAGCTGCAGTAAGGCCTGATCTTAGGTCGTCTGAGAATTCATCAATCAATCAATCAATCAAACTTTATTTATAGAGCGCTTTTCATACAAAAATGCAACACGCCTTACAGTGCCTTACAGTGATTAATAAAAAACAATCTTGTTGTATCATGTGATTGATTTCAGAGTGAATGTGATAAAGTTTTCATTTGTCATTCTCTGTTTTGTTTGAGTCAACATTTCTGACTCTAATAGTCTGATATCTACCTTAGCTCAGTCGAGCTTGTTCTCACACCTGATAAGGTTCTGAGTTGTGAATTTACAGGTCATAGGACAGTATTCCTATACATGTTTTAATGAATGTTGACTATAGACTATAAAGAAGTGGACTAAGTGAGTGTTACATCACCCACAGTGTTCGGCTCTAGTCAAATGAAGCTCACTGGTTACAGGAGTGAATTTGGAGCCAGGCTTCATATTATGAATGGGATTTTATTTACAGACAAAAATAAATAAAAATAAATAATGGATCAGGATCATGTAGAGCAGGTTAATATGAACATTTGAAGTAAAAAATGCTGACGCTCACTGAGCAGTTACAGAGAGGCAGTGATAACCCACTGTAAAGTCAGTTGGAGTCGATGGAACTAGAAGCGTGTCCAGGCTCACTTCCCATTTGGAACGTGGTGGTTAGCTATGTGCATGTATATATACACTACTGTTCAAAAGTTTGGGGTCACCCAGACAATTTTGTGTTTTCCATGAAAAAGTCACACTTTTACTTTTACCACCATGAGTTGCAAAATGAATAAACTATAGTCAAGACATTGACAAGGTTAGAAATAATGATTTGTATTTGAAATAATAATTTTTCCTTTCAAATTTGCTTTCGTCAAAGAATCCTCCATTTGCAGCAATTACAGCATTGCAAACCTTTGGCCTCGAGCTGTTAATTTGTTGAATGATCTGGAGAAATTTCACCCCACGCTTCTAGAAGCTTCTCCCACAAGTTGGATTGTCTGGATGGGCACTTCTTGTGTATCAGACGGTCAAGCTGCTCCACAACAGCTCAGTGGGTCTGTCCATAACACTTCTTTCCAATCTTCTTCTGTGCAGTGTCAGTGTTCTTTTGCCCATATTAATCTGTTTCTTTTATTGGCCAGTCTCAGATGTGGCTTTTCCTTTGCCACTCTGCCCTGAAGCTGCATCCCAGGGTCGCCTCTTCACTGTAGATGTTGACAATGGCGTTTTGCAGGTTCTATTTAATGAAAGTGCCAGTTGAGGACCTGTGAGGCGTCAATTTCTCAAACTAGTGACTCTAATGTGTGTATCTTCTTGCTCAGTTGTGCAGCGGGGCCTCCCACTTCTCTTTCTACTCTGGTTAGAGTCTGTTTGTGCTCTTCTCTGAAGGGAGCAGTACACACCGTTGTAGGAAATCTTCAGTTTTTTTGGCAATTTCTTGCTTGGAATAGCCTTCATTGCTAAGAACAAGAATAGATTGTCGAGTTTCACATGAGAGTTCTCTTTTTCTGGCCATTTTGAGTGTTTAATCGACCCCACCCCATCCAAGATCATGTTCATGATCATGCTAATGTTCCTTACACTGTAGTGAAGTGTTGTCTCACATATGTGGCGCTGTTGCAGGTGTGTGACAGAGAAACAGAAGTCTTTTGCCCTCGGGATTCAGTGGATTCTCGTGCGCACTCTGGGTGAGATTCTTCTCTTTTTTAAATGAGCACTATTTAACTTCTTTTTTTTTGGATGAATTATTTACCTCCTTGTATCTACGGAGACACTATTGCTTTGCCTGGAATGCTGTATTAAACTAAATGAGCTAGCTTTAGCAATAATTGGAAAATAATGTGGATGTATTGCTATAAATAAATAAAATCATGCATTCTGAATGTGAGCGGGTCAGCTCTCCACAGAACTGAACTGTAACTTGGCCTGGTGGTGTCAGCTGCTTGTTTCCGTGGGGATAGACTATTAAACATTCTAGGCAAAGCAATAACATCCTAGCAGGTTCAGCCTTCCCTCCTGAAAAGTTGTGTAGTGCCTCTTTAATTCCACTGTTTAGCCTCTTGTCAACCCCTGGAGACTGATGGATACTGACAGTGACACCAGATCCTCTTTTGGACAGGTAACAATACTGCAGAAACACAGGATACAGTCAAAACTTTTCTCAACAGTTTTACAATGGCCTTGGCCATTATCAGAACATGATCTTACCAAATAAAATGGTTCTTTTTATTTGACTGTATAAAAACACTGTTCATATCTAATCATATCTGTGGTAGAAATCTGTGTTGAGAGTCATGTCTTTTCTCTATTATCCAAAGAGAGTTTAAAATGTAGCATGGCTTTGTCTCTGTATAGTGAAATGTGTGCACTCACTTTGCATTTGTTCCTGTAAAATCTTTTTCTCTTTCTCTCCTCCCTCAGCCACTTCCCTTCTTCTCCTCTCACCTCTTCCCTTCTCATACTTCTCTTTTTCCTGCAATCATTTTTTTTTCACTTTGCTTTCTGTCTTCCTCTCTCAGGTGCCATCCCTGGGCCGATCATCTTTGGTTTTATGGTGGACCGCTCCTGTTTGCTGTGGCAGAACAAATGTGGAGAGCAGGGCTCATGTTTCCTTTATAAAAACACAGACATGAGTCGCTTCACTCTCATAGCAGGAATCATCTATAAGGTACATATCTGCATTCACAGGGTAAATGGACAACAGGGAGAACCAGAGTACACTAATAGGTGTTATGTACTCTGTATATAGAAGTGGACATATCTAACCTGCTGGAAGTGAGCATGGGGGCACATTTGCATTGGCCTGGGCCCTGGGCACGGGCAAATGAGATTTAGTTAACAGAATCCAGCAGGAGCAATAACCCCTCAGTCATAGACCTAAGTTTTATCAGTCAATCACTAAAAGAGCAACCCTGTTTCAAATCTTTAAGAATATCTTCATCTCTGACAGTCTGTGGAAGTTTGACAAACTCACTATTCACTAACTCTTACTTAGCATTTTCTGGTTTCACACCATTTCACCAGCAATAAAATGCCATAACCCACTACACTGGTCACGGGTTGTGGTTATCAGCAGACACATTTACTAACTGCACTCAAAACACTTACACTCATGTCCTCTAGCACTGCAAACCCAACTGTTCTGGAAACAGGTTCTAACCAACTCATGGATCATATCTCAACAGAATCTTTCCAAAATTCCAATAATCAATCATTGATGGGACCCCTCTGTCTGGACACATATAAACTTCTCTTTGAGCATGAGCAGTAGGAAAAAAAAAATCAATGCAGGATCACCTACATATAACATATAATTCCAAGGGGGAGTTTTTGGTCTCGGTAAACAGCATAAATAAATAAAAAAAATAAATTACAAAACTATATATATAAAATAATAACCAATAATTAAAGGCAGTCAATCAACAAATAAAAACAATAATAAATCAATGAAATCATAGTAAAATTTGGCTAAACAAGGACGTATTCCACTCTTTCCTTTTTTATTTTTTTTTATATTGTTTTTTAATGTGCCACATTGGTTTTAATGCACCTCACAAAGCTAGGCATACATACACAACTGCACATTGAAAAAAAAAAAACACTAACCCTAACCCTAACCCTAAAAACACACGTCATTTAAGGTCATGCTTTTTGGGCACTTGAATAAATGGGAGGCTTAAACACCAATCCGAACGACTCATTAACATACATAACCTGGTTCCTCCACCTCTTCCTCTTTGCACTTGTACCTGTGTAAACTGGTGGATGTACCGTTATTATCTCCATAGATGTCATTATTCTTTATACAGTCTATGATCAACCCAAAATAATATATTACTATAATATATATTTATATATATAATATCCACTCAATGTGTTTATGTAGTGTCCTCTTTGGCGCTTCATTTCACATTTCTAATCTTATGTATTTCTCACATCTCTGCAGGTTTTGGCGACGGTGTTGTTTCTGTTGGCCAGTTTCGTGTACAGAGCTCCACCCGACTCTCCTCCCAGCAGCACCACTGACCCAGGGACCACAGACCTCACCTGCAAGACTCCTCCACCAGAGGGCGTTATAGTCAACAGACACGCCAGGGACCACTAGGGACTGTGGACCGCTGCACAGGATCTACCACAGGGAAAATACCACTTGAACTCAGAATGTTGATTTTATAGTTTTGTTAATTTAGTTTTTGTTTCATGGAGTTTTAATGATTTTAGGTACATTCACTAATTACGGGCAGATTTGTGGTTTTAAATGTCCTTGCTTTTTTTTTCTCATCTCAAGCAAAAATATGCAGTGAGTTAAAACTTTGGACACACTTTTCATTCATGTTTTTACTTCCAGGATAATTTACTGAAGACATCAAAACTATGAATGAAATGTGGAATGTAGTAAACCAAAAATATTCAAAATAACTCCAAACATGTTTTAGATCTAAAAAATATAACAGATCCTTATCCCTTTGCTTTGAACTAGGGTTGGGCGATAATACGATAATACGGTATCCCGCAGTATCAAAATGTAGCAACAATATCATTGCCATCATTAAAAAACATCTGCATAAGGACCTAAAACCACAGTGCGGACTTTCTCCCCTCCACTCTCTGTTCTCTTCAAACATTGTTACGCTCGGATATGTCCATCCACACACAGCGAGGAAGAAGAAAAAAACCTGGCTGACGCTTAGTGTGTGATGCTGAGCTGAAAAGTTTGTGATGGAGACATTTTATTGAACGCTGTTTTATTAAACTTGACTCAAGAGGGGATGCACTGAAGAGGAGAAAGTTCCCCTTTCGAGGGCGAAGTCAGACTTTCACGAAGACAGTAAAGCAAAATGTATGGTTCTGCATCCACATAAGACAATAAGGGCAAGGGCAAATAACGGCTCAACATTTCCGGTACTCTGCTCATTATAGACTTTGAGTAATAATGTGTTTAATGCAGCTTTGCACACATTTCTTTACGTTTTACAGAAACGAAACTTAAAACCACATGGCTCATTTACATACAGTATAAGCACTTATAAAAACAGCTCATGTGCTGATGCTGATGCGATCGAACGCGCTGGAAAGTTTGGTTTCATCAGAACATGCCTCATCTTCAAATATAATGCTATTCTTCTGTTTCTAAATGGTTTAGGTGCAAGCTACAAAATTCTTAATTAGTGACGGTCATACTGTATACCTGATAAATGCTGAGATGGTTTATCAGTATCAAAATTCGGATACCGCCCAACCCTACTTTGAACACTGCTTTGTACTTTTGTCATTTCTTGACCCTGAGGCACAGCTGTGAAGTGAAAACCATTTCAGTCTTTATCTCATTGAGAGAAGGTTTGCGTCTGTAGACAAAGCAATGGGTGGATTTTAATAAAATGTAGCCAAGTATTTATTAATTCACTTATTTTTCTTTGCTACATAATTCCATACTTCTTGCTTCATGTATTTAATAAGATAAGATAAAATAAACATTTTAAACTATTGTCCCCAAGGGGAAATTTGTTTTGGGCACTGCCTGCAGCTTAAAAAAACACAGTTACACTTCGTACATTACACAACAGTCACAAGATACATGTAGTACATATGTGCACTGCACAACCAAAAAGTGTCCAAAATATTGCACTAACCCCATTTCACAGATAATTATTGCACAGATAATTATTGCACAAAGATTTTTGCAATTATTGCACCATTAAATAGTGACTAAGTGCACCTTTGTTGTGCAGATTTGTTCAACAGTGCAACAGAAGTGGCACAAATGAAAGTTTAAATCTGTTACTCTTAAACTTAAGAACTGGAGCCTGTGGGGCAATGTGGAACATGTACATTCCATTTGAACAAACTATCAATGTACACACCCAAATATTTAAAAGTTTCAACCTGCTCTATTTGTCTACCTTCAATGACAACAGGATCATGGGTTTGCAGAGCACGGGGATGAAACACCATCTCCTTCATGTTGGGGTTTGATCCCCGTTTGATGTTTTCTGTGTGAGTAAAATGTAAAAAGTACAAAGAAAATAACATTGAATGAAAGGGTGTGTCCATCTTAATAAGAGTTTCATGGCCTAACACTCTACAACATTATAATAGTCAAAGCTGGATAGTCCTTAGTTCCATTTCCTTGAGTAACTTTTAAAGAAATTGTACTTTTTAGAGTGGCATGCTTTTACTCCGACATGATACCCACAGATTTCACCTGTGAAACCCACTTGGCTTAGTCTGTCACCAGCTTGGCAAATAAGTTTAATACCATAGTGTGGAAAATTACACACACTATTGAAATGTAACTCTAAACTGGTCCAAATACCTGATTACAATCACATGTTTTATTAATATTCTGAATTCAAGTCTTGCAGGTCCTTTATTGCAGATGTACTGTTCAATGACTAGCTCTGTTACAAAAACGCACATCCACATTGCCTTTATGTGATCATAGAAAGACACTGGAAAATGCTGTGAACATGTTGGGAAGTTTTATGATTTTTAATTATTCACAATCTTAAAGAGGGGATATTCTACCAAATGGACTTTTCTGAATGTTATGATGTTAACTCATACAAAACGTGCCTGAAGGGGTTTTAGATGTCATCCATACCTGTTATCAAACGATCTCTCCCAGGTCCTATATGTTAGCAGTATGAGTCTGTACAAGGCTCTGATTACAAGCCTACATCACCTATGCTCCAACGCATTCTCCCACAATTCTCCATAAATAAGCTATACAAAAGCTTGACACAAAACTGTACTACTTGACAAACCTGATGCAATGTGCAGTAGTTTCATTAGACTGATTGTGTTGTGATAGCGCTCTTGGGGGGGGCCAGGTCGCGGGGGGCAGCAGTCTAAGTAGGGGCTCCCCAGCCACTTCCTCCAGCTCCTCTGGACAGACCCCGAGGCGTTCCCAGGCCAGCCGAGAGACATAGTCCCTCCAGCGTGTCCTGGGTCTTCCCCGGGGCCTCCTACTGGTGGGACATGCCCGAAACACCTCCCGAGGGAGGTGTCCAGGGGGCATCAGGACCAGATGCCTGAGCCACCTCAACTGGCCCCTCTCGACGTGGAGGAGCAGCGACTCTACGCCGAGTTCCTCCCGTGTGACCGAGCTCTTCAGCCTATCTCTAAGGGAGCGCCCAGCCACTCTGCAGAGGAAACTCATTTCGGCCGCTTGTATCTGCGATCTCGTCCTTTCGGTCACTACCCAGAGCTCATGACCATAGGTGAGGGCAGGAACATAGATTGAGGTAAATCGAGAACTTCGCCTTTCGGCTCAGCTCCCTCTTCACCACAACGGTCCGATACAGCGACCGCATCACTGCCGACCCTGCACCGATCCGCCTGTCAATCTCATGTTCCATCCTCCCCTCACTGAGAACAAGACCCCGAGATACTTGAACTCCTCCACTTGAGTCAGAGACTCCCCACCCACCCGGAGAGGGGAAGCCACCTTTTTCCGGTTGAGAACCATGGCCTCGGATTTGGAACAGCTGATTCTCATCCCAGCCGCTTCACACTCGGCTGCAAACCGCCCCAGTGCTCGCTGAAGGTCCTGGTTCAATGAATCCAACAGGACATGACAACATCATCCGCAAAAAGCAGCGATGAGATCCTGTGGTCCCCGAACTGGACCCCGTCAGGCCCCTGGCTGCGCCTAGAAATTCTGTCCATAAATACAATGAACAGAACCGATGACAAAGGGCAGTCCTGGTGGAGTCCAACATGCACCGGGAACAGGTCTGACTTACTGCTGGCAATGCGAACACAGCTCCTGCTCCGGTCATACAGGGACCGGACAGCCCTTAGCAAAGGGCCACCAACCCCATACTCCCGGAGCACCAGTCCACATGTGCTTTGTGGAGAAGGCATTCGACCGTGTCCCTCGTGGTGCCCTGTGGGCGGTGCTCCGGGAGTATGGGGTCGGTGGCCCATGAACCCTCGAGCACCCGATGGAGGGTGTAGAGCTGGTCCATTGTTCCACGACCAGGCCAAAAACCACACTGCTCCTCATGGTTCTGAGGTTCGACTATCGGCCGGACTCTCCTCTCTAGTACCCTGGCATAGACTTTACCGGGGAGGCTGAGGAGTGTGATTCCCCTGTAGTTGGAACACACCCTCCGGTTCCCCTTCTTATACAGAGGGACCACCACCCCAGTCTGCCAGTCCAGAGGTACTGTTCCTGACCGCCACGCGATGTTGCAGAGATGTGTCAGCCAAGACAGCCCCACAACACCCAGAGACTTAAGGTACTCAGAACGGATCTCATCCACCCCCGGAGCCTTGCCACCAAGGAGCTTTCCAACCACCTCAGTGAATTCGGCCAGGGCGATGGGCGAGTCCGCCTCTGGGTCCCCAGCCTCGGCTTCCTCTTCGGAAGTGGTGGGATTGAGGAGATCCCCAAAATATTCCTTCCACCGCCCGACAGCATCCCCAGTCGAGGTCAGCAGCTCTCCCCCCGCACTGTAAACAGTGATGGTGAAGCACTGCTTCCCCCTCCTGAGGCGCCGGACGGTTTGCCAGAATTTCCTTGGGGCCGTCCGATAGTCCTCCTCCATGTCCTCCTCCATGGCCTCCCCGAACTCCTCCCAAACCCGAGTTTTTGCCTCTGCAACCGCACAGGCTGCAGCACGCATTGCAAGACGGTACCCATCAGCTGCCTCAGGAGTCCCCCGAGCCAGCAAGCCCAGTAGGACTCCTTCTTCAGCCTGACGGCATCCTTTACTTCCGGTGTCCACCACCGGGTTCGGGGATTGCCGCCGCGACAGGCACCACAAGCGGCCGCATCGACAATAGAGGCACAAAGCCCACTCGGACTTCCCCATGTCCCCAGCCTCCTCCGGGATCCGGGAGAAGCTCTCCCGGAGGTGTGAATTGAAGGCCGCACTGACAGAGGGTTCCGCCAGATGTTTCCAACAGACCCTCACGATACGCTTGGGCCTGCCAGGTCTTTCCGGCTTCCTCCTCCGCCAGCGGACCCAACTCAACACCAGGTGGTGATCAGTTGCCAGCTCTGCCCCTCTCTTCACCCGAGTGTCCAAGACACACAGCTGGAGGTCAGATGACACGACAACAAAGTCAATCATCGACCTCCGGCCTAGGGAGTCCTGGTGCCACGTGCACTAATGGACCCCCTTGTGCTCGAACATGGTGTTCGTTATGGACAAACTGTGACTAGCACAGAAGTCCACTAACAGAACACCGCTCGGATTCAGATCAGGGAGGCCGTTCCTCCCATTCACCCCTCTCCAGGTGTAACTGTTGTTCCCCAAGTGGGCGTTGAAGTCCCCGGAGTCCCCGGTCAGTGCACTATTCAGTACCCCTCCCAGAGACTCCAAGAAGGCCGGGTACTCTGCACTGCTGTTCAGCCCGTAGGCCGACACCACAGTGAGAGACCTGTCCCTGACCTGAAGGCGTAGGGACACGACCCTCTCGTTCACCGGGGTGAACTCCAACACACAGCGGCTGAGCTGTGGGGCGATGAGCCCACACCAGCTCGCCGCCGCTCCCCGCTGCCAACGCCAGAGAAATGGAGAGTCCAACCCCTCTCAAGGAGTTGGGTTCCAGAGCCCAAGCTGTGTGTGGAGGTGAGGCCGACTATATCTAGCTGGTAATGCTCGACCTCCCGCACAAGCTCAGGCTCCTTCCCCCCCAGCGAGGTGACATTCCGTGTCCCCAGAGCTAGTCTCCATGTCTGGAGGTCCAGTCTCCGAGGCCCCCGCCTTCGACTGCCACCCAGATCTCTCTGCACCCGGCCCCTATGGCTCCTCCCGCGGATGGTGGGTCCAGGGGAGGGCGGTCCCATGTCGTCCCTTCGGGCTGTGCCCGGCCGGGCCCCGTGGGAAAAGGCCTGACCACCAGGCGGCCACCCCAAGGCCTGGCTCCAGGGTGGGGCCCCGGTGACACTATACCAGACGACGTAACTGGCCTCTGAGTGTGACTCATCATTAGGGGATTCTGAACCGCTCTTCGTCTGACCCGTCCCCCCGGACCTGTTTGTCTTGGGTGACCCTACCAGGGGCATAAAGCCCCCGACAACATAGCTCCTGGGATCATTCGGGCACTCAAACCCCTCCACCATGTTAAGGTGGTGGTTCGAGGAGGGGGTTAAACTAAAACATATTAACATTATTATATTAGCATATTTTTTTAAGCGAATATTGTCTTTTTCCAAACAATAAAAGGTAATATGATGATCTAAATATGTTATGTGTAGCCCATAAAAGTGTATAGTAGAGATGTAACGATACAATATCATCAAGGTATGAATCTCACCGTATGATATTTATTGCGATATCATGGGAAAGCTCACAATATGGTGGGGAGGCTCACAATATTACGATATTCTCCATAATAACAAGAGTGACATTCTAAAATGCTTTAATCTCTGTTTTTTTTTTTTTTTTAAGCTATTTCTGCATCACAACTATTCATTTAAGTAAAGAGACTTGTGATTTGATATATTGTGATGGTCCACGATATTATTGTGAGACCTCTGATGACACAATATCACCATATTTCGGTTATTGTTAAATCCCTAGTGTATACTGCAGTGTAAAAGAAATACCCCCTCTTTAAAAACGTTTGTCAGGGCAAGTGTCACTGTTAAGAAAGAGCACAATTCTGAATCTAAGCAGCTCTTAACGTACTGTATGTCCAGAGAGGTGCCAAAGGTTTTATTAGCGTGTTTATTCATGCACAGTTCTGTAGTTTTTTTTTTTTTTTTTTTGTATTTTCAGTTTGAAATCAACAGACATGTAAGAGAAGGGGAGAGTCTGGAAAATGCCAACTTGCCTTCTCCTGTTGACAAAAACACTGTGGTGAAGTTCTTGGTTTGTTTGTTTGTGATATGAATTACTATCAACCCTAACCCTAGCCATCCTAAGTCTTTTAAAGTGAACAATTTTAAGATGCCACCTGTAATGTTCCATAGTATGGCATTAAAGTGCATATGACAGGTTATATGACAGCCATGTCCAAACTATGGCCGGGGACCATTTCATACCATATGGTCTCAGACTTCCAGGAGAATTGGCCCATATTACCTTAAACAGTTTTTTTTTTAATGGTTTGCAAATCTGCCTCGAAAAAGCCAGTGACAAATAAATAGTGTGTCCTATTGAGAATGTCAGCATGAACAGAGGGCTGGTGGCTCAGTCTAACCTGTTATTAATGCGCACATTTTAATTACTTCATTTAATTAATCATTGCATTTATATAGCGCCTTTCAAGACACCCAAAGTGCTTTACAGTTCATTATTCATTCACTCCACACTCGGTGGTGGTAAACTACAATAGTAACCACAGGTGCCCTGGGGCAGACTGAGAGAAGTGAGGCTGCCAATCTGCAACATCGGCCCCTCCGACCACCACCAACACTCACACACCACTTTCATGCTAGGCAATGTGGGTGAAGTGTCTTGCCTAAGGACACAACAACAGTTTTTGCGACTGACACCCCACTGTGGCACCTGACTTTCCCAGTGGTCTCGCATCCAAGTACTGACCAGGCCTGGGCTGCTGAGCTTCTGAGATCTGACGAGATCAGGCTTTGACGAGTTGATATGATGTTTGAAGTATTCACCGTGTCCCGGTCTGTGTCCCAACTCAGTGCTAGTTCCTATATTTTTGTAGTTTTCTCCACAAACTGTCACTTAACTGATTTAAAACTATGAAACATATTCAGCACTGGGTATCTACAAAACCCAGTCACAATAAAACAAAACATGAACCTGTCACATGAACTGAACTTGTCTTAGCTCATATTAATTCACTGTTGTTGTACTTGATAAACACAAATCCCACCTGTTTGTCTCTAGGGTCAGAAATTGGTTCAATGCCATATTGTGGAACATTTCATCAGAAAAGGCGTTCTTATTTGGTGCAGGCTAATTGTGGCATTTTAACATTACAAACTCATTAAAATATAATTCATATTGTGAATATTAGTTTAATAGAAAGCACAAAACAAGAAAAGCTAAACATGCCCAAAATCCTGCCCATTTTCTTTTTAAACATCAATATCTGGTCAGTTGGATTGATTGACAGTCCTTCACACGTATCACTGTACAGAAATGTAAATAGATTTGTATTTTTATGTAACTGTAGCTTTTGGTACTTCTGTAAATGTCTTAAATGTACAAATCTTTTATAAGTGTTTTTCATTACAAAGACCTAATACCAAATGTGTACGCTTCATTTGTGTTGGGGTCAGAGGTCACTGGAGTATTGGGCTGTTTGCATAAAGCATTTAATCATTGGCTCGTGGAGATTTTATTATACTAAACACTTAAAAGGCCTGTATAACACTATTTTCTGATCTATGTTATAATGAATGAAACACAACCCAACTCCTGATGTATTTTTGATGAGGTAACAACTTTATAAGATGGCTAAAAGAGGCCATTTAAACTTTAAAGTGCCATATAAATAATTTATTAACACAATAGAACGAGTGATTTTGAGGTATTGTAGTTTTATTATGTAGGATAGAAAGAATGAACTGAATATGCCTCTGCACTTCCATTAAACTGTTTTATTGGGACAGTCTGTTCATTCAAAGTGGACTCTCAACTCAGGATGAATTCTAATTCTGTTGTAGGATTAACCGTAATACCCCCATTTCATGTTGAAGCACTCACTGGCCCTTCCACATTTCTCCCACTGAAGAATTCCCCCCAAAAAAATATTTTGACAAATTACTTACTTTTTACACTTACTTGAGTCATTTTTTGGAGCACAACTTTGTACTTCTACTTGAGTAATCTTGTTTGAACTTTACTCTTACGTGAATATAATTCTGGCAACTCTACCTACCACTCACCCTGCAGTTCCAAAACTAAATTTCCTATTTATTTTTTCCCTTAGACTTTCTGGAATTTAAAAAAAAATCAAAAAGACGAGCACAAACGGGGGTAAAAAATGAATGACGCCTCACCGTGAGTTATAGTACGGACTCTTGGGACAGTTAAAAGGTAACACCCTGAGGGCCTGAGCTCATATGCTAAAAACAGATCAGATGAAATATAGCTGCAAATGGCATTGATTGGCCCTTGTGTGCACCTACGCCATGCACCTTAAACACCGTGCCCCACACTAACCCTAATAACCATAAACCCCAAGCATGACTCTAACCCCTAGCTCCAACCCTAATGTGGGACCTAAACCTAAACATAACCATAAGCGTTGACCTAAACGTAGTCATGACCCTAACCATAGCCCCAACCCTAAGCCCTAACCTAACCCTGCCATTTTTCTAAATTTTGCATTTGGCTACCAAATTTGGTTTGGCTACGCCAAACTTTGTGTAAGGACAGATTTTTGACTTGTCACCATGGCAACACAATGTAAATGGGGTTAGGGTTAGGGTTTAGGGTTAGGGTTAGGGTTAGGGTTAGGGTTAGGGTTAGTGTTAGGGCTAGGGCTAGGGTTAGGGTTAGGGTGTTAAGGGTTAGCGGGTTAGCGGGTTAGGGGGTTAGGGGGTTAGGGTTAGGGTCAGTATAAAGGCTCACGCTTCTTGAGAAACTGAGTATGCACGGGCTCTCACTTTACTCCCAGAACCCCATGCATCCCAACGTGCAGACCTCGTTTATTCCTTTCTTCAATTAGTCAACAGTCAAATACTCAAATACTCAAATACCCAAATACTCAAATAGTCAAATACTCAAATACTGAAATACTCAAATTGTCAAATACTCATATACTCGAATTCTCAACCAGTCAAATACTCAAATACAGAAATACTCAAATATTCAAATACTCATATACTCGAATTCTCAACCAGTCAAATACTCAACTACTCAAATACTCAATACTCAAACACTCAAACACTCAAATAGTCAAATACTCAAATAGTCAAATAATCAATACTCAAATACTCAAATAGTGAAATATTCAAATACTCAAATACCAAAAAAACAATTAGTCAATAACTCAAATAGTCAATTCCTAAACGTGGCTCGTCGTCTACTTTCGTCTCTTCCCCATGGCATAATGAACCGATTTAACATAGTTTGCTTTAAAATCACTGTCCGTTTTTTGTCTTTTGATTGTTAGGGTTAGGTTTTTGTGTATTTTTAATTTTTTTAATTCAACAAAACAACAACATTTTTATGGTCATCATGCTTCAGGATAATGTTTCGGTCAGTATTCTGACCTTCCTCAGATCCGAAGCACAAGTAGTACGCTTTTTTGCTGTAGTGACGTGTCTCCTTTGAGAGTCTGAAGAGACTGCTTTTTTTTTCTATTCTTTTTTTATCAGGACGTTTTTGATCTGTATATTTCAGGAATATCTTCTTAACTGTTTGGATTCCTGCTGGAATTTCAATGTTCGTGTACAATGAATCAACATCAAATGTGAATAACATAGCTTCTGTTGGAACAACCAGATTATTAATGATGGAAATGAAATAGTAAGTGTCTTTGATGTAAGCATGGTGGATAGGGGTGTGCGAGGAACTGAGAGGAAATCAGCTGTTCTATACGTCTCACTACTACAATCCCATACGATGGGTCGGCCCGGAGGAATACAATACGCGAGAGACCACTTTTCAGGTTCTTTGTGGACTTTGGGCAACATGTAAAACCTTCTAGTTCTAGGGTTGCCATCTCCCTTCAAATATTGTTGTTTTTCTGTCATGAATTTATTTTTATGGAGTGTATCAATTATTTGTGTACCATAGGAATGGTTTGATAAAATATGGGTTTTTCCAATTGAATATAATAATTTTTGTCTGTTAACTGTCTCAGACCTTCCCAAACGTACTGTTTCCTATCCAAGACAACCGTGACACTGCCCGTGTCAGCAGGTTTGATAATCAATTGTTTGTTTCAAACCAATTGTAATAAAGCTTCTTGTTCTGAAGATGTAATATTCGGATTTTCTTTTTCTAACCTAAAATTATTCAGAAAAGCCTTAAGATCCTGTTTAATTAGAACTCCCACCTCAGGAGGTAGTTGATCCACAGGAGGGGATCAACTACTAGGTGTTACAAATTCTTGTTTTCCTGTATCAGGCTGTCTATCAAAAAAGAAAGCTAATTTTAATCTTCTATGATAATTTTGCATGTCCACTTGAGGTTGTTGTTCCTGCTGATTGGTGATATTTATGATTGGAACAAAGGTGAGACCCTTATTTAATAAATCCAATTGTGTCTGTGTTAGTGTGTAATCTTCAGCCAAAACAATAACATTCTGCCCTGTAACTTTTGACCTTAAGGGGCATTGAAGTTTAAGTGGTCACACCAATGTTGAAACATAGCCGCAGTAGTGTCCTTAGTCCAGTGTATATTGTCTTTCTCAGTAGCAAACAAACTGTTGTGCAGCAAGGGTATGAAGTGTAGGTTGCCCTCAATGTGCTGATTGAGCTCCTCCAGTGAGATTTTTTCTTGCTCTGGGAGGTGCTCAGAGTAGTTGATGAGAGGAATCCACAGTTCTGCAGTTGGGAACTTACTTTGAGCAGTCCGTACCACCGCCTGGAGCTGTCTGATAGACGGTTCTTGAGACTTTTGGGCCCTATTGTTCAATCCAAATGCCAAAACTAATTTTTTAACATGGACAAATGTCATGGTCTTTTCCAAAATGGCCTGTGCGTGTCTAAAATTTGCTCCCAGGTAGCACTCAATCTGCTTCAATGTTGTGTGTTCCTATGGAATCAATACAGGGTCACAAATACGCACAGTTGTAATAAAGTTTTGCATCTGTGTAAGAGAAATTGTGTATGTGCAATTACATTTTGTACCTGTAGAAACATTTTGTACATGCGGAGGGAATTTTGTAACTGTAGAACAAAAATGTGTACCCGTAGAAATATTGTGAGCATGTGCAAATAAATTTTGTATCTGTAGAAACATGTACGTGTGGAGGGAATTTTGTAACTGTAGAAATATTTGGTGCATGTGAGAAAAACAAAAGCGTATGTGTACAAATATTTTGTACACATGTCCCTGCTTGCGACTCAAAAGTTCACGCTTGCGAAACTGATCTACAGAGGTACGGATTTTTGACCCGAATTTTACTGCCACCTTGGGAGAGCCAATCAAAACATTGCTTACTGCAAACCAATCAGTGCTTCCCGAGGAGTTGGGAACCCACCCACATCCTTTAACGCGGCCTTGGTAAAGTTATGTTCCTGTTTGGTGCAGCAGAGATCGTGGGAGAGGTGTTGAGAACGTAGCCTATTCGCATTGAAAGCAGGATAGCAGGATGGAAGCAGACAATCTGGTGAGTGAGGTTCCATTAAAGCACGGAATCGTCCAGTATTTTGACAGTTAAATGATGCATCCAGCATGGGAAATAGGACGCGATTTCTTCTGTATTGTCTGAAATGAATTCATGTCTGTCACACGTGTCTATAGTACAGAAACTAGGCTACCTGATTTCATAGCGTCCTGAATCCCTCCCGAGTGTGTGCATGCATGCACCTGTAAAGTAAATGTTTGAAAAGTAGTAGCCTATATACTTGTCTATATATCTATATCAACTATTGTTAGACAATCCCCACACTGTTCAAAACATGATTGGTCAGCTAGCCTTGCTGTTAAAAAATCCGTACATCTGTAGATCAGTTTCGCAAGCGTGAACTTTTGAGTCGCGAGCAGGGACATGTGTACAAAATATTTGTACACATACGCTTTTGTTTTTCTCACACGCACCAAATATTTCTACAGTTACAAAATTCCCTCCACACGTACAAAATGTTTCTACAGGTACAAAATTGATTTGCACATGCTCGCAATATTTCTACAGGTACACATTTTTCACCCACACATGTACAAAATATTTCTACAGGTACAAAATGTAATTGCACATACACAATTTCTCTTACACAGATGCAAAACTTTATTACAACTGTGCGTTTTTATGACCCTGTATTGATCCCATATGTTCCTATCCTACTCAGGTTGGAGTCTCCCATCACCACAAACTTTTTGTTCACAGTTAAGTTCCACATTATCATTTTCCTGCTGGTGTTAATGTGTCGGGTAACCATAAATTTCCCTCTAGGTGACTGCAAGGTCTGTAAAAGTTCTGTATCTGATACAAACCCCCAGTCAGTGTTGGTCGGGGATGCCTCCCCCATCTGTGCCAAAATCCTAGGCGAATCAGGGCCAGCTTCCAATAAAACCATAGGTGTACCTTCTTCCATACCTATCAGTCTGACAGGGGTTACTTTGCCTGTGACAATAGGTGTACTGACTTGTGAAGGGGAAGCTTGTCCTGGGACCCTTTCTGGGGTCTGAGGAAAAAAACGTAGTAACAGGTGGCATTACCTGGTGTGAAGGGGAAGCGCTTTGTGGGGCAATCTCTGGTCTATCACAGATCAGAATCAGAATTACTTTTCTTCATCCCCGAGGGAAAATTTTCTTTGTTACAGATGCAACCAATCAAGAACATGTAGATCAGGGGTCTCAGACTCGCAGCCCGGGGGCCAAGTGCGGCCCGCAGTACAATATTTTGTGGCCCGCACCTTAATATGAAAGTATAATATTAGTGTGGCCCGCGGAGAAAGTGGACCTCCGAAGGGCCAGGCAGCCAGCTCCCACGCGCCGTCCCTGGTCGGGGCGAGGCTAAGCTACACCAGCTTCGTGCACTTTATGCTTGCAACAACAGCACGGCGTGTAATGAACAGCCAGACAGCAGTCGCCTTTGCGCTTGCCATCTATCGTACTTTCTACCACAAATGTCATGATCGAGCGCAAAAAGAACGGTGACTGTTACCGGGCTGTTTATCGTCTACGCTGCTGTTACAGATAGAAGCGTGTGACGGAGCACCTGTAGCTTAGCTAGCAAAACACTTGTTTGAAACGTGAAACAAGAGCGCCACTAAGTGGAATCAATTAGATTTTGTCATACCCCAGTCATGTCTTCATCAAAGCCTGCAGTGAAGAGAAAGGTTGGTGACGAGCACAGACAATTTCAAGAAAAGTGGGAGACGCAGTATTTCTTTGTTGAGCACAGGGGCATCCCCACATGTCTTATTTGCACAGAGAAAGTTGCAGTGCACAAAGAATACAACGTGAAATGCCATTATTCAACTAAACATCCTGAGGAATGTGCAAAATACCAGGGGGATGAGAGAGCCAAGTGGGTTGCCAGTCTTAAAGCATGTCTACTGAGGCAACAAGATTTCTTCAAGAAAGCAACCAAATAGAATATTGCAGCAGTCGAAGCTACATGGTTAGTGAGTCTCTGGCAGCAAGGAGTAGGCAAGAGAAGCCATGTTCAGAAGAACCGTTCATGATTTTCACTCAATGTTCCATTCATGTTCAGGACACTTCGTGTTCAGAAGAAATCATTAAAACTGTTAATGACATTTGAGGACTTTTTTTTTTTTTTTTTACTTTCTTTTGTGGAATCTCTTATGCGGCCCACCCTCACCCAGACTCTGCCTCCAGCGGCCCCCAGGTAAATTGAGTTTGAGACCCCTGATGTAGATAGAAACAAGTTACAAAAATAAGATAAGATAAATACAATAAGATAAAAGATAAAATAGTTCTCTCTGGGAAATTATTTACATCAGTGACATATTTACGACTATATACATGTGTGAGCAGGGAATAGGATAAAAAAGGATAGAGTAGTTTGTGATTTAAAGTGCAGCGTTCAACAGTTTGATGGCGACAGGCAGGAAAGATTTCCTGTGTCTCTCAGTGGAGCAGCGCGGCAGCCGCAGTCTATGGCTGAAAGAGCTCCTCTGATTGGCCAGCACCTTGTGGAGGGGGTGGGAGGGAGAGGCCAGGATAGTCCTGATTTTGTCCAGTATTCTCCTGTCCAACACAGCCAGAGAGTCCAGTTCCTCCCCCACAACAGCTTTCTCGAGTCTATTAGTGTCCCTCACGCGCAGACTGCTCCCCCAGCAGACTACAGCACATGATGCACTGGCCTCCATAGACTCATAGAACATCATGAGCATTGTCCTGCAGATGTCAAAGGACCTCAGCCTCCTCAGGAAATAGAGGCGGCTCTGGCCCTTCTTGTAAACGACATCCA
The DNA here is from genome assembly GCA_034769755.1 of Odontamblyopus lacepedii. Taxonomy (NCBI): domain Eukaryota; kingdom Metazoa; phylum Chordata; class Actinopteri; order Gobiiformes; family Gobiidae; genus Odontamblyopus; species Odontamblyopus lacepedii. Next base: position 40,490,562 of record CM068345.1, on the reverse strand, counting down.
CGTTCCTGCTCCAGTCCAGTTTATTGTCCAAGTTCACCCCCAGGTACTTGTCCTCCTCCACCACGTCCACACTGACCCCCTGGATGGAGATGGGGGTCACAGCAGCTTTCATCCTCCTCAGGTCCACCACCAGTTCCTTTGTCTTCATCACGTTGTGCTGGAGGTGGTTCTTCTCACTCCAAGTGACAAAGTTGTCCACTACAGTCCTGTACTCCTCCTCGTCACCACCGCTGATGCATCCTACCACTGCAGAGTCATCAGAAAACTTCTGACGTGGCAAGACTCGCTGCAGTAGTTGAAGTCTGTGGTGTAGAGGGTGAAGAGGAAGGGAGACAGGACTGTCCCCTGTGGAGCCCCGGTGTTGCTGACCACTCTGTCCGACACACAGCTCTGCAAACGCACATACTGTGGTCTTCCAGTGAGGTAATCCACAATCCAGGACACCAAGGAGGCATCCACCTGCATCACTGCCAGCTTCTCAGCCAGCAGAGCCAGCCTGATGGTGTCGAACGCACTGTTCAAGTCAAAAAACATGATCCTCACAGTGGCGGCCGGCTTGTCCAGGTGGGAGTAGACTCTGTGGAGTAGGGTCAGGATGGCGTCGTCTACTCCAAGGTGGGGCTGGTAGGCAAACTGGAGAGGGTCTTGCAAATGTTGGACCATGGGCCTCAGCTGCTCCAGGACGAGTCGCTCTAGAGGCTTCATGATGTGGGAGGTCAGAGCCACGGGCCTGTAGTCCTTAGGGTCGCTGGGGTGCGGCGTCTTCGGGACGGGGACGAGGCACGATGTCTTCCACAGCAGGGGGACTCTCTGAAGACTCAGGCTCAGGCTGAAGATCTGGTGCAGGACACCATTGAGCTGGGGAGCACAGTCCTTCAGGACTCTGGGGCTCACTCCATCAGGTCCTGGTGCTTTCCCGGCCTTCAGTCTCTGCAGTTGACACCTCACCTGCTCCTCAGTGACAGTCAGTGTGGAGGTTTCAGGAGGGGGAGGGGTGGTGTCGTCTGAGGTGTGAGCTGGGTCTTCCACAGGAGACGGGGGAGGGAGGGGTAATTGGGGTGACTGATGCTGGCTGGAGGTGGACAGTTCCTGCAGTGTCAAAGCGACTGAAGATGATGTTGAACTCATTGGCTGTGTTCACATCTCCCTCAACGCTTCCCCCTCTGGTCGGCTTGTGTCCCGTGATGGTCCTCATGCCGCTCCACACTTCCCGCATGTTGTTCTGCTGAAGTTTCCACTCCAGCTTCCTCCCATGTCTCTGTCTGGCCTGGCTCAGCTGCACCTTCAGTTTCTTCTGAGCAGCCCGGGCCTCCTCCTTGTTTCCCGAGCTGCAGGCCTTCCTCTTCCCAATGAGTGTGGCTTTAATGTCCTTGGTTATCCATGGCTTGTTGTTTGGATAACAGCTCACCATCTTTGTTGGGACAACTGAGTCCACACAGAAGTTTATGTAGCTGGTGATGCAGTCAGTCAGCCCGTCGAGGTCTTCTCCATGGGGATCAGTGAGTGCAGCCCAGTCTGTCACCTCAAAGCAGCTCTGTAACACCTCCAGAGACTCATCTGTCCACCTCCTCACAGACCGGGGGGAGGGGGGAAGGTGCTTCACCAGAGGTGTGTAAGATGTCCTGAGGAGCACCATGATGTGGTCTGAACGGCCAAGTGGGGGCAGGAAGGCCGCCAGGTATGCGCCACGGACATTTGCATAGAGGTGGTCTAGTGTTTTTCCCTCCCTAGTGGAGCAGTTAACAAACTGGGAGAAAGTGGGGAGGGTTTTGGCCAAACTGACATGATTGAAGTCCCCGGAGATGGTGATGAAGGCTGTAGGGTGAGCGTTCTGAATCCGGGCTACCGCAGCATGGATAGAGTCACGAGCGCTGTGGGCGTTGGCTGACGGAGGCACGTAGACAGCAACAAACACAACATGAGAGAACTCCCTCGGTAGATAATAAGGCCGTAGTCCCACAGTACATAGTTCCACTTCCGGGCTGCAGATCCGTTCCTTGACGGTGATGTGCGATGGATGGCACCAGCGGTGGTTGATGAGCACAGCGACCCCGCCGCCTCTGCTCTTCCCGCAGCTGGCGCGCTCTCTGTCGGCCCGTACAGTGGAGAAGCCCGCCATAGAAACATCATCAGGCACGTCTTCATGCAGCCATGTCTCGGAGAAACACATTAAACTGCACTCCCGATACTCCTTCTGACTCTGGGCTAGCGCTGTCAGTTCGTCCATCTTATTTACGAGGGATCTCACGTTACCCTTCACAATAGAGGGGAGACACGGCTTGAACTTAAGTCTCTGTTGTTTTGCTGCTATCCTCTTCCGTCGCAGTTTTTTATTTCCTCTGCAGCCCCTGTGTGTCCTTCTCCTGCAGTCCGCGGGGATGTCAGGTGAGCTCCCGGTGGTTACTATAGCAGCCGCTCCAGCGTCTCTCAGCGCCATCAGCTGTTCCTGAGTGTAACGAAGCTGCATTGTAACCCCGTGTCAGTCAGAAACAGTCTTAAGGGTCACTCAAAGTCGCCAAAAAAACTCCCTCAGCTGACTCTAGTGTTGTTAAGAACTATGTCAAAAAGTAGGTGCTCAAATAGAAAGGTAAGGTGTTACAGTGCTAAGTTGAACAATGTCCTGGTCCAACTGTTCCTTTAAAGCCACCGCAGGATTTCTAACGTGGATCCTTCTCTGGGGTCTCTGCTCCAATGGTGTTCTGACAGGTGTTTCTATGTGTGTGGCCGTGGCATGTATCTGCGCATTCACTTGTATCTGTGTATTATCTGTTTGCACAGGGGAGCTCTTTTTCTCCCGGTGCGATAGCAGTCCCATACTTGTGGTAGTCTGTGTCCCACAGTCCTGTCTCCATCCACTGGTAGTCTGTCTACGTTGAATGTTTTGTGTCCCTGTGTCTCTCGTTTGCAGTGTCTGCTGTGATGGGGCAGTCACCGTGACCAAACTGGTTTGTTCTGGGACACCTGCACTGATTGCTGTGGTGGAGCAGTCTCTGTCGCTGCACTAGTTCGATCTAAGGCAACACAGGAGCTGATCAATTCTTTTGTGACCAATATTATTTTTTCTGTAAGGCGTGAAATATTTTTTTCAGCCCATCTAGTGGCGATATCAAATGCCAGTGTCCAATCCTTGGGCAAATCCTGTGAAATTCTGGCCAACAAAGCATCAATTTCCAATTGGTAATGTTCCCTAAGAATGATCAAGGTTGTGTATCCCCACTGTTTAGTGTTACCCCAGATCTTTTCTGTCATGCTCTCACTTGGTAAAGCCGGTCTAATCATCAATCCTAATTCCTCAACTGTTTTTGTAATGGTCCTAGGCTCTTCCGTAGCAGAAACTTTGTCTAAATGGTGCTCGAGTTTAATCAATTTGTGAAATGAACAAATCAATTTTTTCATTTTGTTATCTGCTGGTCTGTATGTGTTACGCACAAAAGGGGTCCTATCTGGGGCCAAACAGGTGCGTGCGCGAAACGGGCGCTCAGTATCGTTCTGTCCCGTGTCTCCCATCTAACCGTGCGGGGTCTGCCTGTGTCCGTGCTCTAATACCGGTGTTCACGTGTAGATCTAGTGAATCCCCTCGGAGATCTACGTTGCTCATTTGTAACATTTGGAGGTCTACAGGATGTGCTGGGCGATCTACGTCACTGGGAATACGCGGCGCTATCATATCCCGTGTCTCTACGGTCCGAGCCGCGGACCACAGGGGCATAGGAATGGTACGGTCGCGTGGAAGTCCAAGCTCCGGGAGCCCGGAGGAGCTCTGGCAGATTAGGGTGTCAGGTGCTTGTCTTTCTGGAGAAAACGAGCATGCTCTGCCTCTCTCCCTTCTCCCAAAACCCCGCGTATCCCAATGCTCCAATCGCCTCTGATCTCCTCTGTTTCTGTCTCTACCACGCCGTGTTCCATCATACCCAGACGGTGATCCCTCCCGTGGCATGAAACACCCCTCAGGGCCCCCATAGCCATGGCGGCGCGGTCCGGTCCTGAAGGACATTTTGTCCTCTGACAATCACATTTTTAAGAAATAAAAGAAAATAAAATGAACCGATTTAACAATGAACTTTAGAGTCAACAATGTTTTTGGTGTTTTGATGATTATTTTTTACTTTTTTTTTATATTTTATATAGTTTTATAAACAAATGAACTAAATGAAAAAATGAAATTAAAAGTGTGCCTCAGACGAAGGCGTTTCGGTCAGTACTCTGACCTTTCTCAAAACCGAGGCACAAGTCTGTTTGTAGCTCTGGTGGTGTGTCTCGATGGAGAGTCTCATGTGAAATGAGCTGAGAACCCCGTCCCTCCCTTTTATACTTCAGGAAAGGGAGGGGAGAGGGAGAGCACCAAAGGGATCTTGCCCAGACATGTAACCTAAGAGAAAGACAATTGTAAATACAACTATTTTTTAATATGTTTTAAATGCTTGTATTTTAATCTAAATAATATAATATGAAATAAATTATAAATGTTTTGGAGTTTTATCCATTTTTTTGTTACTCTTTTGTATTTTTTATAATAATCTGAACTTTTTATAAATAAAATCTTGTAAATAAAATCTTGTAATGAATCTTGTAAGTAAATTCTTGTAAGTAAATTCTTGTAAATAAAATCTTGTTAATAAATTCTTGTAAATAAAATGTAGTTCTAAAGTTAGGTTAGGGTTAGGGGCCTGGGTTAGGTTTAGTGGTTATGGTTAGGGGCCTGGGTTAGTGGTTAAGGTTAGGGGCCTGGGTTAGGTTTAGTGGTTAGGGGCCTGGGTTAGTGGTTAAGGTTAGGGGCCTGGGTTAGGGTTAGTGGTTAGGGGGCCTGGGTTAGGGTTAGTGGTTAAGGTTAGGGGCCTGGGTTAGGGTTAGTGGTTAGGGGCCTGGGTTAAGGTTAGTGGTTAGGGGCCTGGGTTAGTGGTTAAGGTTAGGGGCCTGGGTTAGTGGTTAGGGGCCTGGGTTAGGGTTAGTGGTTAGGGGCCTGGGTTAGTGGTTAGGGGCCTGGGTTAGTGGTTAGGGGCCTGGGTTAGGGTTAGTGGCCTGGGTTAGGGTTAGTGGTTAGGGGCCTGGGTTAGGGTTAGTGGTTAGGGGCCTGGGTTAGGGTTAGTGGTTAAGGTTAGGGGCCTGGGTTAGGGTTAGTGGCCTGGGTTAGTGGTTAAGGTTAGTGGCCTGGGTTAGTGGTTAAGGTTAGGGGCCTGGGTTAGTGGTTAAGGTTAGTGGCCTGGGTTAGTGGTTAAGGTTAGGGGCCTGGGTTGGGGCCCTGGGTTAGTGGTTAAGGTTAGGGGCCTGGGTTAGTGGTTAAGGTTAGGGGCCTGGGTTAGGGTTAGTGGTTAGGGGCCTGGGTTAAGGTTAGTGGTTAGGGGCCTGGGTTAGTGGTTAAGGTTAGGGGCCTGGGTTAGTGGTTAGGGGCCTGGGTTAGTGGTTAGTGGCCTGGGTTAGTGGTTAGGGGCCTGGGTTAGTGGTTAGGGGCCTGGGTTAGGGTTAGTGGCCTGGGTTAGGGTTAGTGGTTAGGGGCCTGGGTTAGGGTTAGTGGTTAAGGTTAGGGGCCTGGGTTAGGGTTAGTGGCCTGGGTTAGTGGTTAAGGTTAGGGGCCTGGGTTAGTGGTTAAGGTTAGGGGCCTGGGTTAGTGGTTAAGGTTAGTGGCCTGGGTTAGTGGTTAAGGTTAGGGGCCTGGGTTAGGGCCCTGGGTTAGTGGTTAAGGTTAGGGGCCTGGGTTAGTGGTTAAGGTTAGGGGCCTGGGTTAAGGTTAGTGGTTAGGGGCCTGGGTTAGTGGTTAAGGTTAGGGGCCTGGGTTAGTGGTTAGGGGCCTGGGTTAGGGTTAGTGGTTAAGGTTAGGGGCCTGGGTTAGGTTTAGGGGCCTGGGTTAGGTTTAGTGGTTAATGTTCATTTTACTCAAACACAAACCTTTAAATCGGAAAATCAGAGAAACTGGTCATTTTGCAGCGGAATCTTATATTTGTGATGTGGGTGTGTGTTTTGTGTGTGTGTGTCCCCGGGGCTCCTGTAGGGGGCGTTAGGAAAGAGTCACACCATTTTATTTCAGTAAAATTTATTAAAGCTCAAAACAAACACATTTGGCACTTCAAAACAAACTCAAAATCATCTCAAAAAGTAGAAAAATAAAACAGCAAAGAAAGTTTACAGCAAATGTATCCAAAATTTCAACCAAAAACAAAAAATTCAAGTAAAAGGAACAAAGAGCCGAGCGTCTGTCCTGGGGAAGATGAAACGTTCAAACCTGCGACGGAGCTGAACCTGGACCCACGTGTTGCAAGACTTCATGTTTTGTTCCCGTAAAATCCCTTTTAACCTGTTGCCACCCGCCTCATTCTGTCTGTGCAACAGTGACACAAATCCAAATGTCTCAGCTTATTAAAGAACATCTTAGACCCACAGGCTTGTGTGATGCATCATTTTAAAGCTTAGACCTTCTAGTTTCTGTAGATCTGCATATGAAGACTGTGAGTGCAGCTAATTTACTACAGATGTTCAAACATGTCTAAAAATTGAATTTTTTTGCCTCTGAAAAAAAAATAAAATAAATAAAGGCTGTAACTTGGGCAAACGTCATCCTAGGCATTTGTGGCTCACTACACTCACTGCTGAAGCTGTGGCAACAACTGTGTAAAATAAAAGAACTCCAGGCCTAAGGGTTTGGTGTTGTGACCCTTTGTGTAAAAATATGTCAATTCGGCACAAGTGTCCAAATATGGACCAGATGTGATACTGTGATAAGATGTAATGTGTACTAAATAAATCTTCTTCTGAACTTTAGGCAGGTTTTCTTAAGATAAAAAACTAAAACAAGCCTAAAATGTGTCTCCAGAGCCTCTGGAGCCTCCTCCAGTGTCTGTGCGTCAGAGGAGGTCAGAGCCTCTGCAAACAGCTTTACCGAGCTGCTCTGTCACTATCTCACCTCTGCCCCACATGGGGCCCACTGCTCTAAAGGGCTCCTGATTGGCTACTCAGAACTGTCAATTATTTCCCGGAAGAACCAATGACTGAAGAGCTTTTGCCGTGCAGCACTCGCTCGGACATGTGTAATACGCCGCTAACTGGACGCCTCCTTTTGTTCCGTGAGCTGTGCCCACTGCACCGAAGCCCGGATCCTTTCGTGGATGGTCTCGTTTTGTAGCTTAGAGTCTGAAGAAAACAAAAAGACCCCACAGCACTAACAGGAGTGGATGGTAAGCTAGGGTGAAGGATGATAAAAGACAATGTGTTTAATGTTGTGGAATCGCCCGGGGGTGAGCGGGTGGTAAGAGGCTAAACTTTTTCTTCTCGGTGGATTCCAGTGAATGTGTGTGTAAAGAAACATTTCCACACACACTTCAGACTGTGGGTTTATCAGACTTTACCGTGGGGTCGGACTCTGTGATCTGATTGGTCGGTTTGTGGTGATGTCACAAGTGAAATCATAAACCAAAATAAGAATTAAAAAAAGGAAAATGACTGAATATTGTGAACAAAATCTGAAATATAAAGATGTGTTTTAAAGAGTTTCAGAAAATAAATGTGTAAAACGCTGCGTTTCCTCCGGTGGAAGAATTCAGACTTCAGACACTTCAGTGGAAAAAACATGTCGGCTTCAGGATTTAAACCTTTTATAAACTCGTATAAATATAGATTTCAGTCCGAACACCTGACTTCCTGTGGACGGATTCGGGCTTTTCTCCTTTTCTTCTGTTTTTCACAAAACAAATCCCTGTTTTTTCTTTCTTCAAAGTTCTGATTTTGGCACAAAGTTTATTTACAATTCTGTTTGGAGAATTTAGTCCTGGTTCAGTCCCGGTTTAGTCCTGGTCCCGGTTTAGTTCTGGTTTAGTCCTGGTTCAATCCTGGTCATAGTTCGGTGTTGGGGTCATAGTTCGGTGTTGGGGTCATAGTGTTGCGGTCATAGTTCGGTGTTGGGGTCATAGTTCAGTGTTGGGGTAATAGTTCGGTGTTGGGGTCATAGTTCAGTGTTGGGGTCATAGTGTTGGGGTCATAGTGTTGGGGTCATAGTGTTGGGGTCATAGTTCGGTGTTGGGGTCATAGTTCGGTGTTGGGGTCATAGTGTTGGGGTCATAGTGTTGGGGTCATAGTGTTGGGGTCATAGCTCGTGTTGGGGTCATAGTTCGTGTTGGGGTCATAGTTCGTGTTGGGGTCATAGTTCGTGTTGGGGTCATAGTTCGTGTTGGGGTCATAGTTCGTGTTGGGGTCATAGTTCAGTGTTGGGGTCATAGTTCAGTGTTGGGGTCATAGTTCAGTGTTGGGGTCATAGTTCAGTGTTGGGGTCATAGTTCAGTGTTGGGGGCTCTGCTCGGGCGACCCTCACACTCCTTGTAGAAGTCGCATCCGTCCAGCAGGGGGCGGAATGTGGCTCTGACGTCTCTGTACAGCGGCAGGTCCTGGACCAGTCCCGGGAACCGAACCGGCGACTCGTTGGCGAGGAGGCGGAGCCGGGGCCCGCGGGGACAGTCGTATAGCACGAAGACAAGGTTCGCCGTGTACGGGACGATGTGCGACGAGCGGAACAGGCGACCTGCCGAGAGAACGAGATGTGAGCCGAGCACTTTTGTCCTGAGGAAACACCAGGCTCTTCAGCACTTTTGTCCTGAGGAAACACCAGGCTCCTCAGCACTTTTGTCCTGAGGAAACTCTTGGAGCTTCAGGAGAAGCTTTGGTCGCAAGTGCAAAGTTCTCGGGTCTTAAAAATTCTCGGGTCTCAAAGTTCTCAAGTCTAAAGGCGCAGAGTCTCGTCTGTGTCGCGTTTAATCTCGGAGGCGACAGGACTGAAGAGCTGTCATTGGTCGGTTTCTTACTGTGCTGTGATTGGTCGGTTCCTTACCGTGCTGTGATTGGTCAGTTTCTTACCGTGCTGTGATTGGTAGTTGGCAGCGGTGGGCGGGGTCTTGTCCTTATATAGGCCTAAGAGGGAGATGAGGGGGAGGAGCGTCTCAGCGTGACCAATCAGAATCGAGGCAGGTTCAGGGGGCGTGTCCGTGGCTCTGAGGAACAAAAGTACAAATACTACACACAAGTAAAAGTACTTCACAAAAGTACAAGTACTACACACAAGTACAAGTACTTCACAAAAGTACAAGTACTACACACAAGTACTTCACAAAAGTACAAGTACTTCACAAAAGTACAAGTACTACACACAAGTACAAGTACTACGCACAAGTACAAGTACTGCTCAAAAGTAAAAGTAGAAGTACTACGCAAAAGTACAAGTAAAAGTACTACCACTATATATATATATATATGGAGTAGGAGTAGTATTGTAGTATGAGTACTGCTGTACTGTCGTAGCAGTAGTAGTACTGCAGTACTGTAGTAGTAGTAGTACTGCAGCACTGTAGAAGTAGTAGTAGTACTGCAGTACTGTAGAAGTAGTAGTAGTAGCACTGCAGTACTGTAGTAGTAGTACTGCAATACTGTAGTAGTAGCAGTAGTAGTACTGCAGTACTGTAGTCGTAATAGTAGTACTGCAGTAGCAGTAGTAGTAGTACTGCAATACAGTAGTAGTCGTAGTACTGCAGTACTGTAAAAGTAGTAGTAGTAGTACTGCGGTACTGTAGAAGTAGTAGTAGTACTGCAGCACTGTAGTAGTAGTAGTACTGCAGTGCTGTAGTAGTAGTAGTACTGCAGTACTGTAGTAGTAGTAGTACTGCAGTAATGTAGTAGTCGTAGAACTGCAGTACTGTAGTAGTAGTAGTAGTAGTAGTACTGCAGTACTGTAGTAGTAGTACTGCAGTAATGTAGTAGTCGTAGTACTGCAGTACTGTAGTAGTAGTAGTAGTAGTAGTAGTACTGCAGTGCTGTAGTAGTATTAATACTGTAGTACCTACGTGGGCGTCCAGCCCTGTCCAGGGTCCTGAAGATGTGGTGGAACAGGGGGCAGCTGGACAGAGCGTTGATGGAGTGACCATGAGCACGTTTCCAGAACTGCTTCAGATCAGCTTTGTACTCCAACACCTGTACACAAAGTACACAAATTACTACTACTACTCCAACACCCGTACACAAAGTACACAAAGTAGTGGTACTGCTACCACTACTACTACTACTACTACTATTACTACTACTACTACTACAGCTTCTGCTACTACTACTACTACTACTGCTACTGCTACACCTGTACACAAAGTACTACTACTACTACTGCGACTGTAGGCTAGCAGTTACAGCAGCTAATATGGAGCCCAGGACTAGACCAGGACCAGACCAGGACTACACCAGGACCAGACCAGGCCCTGTTGGTACCTCAGCGTCGTCCTTTGTGAAGAGTCGACACCAGGGGGAGTAAAGGGACTTTATGGCCAGTTCATAGGAGCAGATGAAGAACGCCGCCTCCACCAGGTCTACGGCCAGAACAGAGGGACAAAAGGGTCAAAAACTACAACTACAGCCAGAACAGAGGGACAAAAGGGTCAAAAACTACAACTACAGCCAGAACAGAGGGACCAAAGGGTCAACACTACAACTACGGCCAAAACAGAAGGACAAAAGGGTCAAAAACTACAACTACGGCCAGAACAGAGGAAAAAAGGGTCAAAAACTACAACTACAGCCAGAACAGAGAGACAAAAGGGTCAAAAACTACAAGTACAGCCAGAACAGAGGGACAAACGGGTCAAAAACTACAACTACAGCCAGAACAGAGGGACAAAAGGGTCAAAAACTACAAGTACAACCACAACAGAGGAACAAAAGGGTAAAAAAAACTACAACTATGACCAGAACAGAGGAACAAAAGGGTCAAAAACTACAACTACGGCCAGAACAGAGGAACAAAAGGGTAAAAAACGACAACTACGGCCAGAACAGAGGGACAAACGGGTCAAAAACTACAACTACGGCCAGAACAGAGGAACAAAAGGGTCAAAAACTACAAGTACAGCCAGAACAGAGGGACAAAAAGGTCAAAAACTACAACTACAGCCAGAACAGAGGAACAAAAGGGTCAAAAACTACAACTACGGCCAGAACAGAGGAACAAAAGGGTAAAAAAACTACAACTACAGCCAGAACAGAGGAATAAAACGGTCAAAAACTACAACTATGGCGAGAAAAGGCTCAGACCTGGAGTGAGCAGGCCTGGGTCCAGTCCCAGCCTCTCGGAGATCCGAGTCCGGACTTGTCGGAGTTCCGGTCCGTGTTTGAAGCGTTCCACCTCCTCCGTCGCCGTGGCGTTTGTCTCCACCCCCTCCACGTAACCGCGGCAACGTTCAAAGGACCGCATCAGAGCATCGTCCACCTCATGGACGTACTGCGGGTCTGAGAGAGACCGAGACCAGGACTAGACCAAGACTAGACCAGGACCAGACCAGGACCGGGCCAGGACCGGGCAAGGACCGGGCAAGGACCGGGCCAGGACCGGGCCAGGACCGGGCCAGGACCGGACCAGGACCGGACCAGGACCGGACCAGGACCAGAGACCAGGACCAGAGACCAGGACCAGAGACCAGGACTGGGCCAGGACCAGGACTAGACCAGAATCAGACCAGGACCAGGAACAGAACCAGGACCGGGCCAGGACCAGAGACCAGGACTGGGCCAGGACCAGGACTAGACCAGGACCAGACCAGGACCGGACCAGGACCAGGACTAGACCAGGACCAGACCAGGACCAGACCAGGACTAGACCAGGACCAGAACCAGGACCAGACCAGGACCGGGGCAGGACCGGACCAGGACCAGAACCAGGACCAGGACCGGGGCAGGACCGGACCAGCACCAGACCAGGACTAGACCAGAGACCAGGACCAGGACCAGGCCAGGAGCAGGACCAGACCAGGACCGGGCCAGGACCAGGACCAGACCAGGACTAGACCAGGATGGGCCAGGAACAGAACCAGGACCAGACCAGGACCGGGCCAGGACTGGACCAGACCAGGACCAGAGACCAGGACCAGGCCAGGAGCAGGACCAGACCAGGACCGGGCCAGGACCAGACCAGGACCAGACCAGGACTAGACCAGGACTAGACCAGGATGGCCCAGGAACAGAACCAGGACCAGACCAGGACCAGACCAGGACTAGACCAGGATGGGCCAGGAACAGAACCAGGACCAGACCAGGACCGGGCCAGGACCGGACCAGACCAGGACCAGGCCAGGAGCAGGACCAGACCAGGACCGGGCCAGGACCAGACCAGGACCAGACCAGGACTAGACCAGGATGGGCCACGAACAGAACCAGGACCAGACCAGGACCGGGCCAGGACCGGACCAGGACCAGACCAGGACCAGAGAACAGGACTGGGCCAGGACCGGGCCAGGACCAGACCAGGACCAGACCAGACCAGGACCAGACCAGGACTAGACCAGGACTAGACCAGGACTACACCAGGACTACACCAGGACCAGAACCAGGACCAGAACCAGAACCAGAACCAGAACCAGGACTAGACCAGGACTGGACCAGGACCAGGCCAGGACTAAACCAGCTCTAAAGCAGGACTAAACCCAGACTTACCCTGCTCAATGCCTGCAGCCTGGGTCCCGGTGGTCCCCGGTCCGGTCCCTCGGGTCCCTGGTCCAGGCCCCGGTGCAGTCTCTGGGGTCCGGTTCCAGGCCCGGTGGAGTCCGTCCTGAAAGGCCTCGGCGCTGCTCACACATCGGTGTTTGGAGCTGGTCCTGACGCGGATGCGGCCGGTACGAAGCCCCGCCTCCGTCAGCAGCCCGGGAAACGAGGCGACCAATCGCATCGCCAGGTTCCTCAGGTCGGCCCGCCCCTTCTCCACCAGCTGACCTGCAACAGCCAATCAGAGCAGGGTGATGGAAATGCCAGACGGAGAAGTGTCAGGCCCAGAGGCACAACAACAGTGAAGCTCAGGCAGAAGCAGAACCGGCAACCGTCCCGTTCAGACCAGGATTGAACCAGGACTGAATAAGGTCTAAACCAGGACTGAACCAGGACTAAACCAGGACTGAATAAGGTCTAAACCAGGACTGAATAAGGTCTAAACCAGGACTAAACCAGGACTGAACCAAGACTGAACCAAGACTGAACCAGGACTGAACCAGGACTGAACCAGGACTGAACCAGGACTGAATAAGGTCTAAACCAGGACTAAACCAGGACTGAACCGGGCCTGTAACTAGGCAGTGGGAGGGCATCCGGCTCGTACCGTCCATGTCCTCCGTGTACCAGTGCTGCCAGTGTTCGTGGATGTCCCGGAGCGGGGCCGGGGCTCCGGGGCCGCGGGGGGAGCGGCTCTGGACCAGGCGGCTCAGACGCTCCATGCGCCGGATGTTCTTGACCGTGGGGAAGCGGGTCCCGTGGCGGATCACGGCGGTGAGATGCACCGGGGAGCAGCCCTCGGCCCCGGGGGACGAGGACAGGTTCAGTCCCGGTCTCACCACGTCCTCGTACCGAGTCTTTGTGCCGAAATGCACCGCGATTTCCGGGACCGAGGCGCAGCTGCAGAGGCGGGCGAAGAGCAGAAGCACGACCGCCCGGAGCAGCCTGTGTCCGGGGAGAGAGGCGGAGAGCGGCCCGGGAGCTGCTCTGGAGCCCGTGTCCGGCCGGAGCAGCCCGGTCCCGGCCCCGGTCTGGGGGAGCGTCGGTTCCATCTCGGTTTGTTTTGTTGTTCTTCCGGGTTCTTCTTCTTCGTCGGAACGCCGGAAATGCGCTCCGGGGTTTTCCCGCCCTCGCGCGGTGAGTTTGAAAAGGTGCCGCCCCCTCTCCTCTGATTGGCTAGAATTCCTGTCTCTGATTGGCTAGAATGCCTGTCCTCTGATTGGCTAATTTACTTGTCCACGAAGACGTCATTACGTCCGTCGCTGCTGAACAGGTTTGATTTACTTTAGTTCATCCATTTATTTTATAATATTCTGAATGTCTGATCTGTTTATAGTGATTTATTTTATATACGTCATACATTTTATATATGTTGTACATTTTATATATGGTGTACATATGTATTATAATTCATAAAAAACAAAGAACTGAGATTTGTTTGCTGCTGAACAGAAGCAAATGTTTTAAGCAAAGTTGTAAATTCATCAGTAAAATAAGCACTGAACAAACAGCAGTTCATTCAGTCCCGTACACACACTTCACACACACTGCTCCTCATTCTTTTACTCTGGTGAATCTGTACAAAATAAAGTTGTTTATGGTTTTCCGTGTCTCTGGTTTAGATTCTGTCACTTTTCCTGTTGCCAAAACGGCAAATACACAAGTTAAACATCAGAATCCTCCACACACACAGAACACGCACATTTCACACACAGAACACACACTTTACACACACACTTCACACACAGAACACACACTTCCGCAGATTGAGGCGAAACCGACGTTCGAACTCACGTCGGTCGAGTTTGTTCTGCCCTTTTTACACGATCAGAAAAATCACTCTGTACCAGACAAATGTCCACGAAGATGGAAAGACGGGAAAGTACTCGTACTTGTACTGCAGTACTTCAGTAGTTGTACTTGTACTTTCACGTAGAGTTTCAGATGAAGGATGAATCAAACTGTTTTTGTGTTTTATTGTCAAAAATCACGTTTAAAACAGACAATTTCAGACAATTTTTACATGACCCCTCCCCCCACACGCCAATGTCACTTCCTCCCTGGTGATGTCATTTCCTCTCTGATGATGTCACTTCCTTTTGGAGCGGAGCTGTCGTTTGATGGTGAAATGGTTGCTTTCCTTCTCCTCCAACGATCCTCCACCAGCCTGAAAAAAGGACCTGCTTTAGTCCCGTTTCAGTCCCGTTTCAGTCCGGTCTCAGCCCCGTTTCAGCCCCGTTTCAGCCCCGTTTCAGTCCCGTTTCAGTCCCGTTTCAGTCCCGTTTCAGTCCGGTCTCAGTCCCGTTTCAATCCGGTCTCAGTCCTGTCTCAGTGCTATTCTGACCATGTCTGGGGAGTCGATCATGGGCGAGCTGGAGTTTGTTCCGTACAATTTTCTTCGTCCACGTTTGAGTTTGGAGCTTCTGCCGTCGACCATCAGCCCCACGAGACCTTTGGCTGCAACACACAGACACACATACACACACACAGAGACCCACACACACACACACACAGAGACACACACACAGACACAGAGAGACACACACACAGACAGAGAGACACACACACACAGGTGAAGAGAAAAGTGTCCAGAAATACTGATGTTAGGACTAATACTGCAGTAGTATCAGTAGTATTAATGCTGTCATACCTGTGGAGCTGAGCACAGACGGCGACTTGTGGAGCAAATCCCCCAGTTTGTTCAGAGGCCGAAGAGACGAAGACGACGCCTGGAGACAGAAACGAGACTGAAACGGGACCTCAGACTGAAACGGCACCTCGGACTGAAACGGCACCTCAGACTGAAACGGGACCTCAGACTGAAACGGGAGGAGCTCTGTACTTCACACCAACATGAGACGAGCGTTTGTGGCTCATGAGTTTATGACGTTTGGGGGAAACGAGGAAACGTGTGAACGAGGAGGTGTTTGGAGGAGGAGCAGGAGGAGGTGTTTGGAAGAGGTGCAGGAGGAGGTGTTTGGAAGAGGTGCAGGAGGAGGTGTTAGGAGGAGGTGTTAAGAGGAGGTGCAGGAGGAGGTGTTTGGAGCAGGTGCAGGAAGTGGTGTTTGGAGGAGGTGCAGGAGGAAGAGGTGTTAGGAGGAGGTGTTTGGAGGAGGTGCAGGAGGAGATGGAGGAGGAGTCACCTGTTGGCTCAGGGCGGCTCTGCCTCGGTTCCTCTTGTTCTCGCTGAAAACCAAACCCTGAGGAACAGATATGATATATTATCTTATCTTATCTTATCTTATGTAACCTCATGTCTTACACAGACAAATCAGTTCACTGCTGTTCACCAGTGTCTCTCTCTGCTTCTCTTCCGCTCCCTCTGGGAGTGGAGCTGTTTCAGAGGTCTCGGAGGTTCCAGATGTTCCTCCCGTGAGCAGACGCTGACCAGCTCTTAGCTTTACCCCTCTCCACTCACCCGTCTGGATGGAGCCCCACCTGCTTGATGGAGCCCCACCTGCTTGATGGAGCCCCACCTGCTTGGATGGAGCCCTTACCTGCCTGGCTGAAGCCCTCAACCCAAATAAGCCGATGGCCAGTCCCCCACACATTTGCCTGTCCGTCTGAACCCTGCTCTCTATAAAGTGTCTGGTTCCTCAAAGCTCTCAGGTCTGAAGGTGCCGCATGGCGACAGCTGGTTGGCAACAGTGTCTGGAGAGAATTTTCCCATACCGCACCTGCCGGTGGGTTTTTTGCTCTCTGGCACCAAGGATCGTGCGTTATCGAGAGACTGAGGATAGGACAATATGTTTGCTGATGTCTATGTTAGATCATGTTTCCATGTTTTTCACTGTGAAGCCCATTGGGGCAACTCTTGTTGTGATTCTGGGCTATATAAATAAAACTGAATTGAATTGAATTAATGTAATATTATGTAATGTAATCTAATCTACAGTTTAACAGTATAAACACAGGCACATTTGTTCTGGTTCTTCTGGACCTGACCCCCCTGGCCTCAGTGAGCTTCATTTGCCTGGAGCCGTGGTGATTCAGACTCGTACCTGGACCTCGCAGCTCTTCCTCTTCGTCCCTGTGGTCCTCGGGGTCCTTCTCCGCTCCAGCTTCTCTGGAGACGTTTTCTGCTCAAACACGTCACTTTAGCCAGTGTCGCTTTTCAATATAAAACCAGAAATAAGAAAACGAAAAAACAACTGTTTTTCATTATTTGCCTCCAAAACCAAACGATTAGTTTTTTCAGTTTTTGATTTGGTATTTAAATGAAAAATGGAAAATACGGATAACGGCCGCTTCCCGTTTAGTCCAGTTTTGATCCTTGAGTCAGTTGCGTAAACCGGAGATGAACCTTTACTCAGACACACGGACACAAACCTCACGTAAACCGGAGATGAACCTTTACTCAGACACACGGACACAAACCTCACGTAAACCGGAGATGAACCTTTACTCAGACACACGGACACAAACCTCACGTAAACCGGAGATGAACCTTTACTCAGACACACGGACACAAACCTCACGTAAACCGGAGATGAACCTTTACTCAGACATGAACCTCACGTAAACCGGAGATCAACCTTTACTCAGACATGAACCTCACGTAAACCGGAGATGAACCTTTACTCAGACACACGGACACAAACCTCACGTAAACCGGAGATGAACCTGTACTCAGACATGAACCTCACGTAAACCGGAGATGAACCTTTACTCAGACATGAACCTCACGTAAACCGGAGATGAACCTTTACTCTGACACACGGACAAGAACCTCACGTAAACCGGAGATGAACCTTTACTCAGACACACGGACACAAACCTCACGTAAACCGGAGATGAACCTTTACTCAGACACACGGACATGAACCTCACGTAAACCGGAGATGAACCTTTACTCAGACACACGGACATGAACCTCACGTAAACCGGAGATGAACCTTTACTCAGACACATGGACATGAACCTCGCGGCCGCTGGATGAGGCTCATGTTTCTTCAGCTTGAGGAGATTTAACACGCGACAGTTTGGGATTAAGAGAAGATTCTGTATTTAACACCAGCGTAAAAGACAAACTGCTCCTGTCGTCGCCACCTCCTCCGGTACGCCGCGCCTCCTCCCATACGCCTCCTCCCGTCCGCCTCCTCCCGTACGCCTCCTCCCGTACGCCTCACCACCTCCCATACGCAGGGCTCTACAGTGCGCCCAGTGCGAACGAGGAAAATAAAACAGTCGCACCTGTGCGAGTGCTTCTGCAGGAGCTGCGCACAGACGCAACGTGACAAGTTAAACGTTCTACATGTATCAAACATTTGGGGCGCACTCACACTAGGACTTCAGAACCTGCCCAATCCTGGATCACCCCTAAAGCGCGACACGCCCAGCGCGAGCGCAACCGAACCGTGACCGGGCACGACACCTCCAACCGTGCACGACCCCAGCATACGAGCTCCGGGTGTGCGGCGTTATCACTCATACGAACAAACTCCGCTTCAAAACACACCCACGCCCCCTTAAACGAGGAGCGGCACCGCAGCAGGACCCACACCTGTCCCACACTCAGTAGATTCCCCTGTGCCGCTGGACTTCCCTCTCTAAAGCGAGAGTTTTGTCTTGGTCGTGTCTCGGACTCGAGCGCATTTGGACTCGGTCACGTCACGGACTCGACGTCTGAATACTGAGTGTATCATATTTCATCACGGCCACTGCTGTCGCCAAAAAACTTGTACCAGTGTGCGGGACCTGGGCGCTGGAGCCCGCGGACACTGCACCGCCAGCGCGCGGCTTGTCCACAGCGCCACCCTCAGCGTGCGTCACAGGGCAGGTTAAACATCTGCCCTGTGATAAAAACTAATTTTATGTCAGTGTCCGCACAGAGCAGAGCTACGGCACAGAGCAGGCGATATGTGGGCTGAAGTTTGCCAAAGAAAATGCCAAATTAATGTCACAACTCCAGGAATTTGATATGAAAATGCAGGTTTAAAAATTCTACCCACTTTATTCACATCAAAGCAGTTTTGTGTAAAGTGCCAGTGGAAGTTCTCTTAAAGAAGAGGTTCTCAAACTGTGGGTAGTGTTGTGTTTTTGTTTTTCCTCAAGTGATGCAGAAAAGAGGGAGCCACTGTCTGTGTGAATGTTCTTGTATGTTCGCTTAGGTCCAAAAAGGGGCACAGAGTATTTCAGTACAGTACAGTCTGTTTGGCTTATTTTAAGTCTAAATGAATATTAATCAGATAAAATGGAGATAGACTGATTAAAAACACAGTGATTGTGCAGGAAAAGTACAGTCATAATTCTTTTGTGTTTTTTGTATAAAATTCATTCAAATAAGTTGGTGTGCGCAAGTTCTGCACTGTAATAAACGTTCAAAACTAAAACCTATTTGTGTCCCCATTTGTTTTTCTGTGCTCCTAAAATTTTTGACTTAGGGGCACATGTGCTCCTGAAAAAAAAAGTTAGTGTAGAGCCCTGCCCATACGCCTCCTCCCGCACGCCTTACCACCTCCCGTATGCCTCCTCCCGTACGCCTCACCTCCTCCCGTAGCCTCCTCCCGTACGCCGCGCCTCACATGGGACAAAACGGGAAACGTTCTCCAAATTCAAATTTTTTCAATTTTTTTCTTTAAACACAAAATCGAAAACTGAAAAAATGAATAATTGTTTTTTTCATTTTGGCTTTGGAGACAAATAATGAAAAATGTTTTTTCGTTTTTTTATTTCTGGTTTTATATTGAAAAACGAACAACTCGGATCAGAAACATTTGTCCAAAGTTCTCGCACCTGGACTCGGCTGTGGTGGTTCTGCAGCTCCCGGAACCTCTGCACCTCCCTCTTCACAGCCTCCATCTTCCTCTGCTCCCTCAGGTTCTGCTCCTTCAGGTTCTGCTCCCTCAGGTTCTCCTCCCTCAGGTTCTCCTCCCTCAGGTTCTCCTCCCTCAGGTTCTCCTCCCTCAGGTTCTCCTCCCTCAGGTTCTCCTCCTGTTGTCTCACCCTGTTGTTTCGTCTCTGCTGCAGTTTCTGGAGCTCCTCTTTTAGCTCCTCCACCACCGTCACCTTCCTCTCCTCCTGCGCCTCCTCCTCCTGCGCCTCCTCTTGCACCTCGTCCTGCACCTTCTCGCTCACCTGGTGCTGGGTCTGACTCTCCTCCTGTGGATCCTGGAGCTGCTCTCTCAAACGCTCCAACTCTGAAACAAAATTACACAGATTTAACCAGGACTAAACCAGGACTAAACCGGGACTAAACCGGGACTAAACCGGGACTAAACCGGGACTAAACCGGGACTAAACCGGGACTAAACCGGGACTAAACTTGGACTAAAGGTTGAATGAATCAAAGTTCAGACCTTTCCTCAGCGTCTCCATCTGAGCCTGAGCTTCAGCCACAGTTTGTTCCCTGAGAGACGCAAGGTCTGAAACAGAAGAACCCGAGGAACAGGGTCAAAACATGACAGGGGCAGACAGGGGCAGACAGGAGCAGACAGGGGCAGACAGGGGCAGACAGGAGCAGACAGGGACAGACAGGGGCAGACAGGGGCAGACAGGAGCAGGCAGGAGCAGACAGGAACAGGCAGGGGCAGACAGGGGCAGAGAGGGGCAGGCAGGAGCAGACAGGGACAGACAGGAGCAGACAGGGACAGACAGGGGCAGACAGGAGCAGACAGGAGCAGGCAGGAGCAGACAGGGGCAGACAGGGGCAGGCAGGAGCAGACAGGGGCAGACAGGAGCAGGCAGGAGCAGACAGGGGCAGGCAGGAGCAGACAGGGGCAGGCAGGAGCAGGCAGGAGCAGACCTTGGTTGCGTTGGTTGGTGCGTTCTCGTTCCTGCTCCGTTGTCTCCAGTCTCCGTTCGAGCGAGACGCAGCGCTCCTGTAGCTCCGTCTCCAAACGCTCAAACGCAGCCCTCTGATTGGTCGATTCCTCCGTCAGCTCCACACGCCGAAGCTCACTACAAAAAACGGAAAAAAAACGAGAAATGCCCTGAGACTGAAAGTACAGCAGGAACAAGTACAAGTACGTGCAGTAGTAGTAGTAGTAGTAGTAGTAGTAGTAACCTGTGTTGTAGTTTTTCTTGCAGTTCTTGGATTTGTTGAGTTTTTTCTGCAGATTTCCTCAGAGCCGTTTCACTTTCCTGTTTCAGATGATTCATCGCCTCATGGAACACGTCCTCCTGCCCGACAGGTCAGAATTAAACCGGAACTAAAGCGGGACTAAACCAGGTCTATACCGGGTCTAAACTGGGTCTAAACCGGGACTAAACCGGGTCTAAACTGGGTCTAACCTCGGACTCTCGTCTGAGTTTGTCCATTTCTCCCTGCAGTTGGTGCATTGCGCGCTCTCTCTCCTCTAATTGGCTCTGGAGGCTGTGGAGGCGGGCCTTGGTGCAGGTGAGCTCCTCTGATTGGCTGTGGAGGCGGGCCTTGGTGCAAGTGAGCTCCTCTGATTGGCTGTGGAGGCGGGCCTTGGTGCAGGTGAGCTCCTCTGATTGGCTGACGGCACGCTCACTCTGAGAGCGCAGCTGCTTCTTCAGGTCGTCCACCTGAGAACACAGAACCATCAGACCCCGACCACCAGGGGGCGCTGTGTGCACCGGGGGCGCTGTGTGCACCAGGGGGCGCTGTCTGCGTACACCAGGGGGCGCTGTGTGCACCAGAGGGCAAGGCAGGAGAAGAGAGAGGGGTCAGACTCAGGGGGCGGTGTCAGGGTCAGGGGGCGTGGTCAGGGCAAGGGGCGTGGTCAGGGGGCGTGGTCAGGGCAAGGGGCAGTGTCAGGGGGCGTGGTCAGGGAGCGGCATAAGGGTCAGGGGGTGTGGTAAGGGGGCGTGGTCAGGGCAAGGGCCGGTATCAGGGGGCGTGGTCAGGGCAAGGGGCGGTGTCAGGGTCAGGGGGCGGCATAAGGGTCAGGGGGTGTGGTAAGGGAGCGTGGTCAGGGCAAGGGGCGGTATCAGGGCCAGGGGGCGTGGTCATGGTAAGGGGGCGTGGTCAGGGCAAGGGGCGGTGTCAGGGGAAGGGGCGGTGTCAGGGGGTGTGGTCAGGGGGCGGCATAAGGGTCAGGGGGTGTGGTAAGGGGGCGTGGTCAGGGCAAGGGGCGGTATCAGGGGGCGTGGTCAGGGCAAGGGGCGGTATCAGGGGGCGTGGTCAAGGTAAGAGGCAAGTCAGGAACAGGGGGCGTGGTCAGGAACAGGGGGCGGGGTCTCGTACCTGGTTCTGCAGCTGGAACATTCCTTTGGTCAGAGCTTTGTTTTCTTTGTCGAGTCGAGACGTTTCCCTTTGTTCAGATTCCAACGACACAAGGAGAGAATCACAGCGACACACACCTGAAACACACACACACACATGAAACACACACACACAGCTGAAACACACACGAAACACACACACACCTGAAACACACACAGACCTGAAACACACACACACCTGAAACACACACACAACCTGAAACACACACACACCTGAAACACACACACACCTGAAACACACACACACCTGAAACACACACACACCTGAAACACACACACACCTGAAACACACACACACACAACCTGAAACACACACACAACCTGAAACACACACACACACACCTGAAACACACACACACACACACCTGAAACACACACACACCTGAAACACACACACACACCTGAAACACACACACACACCTGAAACACACACACACACACACCTGAAACACACACACACACACACCTGAAACACACACACCTGAAACACACGCACACACCTGAAACACACGCACACACCTGAAACACACACACACACACCTGAAACACACACACCTGAAACACACACACACACACCTGAAACACACACACACACACACACACACACGAACACACACCTGAAACACACACACACACATGAACACACACCACCTCTGGTCTGGTTCAGGTCTGGTTTAGGTTCAGGTCTGGTTCTGGTCCGGTTCAGGTCTGGTTTAGGTTCTGGTCTGGTTCAGGTCTGGTCCAGGTCTGGTTTAGGTTCTGGTCTGGTTCAGGTCTGGTTCTGGGTTTTACCTGACAGTTCCTGCTCCTTCCTCACTCGCCGCAGCTCCTCCTCCCTGTGCTGAAGATCCCCCTCAAGTCCGGTTATAGTCCGGTTCAGCCTGGACTGTTCCTCCTCTAGTCCAGTTATAGTCCGGTTCAGGTCAAAGATGAGAAGTTCTTTTTGGTCGTTTTCTTCATGAAGTCTCCAAATCTCCTCCTCCAACAGCACTGAGGAACCAGAGGATTCGAGTCAGGGCCAGGACCAGGACCGGGACCAGGACCGGGACCGGCCCTGAGCCCCAACATGGACCAGGACTCATCCTTAGACCTTCTCACTGATTTATTTAACAGATTCTTTTTTCAGACTCAGGTTTGAGGTTCTGGTTCCTCCTCGAGCTCCTGGAAAAAAATCTGTTCAAATAAATTCTGAGAGGAGCAGATGGACCTGATGGACCTCAGGGGCCTCAGGCCAGAGGCTAACCACTCTGCCAGGGCCTCACAGGTCCCCGGCTGCTCCTGAGGTGCAGCTCAGGTGCATTCTGGGAGTTGTAGTCACCTCTCCTTTTGGCTGGAGCCAACTCGTCGTCACCGGAGCCCCTTGGTCGTTTCCTCGCTTCGTCTCCTCGCTCCCTCGGCTTGTCTCCTTGCTCCCTTGCCTCCTCTCCTCGGTCCCTCGGCTCGTCTCCTCGCCCCCTGGCCTCCTCTCCTTGCTCCCTCGCCTCCTCTCCTCTGGCCTCCTCTCCTCGCTCCCTCGCCTCCTCTCGCCTCCTCAGGCAGGAGCAGTTCTGTTGCAGCTGCATCAGGTCACCGCGCACAGACTCCACCACAGAGCGCTGAGAACAGAAAAGTTCCACCATGAAACTTTATCCACAGCGCAAGAAGAGGAGCCACCCAGAGGAGACTCCTCCAACCCCGATCCTAAACCGGGACCAGGGCCACAGTCCTGGTCTAGTCCTGGTCCGGTACCTCTCTGGTGACGTCCTCCACCGTCTGGTCTAAGGTGCAGGTGAGTTTGTTGATGATGTCGTCTTTTTGTCGACAGAGTTCAGCGAGTTCAGAAACCTGCTACACACACGCACGCACACACACACACACACACACACGCGTTAACATCACATGTTTATATTGTATAACGCATGTTCTATCAGACCTGCTGCACACACACGGTCAGGTGGCAGGGTCTCACCTGTCACAGGAGCAGTGCTCAGGTGGCAGGGTCTCACCTGTCACAGAAGCAGTGCTCAGGTGGCAGGGTCTCACCTGTCACAGGAGCAGTGCTCAGGTGGCAGGGTTTCACCTGTCACATGAGCAGTGCTCAAGTGGCAGGGTCTCACAGGAGCAGTGCTCAAGTGGCAGGGTCTCACCTGTTATATAAGCAGTGCTCAGATCTCACCTGTCGGGCTGCCTGTAGTTGCTCCAGAGTCTCCTGCCTCTGCAGACGCACACACTGCACCTCTGAGACACACAACACAGACAATCAGTGTGTGTGAGGTGTGACACACGTGTGTGCGCGTGTGTAACAGGTGTGTGTGACATGTGTGTAACAGGTGTGTGTGTAACATGTATGCGTGTAACGTGTGTGTAACATGTATGTGTAACATGTATGTGTGTGTAACGTGTGTAAAGTGTGCGTGTGTGTAACGTGTGTAACGTGTATGTGTGTATAACATGTGTGTAACATGTATGTGTGTAACGTGTGTGTGTAACATGCATGTGTGTAACGTGTGTGTAACATGTATGTGTGTAACGCGTGTGTAACGTTTGTGTGTAACGTGTGTGTAACATGTATGTGTGTAACCTGTGTGTAACATGTATGTGTGTGTAAAATGTATGTGTGTCTAACGTGTGTGTGTAACGTGTGTGTATAACGTGTGTAACATGTATGTGTGTAACATGCGTGTTACATGTGTGTGTAACGTGTATGTGTGTATAACATGTGTGTAACATGTATGTGTGTAACGTGTGTAACATGTATGTGTGTAACGTGTGTGCGTAATGTTTGTGTGTAATGTGTGTGTGTAACATGTGTGTAACATGTATGTGTGTGTAACGTATGTGTGTAACGTGTGTGTAACATGTATGTGTGTGTAAAGTGTGTGTAACATGTATGTGTGTAAAGTGTGTGTGTAACATGTATGTGTAACATGTATGTGTGTGTAACATGTATGTGTGTGTAACGTGTGTGTGTAACGTGTGTGGAACGTGTGTGGAACATGTGTGGAACGTGTGTGTGTAACATGTGTGTGTAACGTGTGTGTGTAACATGTGTGTGTAACGTGTGTAACATGTATGTGTGTGTAACATGTATGTGTGTGTAACGTGTGTGTGTAACGTGTGTGTGTAACATGTGTGTGTAACGTGTGTAACATGTATGTGTGTAACATGTGTGTGTGTAACGTGTGTAACATTTATGTGTGTGTAATGTGTGTGTTACGTGTATGTGTCTAACGTGTGTAACATGTATGTGTGTAACGTGTGTGTAACGTTTGTGTGTAACATGTATGTGTGTAACGTGTGTGTAACATGTATGTGTGTGTAAAATGTATGTGTGTCTAACGTGTGTGTGTAACATGTGTGTATAACGTGTGTAACATGTATGTGTGTAACATGCGTGTTACATGTGTGTGTAACGTGTATGTGTGTATAACATGTGTGTAACATGTATGTGTGTAACGTGTGTAACATGTATGTGTGTAACGTGTGTGCGTAATGTTTGTGTGTAATGTGTGTGTGTAATGTGTGCGTGTAACATGTGTGTAACATGTATGTGTAACGTGTGTAACATGTATGTGTGTAACGTGTGTGTAACATGTATGTGTGTAACGTGTGTGTAACATGTATGTGTGTAACGTGTGTGTGTAACATATGTGTAACGTGTGTGTGTGTAACGTGTGTGTAACGTGTGTGTGTGTAACATGTGTGTAACGTGTGTGTAACGTGTGTAACATGTATGTGTGTAACGTTTGTGTATAACATGTATGTGTGTAACATGTGTGTAACATGTATGTGTGTGTAACATGTGTGTAACATGTATGTGTGTGTAACGTGTGTGTAACATGTGTGTGTGTAACGTGTGTGTAACATGTGTGTGTGTGTAATGTGTGTGTGTAACATGTGTGTGTAACGTGTTCAGACCTTTGGCGTTCTCCTGTTCTTCTCTGATCTTCTCCAGGTCCTGAGCACTGATGATGTTCAACACAACTCCCTCTGGGTCCTACACACACACACAGAAAACACACACACCCAGAACACACACATAGAACACAGAACACAGACACACACATACACAGAACATACACGCACGCACGCACACACACACACACACACAGAACACACACATACATGTTACACACACACAGAACAGACACGCGCAGAACACCCACACACACAGAACACACACATGCACAGAACACCCACACACACAGAACACACACATGCACAGAACACCCACACAGACACATACACACACAGAACACACACACGCAGACACACAGGGTTAGAGCTGCTCATGGAACAGATCCCTGCTCTGGGGCCATCGCACCTGTCTGCACCTGTCCTCACCTGTCCTCACCTGCCTGCACCGGTCCTCACCTGTCCACACCTGTTCTCACCTGTCCTCACCTGTCCGCGCTGGTCCTCACCTGTCTGCACCTGTTCACACCTGTCCTCACCTGTCTCTCCAGCGTTGACAGATCCACAGTTCTATGCACCAGGTTCTTGAGGATTTCCACTCGTTTCTCTGCTCGCTCCTCCAGGATCTCGCGCTCCTTCTCCAGGCGCTCACTGAGGACCACAGAGAGGCTGAAACAGGGCTGAAACCGAGCTGAAACGGGGCCGAAACGGGACTGAAACAGGGCTAAAACAGGACTGAAACGGGACTGAAACGGGACTGAAACGGGACCGAAACAGGGCTGAAATAGGGCTGAAACAGGATTGAAACAGAGCTGAAACAAGGCTGAAACGGGACCGAAACAGGGCTAAAACGGGACCAAAACGGGACTGAAACAGGACTGAAACGGGACCGAAACAGGGCTAAAACGGGACCGAAACGGGACTGAAACAGGGCTGAAAAAGGACTGAAACAAGGCTGAAACAGGATTGAAACAGGGCCAAAACAGAGCCGAAACGGGACTGAAACAGGGCCGAAACAGGACTGAAACAGAGCTGAAACAGGGCTGAAACGGGACTGAGACAGGGCTGAAACGGGACTGAAACAGGGCTGAAACAGGATTGAAACACGAGTGAAACAGGACAGAAACAGGACCGAAACAGGGCTGAAACGGGACTGAAACAGGGCTGAAACAGGGCTAAAACAGGACTGAAACAGGGCTGAAACAGGACTGAAACAGGGCCGAAACAGGGCCAAAACAGGGCCGAAACAGGACTGAAACAGTATTTTACCTGTAATCTTTCTCCATTTTGTTGAAAAGTTCCATGAACTCGGTGCTGACTTCTTCTCTGATCTGAGCCTCCAACACCAACTTCAGCGCAGACGCACACTGAAACACACACACACACACTGAAACGCGCACACACACACACACAGAAACACACACTGAAACACACACACACACACTGAAACACACACACACTGAAACACACACACTCACACACTGAAACACACACACACACAGAGAAACACACGCACACATACAGAGAAACACACACACACACTTTGAAACACACACACACTCTGAAACACATACTCTGAAACACACACTTTGAAACACACACATACTATACACACAGAGAGTGTGTATACTGTGTGTGTATAGTGTGTGTACAGTGTGTATAGTGTGTATAGTGTGTGTGTATAGTGTGTATCGTGTGTGTGTGTATAGTGTGTATCGTGTGTGTATATAGTGTGTGTATAGTGTGTGTATAGTGTGTGTGTATAGTGTATGTGTGTGTGTGTATGTGTGTGTGTATAGTGTGTGTTTGTATAGTGTGTGTGTATAGTGTGTGTGTGTATGTGTGTATAGTGTATGTGTGTGTGTGTATAGTGTGTGTGTATAGTGTGTGTGTGTATAGTGTGTGTGTGTATAGTGCGTGTGTGTATAGTGTGTGTATAGTGTGTGTGTGTATAGTGTGTGTGTGTATAGTGTGTGTGTGTATAGTGTGTGTATAGTGTGTGTGTATAGTGTGTGTTTGTATAGTGTGTGTGTATAGTGTGTATAGTGTGTGTGTATAGTGTGTGTATAGGGTGTGTGTGTGTATAGGTGTGTGTGTATAGTGTGTATAGTGTGTGTGTGTAGTGTGTGTGTGTATAGTGTGTGTGTGTGTATAATGTGTGTGTGTGTGTATAGTGTGGGTGTGTGTGTATAGTGTGTGTGTGTGTGTGTATGTGTGTATAATGTGTGTGTGTGTGTATAGTGTGGGTGTGTGTGTATAGTGTGGGTGTGTGTATAGTGTGTGTGTGTGTTACCTCTGGTTCCACTGTCGTGTTCGTTGCCTCCAGGACGGTTTCCTCCATCTCTTCCTCTTCTTCTTCTTCTTCTTCTTCTTCAGCCGAATCTGCAGCAAAACACACGAGGG
Source organism: Odontamblyopus lacepedii (assembly GCA_034769755.1). NCBI lineage: Eukaryota > Metazoa > Chordata > Actinopteri > Gobiiformes > Gobiidae > Odontamblyopus > Odontamblyopus lacepedii. The sequence goes on along the minus strand of CM068345.1, from coordinate 40,462,584 downwards.
AGGAAGGGCATCAGGGCTAACAGACCTTAACCCAGATGCCCTCCCTGACCTTCCCTCCCTGACCCTCCCTCACTGACCGACCCTCCCTCCCTGATGCCCTCCCTGACCCTCCTTCCCTGACCCGGATGCCCTCCCTGACCTTCCATCCCTGACCCTCCCTCCCTGATGCCCTCCCTGACCCTCCCTCCCTGACCCGGATGCCCTCCCTGACCCTCCCTCCCAGATGCCCCCTCCCTGACCCTCCCTCCTGACCCTCCCTCCCTGATGCCCTCCCTGACCTTCCCTTCCTGACCCTCCCTCCCTGACCCGGATGCCCTCCCTGACCCTGCCTCCCTGATGCCCTCCCTGACCTGCCCTCCGTGACCCGGATGCCCTCCCTCCCTGACCAGGATACCCTCCCTCCCTGACCCGGATGCCCTCCCTGACCCTCCCACCCTGACCCTCCCTCCCTGGCCCGGATGCCCTCCTGTACCCTGCGTCTCCTGCACGTCCTCCAGGCGGCGTTCCCAGACCATGGAGCTCTTCCGGGACCTGAAGCGTCGGGATTCGGCCTCGTCGATGATCAGGGACAGTTCCATGGCCGACCTGTGGGGGGCGGGGTCCGAAGCAGCCGCCCGAGCGTTCAGGACCACGACCTGCAGGGCCGGAGGTCACAGGTCACACTGAGCTCAGGTCAGAGGAAACGCTCCACACACGAGTCACGACACCAAGACCGGAGCCCGAGTTTGTGGAACAGGGACAATACTTCAGTCCTGGTTCAGTCCTGGTTCAGTCCTGGTTCAGTCCTGGTTCAGTCCTGGTTCAGTCCTGGTCCAGGGCTGTACACTTTGTGCTCTCAGGGTTCGTTCAAAGCGACAGCAGGTGGAGCCCCAAACGTTCCAGGTTCTCAGAAGTTCTAAGTTGGTTTGATTTTCGTTGGTGTGAGAGCTTCAGTCGGATCTGCTTTAAATCAAGCGGAGCGAAGCCTCAGGAGGCGGTAAAACCGGAGACTGAAGGTCCAAACCGGAGACTGAAGGTCCAAACCAACTGTTCCAGATGCATCATGGGAGGAGACTTCGACCTTGAGGGTCTGTGGAACGACCTCCATCTCATCGTCACATGACCAGCCTCTCTCCGACCCTGCGCCTTCCCCGACCCCGCGCCTTCCTCGACCCCTGTCAGACTTTTTTAGGATCTAGACATGAGGAAAACATTTGTGCCTTTGTAGATTTCATATTTTGGGCAGAGCCAAAAGTGCAGCTCCTCCCTCCACACCAGAACACGAGAGCTCCACCTGCACCAGCCTCTGGCCCAGTGTGGAGCTCAGGGACTTTGAACAACAGCAGCAGCAGTAGTATTTGCAGTAGTACTTGCAGTAGTATTTGCAGTAGTATTCGCAGTATTCACAGTATTTGTACCTTCTGGGCCAGAGCGGAGAACTTGAGCACGTTGAGCGTCTCGTCTAAGCTGGAGAAACTCTGGTTGATGTTCACGACCATCGTGACCTTTCCTGAGCCCGAGCCACAGAAGAAGAACTGCAGGAAGTGAGTGAGTTTGGACTCTCGGAACGGAACGTGCTGCTGGAACCTGCCGAGAACCAGGAGAATGAGGGGTTAGAACATGAAGGAACGTGCTGCTAGAACCTGCGGAGAACCAGGAGAACGAGGGGTTAGAACATGAAGGAACGTGCTGCTGGAACCTGCAGAGAACCAGGAGAACAGTGTGGAGAAGAACACAAAGAACAGGGCATCAGGGAGACAGGAACAGTAGTATTTGCAATATTTCCAGTATTTTCAGTATTTGCAGTAGTATTTGCAGCATTTGCAGTAATATTTGCAGTAATATTTGCAGTAGTATTTGCAGTATTTGTAGTAGTATTTGCAGGAGTATTTGCAGTAGTATTTGCGGTATTTGTAGTAGTATTTGCGGTATTTGTAGTAGTATTTGCAATATTTGCAGTAGTATGTGCAGTAGCATTTGCAGCAGTATGTGCAGTAGTATTTGCAGTAGTATTTGCAGTATTTGTAGTAGCATATGCAGTATTTGTAGTAGTATTTGCAGTAGTATTAGTAGTATTTGCAGTAGTATTTGCAGAAGTATTTGCAGTAGTATTTGCAGTATTTGCAGTAGTATTTGTAGTAGTATTGCAGTAGTATTTGCAGTAGTATTTGCAGTAGTATTTGATGTTTTTGCAGTAGTATTTGCAGTCGTATTTGCAGTAGTATTTGCAGTATTTGTAGTAATATTTGCAGTAGTATTTGCAGTATTTGCAGTATTTGCAGTAGTATTTGCAGTAGTATTTGCAGTATTTGTAGTAGTATAGCAGTAGTATTTGTAGTAGTATTGCAGTAGTATTTGCAGTAGTATTGCAGCAGTATTTGCAGTAGTATTTGCAGTAGTATTTGCAGTGTTTGCCGTAGTATTTGCAGTAGTATTTGCAGTAGTATTTGCAGTAGTATTTGCAGTAGTATTTGCAGTAGTATTAGTAATATTTGCAGTAATATTTGCAGTAGTATTAGTAGTATTTGCAGTAGTATTAGTAATATTTGCAGTAGTATTTGCAGTACTCACTTGGTCCTCATGGCGCTTAGGCACTTCCCCAGTGTGAGCAAAGAGCTGTTGATGTTTCCCGCCTCCTTCAGTCGTTCTCCTGTGTTCTGAGTCCGAGAACATCGCTCCGAGCCCGCCAGGTCACACAGGGCCAACCTGCACCAAACCAGACCAAAGAGGGTCAAACCAGACCAAACCAGACCAAAGAGGGTCAAACCAGACCAAAGCAGACCAAACAGAGTCAAACCAGACCAAAGAGGGTCAAACCAGACCAAACCAGACCAAAGAGGGTCAACCTGCGCTAAACCAGACCAAAGAGGGTCAACCTGCGCCAAACCAGACCAAAGAGGGTCAAACCAGACCAAAGCAGACCAAAGAGGGTCAAACCAGACCAAACCAGACTAAAGAGGGTCAAACCAGACCAAAGAGGGTCAAACCAGACCAAAGAGGGTCAAATCAGACCAAAGCAGACCAAAGAGGGTCAAACCAGACCAAACCAGACCAAAGAGGGTCAAACCAGACCAAAGAGGGTCAAACCAGACCAAAGCAGACCAAAGAGGGTCAAACCAGACCAAAGAGGGTCAAACCAGACCAAAGAGGGTCAAACCAGACCAAAGCAGACCAAACAGAGTCAAACCAGACCAAAGAGGGTCAAACCAGACCAAAGAGGGTCAAACCAGACCAAAGAGGGTCAAACCAGACCAAAGAGGGTCAACCTGCGCTAAGCCAGACCAAAGAGGGTCAACCTGCGCCAAACCAGACCAAAGAGGGTCAAACCAGACCAAAGAGGGTCAAACCAGACCAAACAGAGTCAAACCAGAACAAAGAGGGTCAAACCAGACCAAAGAGGGTCAAACCAGACCAAACTAGGCTAAAGATGGTCAAACCAGACCAAAGAGGGTCAAATCAGACCAAAGAGGGTCAAACCAGACCAAACCAGACCAAAGAGGGTCAAACCAGACCAAAGAGGGTCAACCTGCGCCAAACCAGACCAAAGAGGGTCAAACCAGACCAAAGCAGACCAAAGAGGGTCAAACCAGACCAAAGAGGGTCAAAGAGGGTCAAACCAGACCAAACAGAGTCAAACCAGACCAAACCAGGCTAAAGAGGGTCAAACCAGACCAAAGAGGGTCAAATCAGACCAAAGCAGACCAAAGAGGGTCAAACCAGACCAAAGCAGACCAAAGAGGGTCAAACCAGACCAAAGAGGGTCAAACCAGACCAAACCAGACCAAAGAGGGTCAACCTGCGCTAAACCAGACCAAACAGAGTCAAACCAGAACAAAGAGGGTCAAACCAGACCAAAGAGGGTCAAATCAGACCAAAGAGGGTCAAACCAGACCAAAACAGACCAAACCAGGCTAAAGAGGGTCAAACCAGACCAAAGAGGGTCAAACCAGACCAAAGAGGGTCAAATCAGACCAAAGAGGGTCAAACCAGACCAAAGCAGACCAAAGAGGGTCAAACCAGACCAAAGCAGACCAAAGAGTGGCTGAGTGGCAACACTCAGGCCTCACAGCAAGAAGGTTGCGGGTTCGATCCCCGGGTCGCCCGGGCCTTTCTGTGTGGAGTTTGCATGTTCCTCCCCGTGTCTGGATGGGTTTCCTCCGGGTACTCCGGTTTCCCCCATCAACCTAAAACATGTTGGACACCCAACATCTGTCCTGGGACTACAGATGAAAAATAGCCGTCTGGCTAATTCTGGCATATTTACATGTAAATGTTGATTAATGTGCACTGTCCCATAAATAAATAAACCAGACCAAAGAGGGTCAAACCAGACCAAACAGAGTCAAACTCGGTGGGTGATATCTCGATATTTAAAATATATCGAGATATTTTTGAAACTCGATATGAATTCTGACATATCGATATATCGCCATAATGCTTACATTTACTTCTGGTTTCGCCGCTTGTTTTGCCTTCTCTGTGCCGCGCTCGCCTCCGCCTCCTCGCGTTTGTCCCCCGAGCTCCTCCGCGGAGCCCGGGGCTGGCCTCGGACTAAACCAGGACTAGGACTAAACCAGGACTAAACCAAGACTAGGACCAGGGCTCTACAGTGCACCCATTTCACTTGCATTTGCGAGCAAATATTTCGTTGTGCGAACGGGGAAAACAAACAGCATCAACTGAACTGTGCCCGGACATGACACCTCCGACCGCGCACGTCTCCAGCATACGAGCTCCGCGTGTGGCTGATATCACTCATACGAACAAACTCCGCTTCAAAACACACCCAGGCCCCCTTAAACGAGGAGCGGCACCGCAGCAGGACCCACACCTGCCCCACCACTCATTAGACACCCCCACGCCCCTGGACTTCCTTCTCTAAAGCGAGAGCTTTGTCTTGGTCTTGTCTCGGACTCGAGCGCATTTGGACTCGGTCTTGTCATGGACTCTGAATACTGAGTGTGATCATATTTGTCACAATGTGCGTTTGATTTGGTAAATGTGCAGAGACTAAACATCACTTTAAAACAAGAGAATGTAACTCCAGTTAGGAATGTCAAAATACAGGTTTAAAAATCCTAGCCACTTTTTTCACTTTGAAGTAGTTTTCTTTAAAGTACCAGTGGAAGTTCTCTTAAAGAAGAGGTTCTTAAACTGTGGGTGAGGGTCCAAAAAGGGGTGCAGAGTGTTTAAGTGCAGTACTAAATGAATATTAATCAGATAAAATTTGTTTGTTGTTTTTGCAGTAGTGTGGGAAGGGGTTATTTTTCCTGCAAAGATATCGAGATATATATCTTATATCGAGATATAGCAAAATATTAAGATAGCAATTTACATGATACATAGTTTTATAATCCTTATCTTTATAGACCTTTATAGTGTTTGTCTATTTTTAACTTAACTGTACTTCTATTGCTGCTACCGTTTCTTGCTGTTCTCTTTACTGTGCGTTGCAACACTGAAATTTCCCCATTGTGGGACAAATAAAGGATATCTTATCTTAATATATCGAGATATATTTTTTGGTCCATATCGCCCAGCCCTAAGTCAAACCAGACCAAACCAGACCAAAGAGGGTCAAGCCAGACCAAACCAGACCAAAGAGGGTCAACCTGCCCTAAACCAGACCAGAGGGTCAACCTGCGCCAAACCAGACCAAATAGGGTCAACCTGCGCCAAACCAGACCAAACAGAGTCAAACCAGACCAAACAGAGTCAAACCAGACCAAACAGTCACACAGGACAGTTCCTCCAGAGGAGCCTCCAGGGGGCGCTGCTGCTCCTGTATAGAGAAGTGTTCTCAGTGTGATGCCTCCACAGATTCAGCCCCAGTCAGGTGAGGCTCAGTGAGGCCAGCGGGTCCAGTCAGATGAGGCTCACTGAGGCCAGCGGGTCCAGTCAGGTGAGGCTCAGTGAGGCCAGCGGGTCAGGGGTTTGTTAGAGACTCACTCGCTGATGGCCTGGACTCTGGGGACGCCCACGTCATCGATCTTCATCAGCCGCACACTGAAGATACTGTGACTAACACACACAGTTACACAGTTACACACACACACAGTTACACACACACACTATACACACACACGTTACACACACACACAGTTATAGACTGTGTGTATAGTGTGTGTGTATTGTGTGTGTGTGTGTATAGTGTGTGTGTGTATAGTGTGTGTAGTGTGTGTGTATAGTGTGTGTGTATAGTGTGAGTGTGTATTGTGTGTGTGCGTGTGTGTATACTGTGTGTGTGTGTATAGTGTGTGTGTGTAGTGTGTGTGTGTATAGTGTGCGTGTGTGTGTGTATAGTGTGTGTGTGTATAGTGTGTGTAGTGTGTGTGTGTATAGTGTGTGTGTATACTGTGTGTGTGTGTATACTGTGTGTGTGTGCCTGTATTCAGTGTGTTGTGGTACCTCCTGCTCGACTGCAGGTTCAGTCTAGTGGCTGAGACACTTTGGTTCTTTTTGCCGATTTTCATGATTCTGTGAGCCTCATCAGAGCTGCTGACCTGCACCCAGCGCAGGCCTGGGGCAAAACAGAGGGGGGTAAAACAGGGGGGTGGGGGGTGGGGGAAACAGAGGGGTAAAACAGAGAGGGGTAAATCAGAAGGGCAGAACAGAGGGGTGCAGAACAGAGGGGGGTAAAACAGGAGGGGTAAAACAGGGGGGGGGGGGGGTAAAACGGGGGGGTAAAACAGAGGGGCAGAACAGACGGGTAAAACAGAGAGGGGTAAATCAGAAGGGCAGAACAGAGGGGTGCAGAACAGAGGGGGGTAAAACAGGAGGGGTAAAACGGGGGTAAAACAGAGGGGCAGAACAGGGGGAAAAAAACAGGGGGGCAAAACAGAGAGGGGCAGAACAGAGGGGCAAAACAGAGGGGCAGGGCAAAACAGAGGGGCAGAACAGAGAGGGGTAGAACAGAGAGGGGTAAAACAGAGGGGCAGAACAGAGGCAGAACAGAGGGGCAAAACAGAGAGGGGTAAATCAGAGGTACAGAACAGAGGGGTAAATCAGAAGGGCAGAACAGAGGGGGGCAGAACAGAGAGGGGTAAATCAGAAGGGCAGAACAGAGGGGCAAATCAGAGGGGCAGAACAGAGGGGGGCAGAACAGGGAGGAGTAAAACACAGGAGTAAAACACACAGGGGCAAAACAGAGGGGGCAATTACTCCTGAGGGGTATTTCCTCCTGTGGGGCATTAGGGGCAGTTCTGTGGGGCATTAGGGGCAGTTCTGTGGGGCATTAGTACCTTTGATGAAGGAGTTTCCCTTCACGTCCTGTGACAGACGCAGCCCCGTCCTCCTCTGGCCCGGAGGAACCTGCAAGACTCAGACCCAGACCCAGACTCAGACCCAGACCGAGTCCTGACTCTGGACTAACCCAGACTCCGGGTGTGACAGGAGTTGTCCATGGTTCGGTTCAGTCCGGGTCGGTTTGGGTCGGTTCGGCGTATGTGCTCGAGCAGGCTGTGGATGGTTCCGTTTGGGTCGGTCCGGGTCGGTTCAGTCCGGGTTGGTCCGGGTCAGTTGAGTCCGGTCCGGGTCGGTCCGGTTCAGTCCGGGTTGGTCCAGTCCGGTTCAGTCCGGTCTGGTCCGGTTCAGTCCGGTCCAGGTCTGTCCAGTTCAGTCCGGTCCGTACCGGCTCCAGCAGGTCGTGGATGGCGTCGTTGTAGATCTCGCAGAAGGAAACCCACACGGAAAACTTCACAGAGTCGCCCACGTCCAGGACGAACGAGTCGGGTTCAGAACCGAGGCTGGAGTCCGACACAGAACCTGCGGAACAGAGAGATCAGAACCACCCCAGAACAGACACCAGAACCGCCCCAGAACAGACACCAGAACTGTCCCCATCATGAAGATCGACAAATGAAAAGAACGAACCATCCAGAAACGTGGATTTCCCCGACGTCAGACTTTTGTCCGTCTGTGGAGAGAAAAACAGGTCAGGAACCAGGACTAAACCAGGACTGAACCAGGACTGAACCAGGACTGAACCAGGACTGAACCAGGACTGAACCAGGACTGAACCAGGACTAAACCAGGACTAAACCAGGACTAAACCAGGACTAAACCAGGACTAAACCAGGTCTGAAGCAGGTCTGAACCTCCTTAAACAGCCTCAGCAGTGTCCTCTTGCTGTTGCTCTCTTGGTTCTGCTGCTCTGGGCTCAGGCGGGCGAAGTCTCGGCACCTCAGAGGCTTCAGATCACAGCCGGAGTAAAGTCGCCCCTCGAGGCTGCTGAAGATCATGGCCAGAGACCGAGGAAGCAGCCCCGAGTCATGGTCCGGACCTGAAACGGACCAGAGACCGGGTTAAACCAGGTCTGGCCCTGAAAGGGACCAGAGACCGGGTTAGACCAGGGTTAGACCGGGGTCCGGATCAGGACCGGATCAGGACTGACCGAGGAAGGTGAAGGTCTTCCCGGCGTTGGTGACTCCGTAGGTGAAGACGAGGCAGTTTCCTCCATCCAGAACCTCACGAACACGAGGACGAACAGAAGCATCGAACACAGAGCGCTGAGACGAGTCAGGACCAAACACCTGCCGATAGGGACACAGGTGACAGGTGAGAGGTGAGGACAGGTGGCAGAGGGAGCTGAAGTGTCTGGGGAGGGGGAGGTACCTGGGGGAAGCGTCTGGGGAGGGGAGGGGGGGGTACTGGGGGAAGCATCTGGGGAGGGAGAGGTACCTGGCTGAAGCGTAGGAAGAAGCGTCTGGGGAGGGGGAGGTACCTGGCTGAAGCTGAACCTTTGGCCTGTTTGGGGGAAACTCTTGTTGGTTCTTGGAGCTTTGAGAATCACAGTGTCGGAGCCGCAGAGAGAAACACAGTCCTGAAGAGGAGGAGGATTTACAGTACTGGCAGTACTGGCAGTACTGGCAGTACTTGCAGTATTTGCAGTATTTGCAGTATTTGCAGTATTTGCAGTATTTGCAGTACTTGTACCTGTTCTCTGCTGTCGTTCTCTGTTGAGGTCAACGGTCGAATCCTGAGAAAAACCTGCAGGTTTTCAGACGGCGCCTCCTGCTGGACACAAATCAGAACACACCATACACGAGTACTTCTACTTCTGTGTACTTCTGAATACTTCTGAGTACTTCTACTTCTGTGTACTTCTGAGTACATCTGAGTACTTCTGTGTACTTCTACTTCTGTGTACTTCTGAATACTTCTACTTCTGTATACTTCTGAGTACTTCTACTTCTGAGTACATCTGAGTACTTCTACTTCCGAGTACATCTGAGTACTTCTACTTCTGAGTACATCTGAGTACATCGGAGTACATCTGAGTACTTCTGTGTACTTCTACTTCTGTGTACTTCAGTCATACTTCTGTGTACTTCAGTCATACTTCTGTGTACTTCAGTCATACTTCTGTGTATTTGTACTTCTGTGTACTTGTACTGTATATTCTCTTTTCAGATCTTAAATCTGTTTTGTGTTTGCTGATGTGTGAACTGTGTTGCCACAGTGACTGCTGAACTTTCCACCACAGAGATTCATGTACAACAGCCCCAGTGCGATTTCACTACAGCTGTGGTGCCTACAGTACTGCAGTACTCTGTAGTACTGTAGTACCCTGTAGTACTGTAATACTCTGTAGTACTGTAGTACTCTGCAGTACTGTAGTACCCTGTAGTACTGTAGTACTCTGTAGTACTGTAGTACCCTGTAGTACTGTAGTACCCTGTAGTACTCTGCAGTACTCTGCAGTACCCTGTAGTACCCTGCAGTACCCTGCAGTACTGTAGTACTCTGCAGTACTGTAGTACCCTGTAGTACTCTGCAGTACCTGTGGCAGGGCGTTGAAGTCGCTGAGCAGATCTTTCCTTATGTCCTCCACCTCCACCAGCCCCACCCTCTCCTGCTTCACCACGGAAAGCTCCATCTGCACACACACACACACTTGTTACACATACACCTGTTACACACACACACACACACCTGTCACTGTCACACACACCTGTTACACACACCTGTTACACACACACACACCTGTTACACACACCTGTTACACACACCTGTTACACACACACACACCTGTTACACACACCTGTTACACACACCTGTTACACACACCTGTTACACACACACACACACACACACACACACACACACACACACACACCTGTGCTGGAGAAGAAAATAAATCTCCACACGACACTAAACTACAGGGTAAAATACAGAAAAATCCGCTTAAAAACGACCAAAACACAATGAAAATATGACTGAAGTGACTCATGTTCGTCATGATGGTCTCTGCATAACAGTTTTCTTTAATTACGCATTTGTTTTACGATTTTATTATTACCAACCACCAAAAAAACGGGGAAGTCCTAGTTTTTGTATTTTGACATTCCGATCACCCTAATTTGAGGCATGTTTTCATAATCTGGTCTAATGAATTAATTAGTGTTGTAGTTCGTATGTTTTAACATTTATAGAACCACAGTGGCTGTTATAAACGCTGTACCCACGCGTTAGGATCATTGTAATAAACATTTTAGAGAAAACAATGAAGTATTTACACAAACAGAACTTTAATCCAACTTTAAACGGTGTTGTTAGCATTAGCCACAGTTAGCACTGGTTCAAATGTTCGTCTGATTCTGGAGTTTTACGAGACTTTTCGCGGTGAATACTTTCATGAAGCCGTGTCCTCGGACGTGGGTAAAGTGCTGCATGGTCGTGACTCACCGTGGAGCGTGTTATTCCCCAAAATCAGACAAATAAAAGTAAAAACATGGGCCGTTTGTGAGCGCCGCCGCGGGCTTCTTTTTAAACTGCGAGAGCCGCGCGAGCCAATCACAGAACGAGCTGAGGCTTACGTCACATCCGTCGACAAGCACAGCACCAGAAAAAAAGGAAAAAAAAGAAAAGAATAAAAACATTTTTAGATTTTGATTAACGTATAAAATCATATACAACCACTACACAATATCTTTAATAAATAACTTTAATGTATGTTTTTAAATCATTGTGTTTTGATCACATGATTCATTCGGCACAGTTACAACAATTACAAACAATTACATTATATAATTGAACTTCTAAAAAATGCGAAATAATTTCTGTCTTAAAGTGTTACATTACTTCAAGAAGAGCATCGATTAGTTAAAGGCTGTTAAAAGCTAAAAAACTACAAAACCACGCGGTCGTTGTTTGTTGACGTCATCGCCATGAGCCGTGCCTGGCGTTGACGGCAGAATCAGGTCGGATTTAGTGGATTTTGTGGATTATCTTTCTCCGCAGCGCCGCTAGCCTCCACACCTGGCCGCTCTCGGAACATTTATCTGTTTATTAAAATGATTTGAGCCGAATTTGTCAGAAATAAACATTTTATATTCTCCAAAAGACCAAATCCTTCACGGGAACAGCTCCTCGGGCGGACGCGTTGCCTTGGTAACGGTGAGAGCGGAACAGACGGAACATTAACGCTTCATCTGCGTTTAAAAACAGAACTATAATAAAATATTATTATTATTATTAGTAGTAGTAGTAGTAGTATTATAGATTCATGGCTTAAATTCAGATGAACAGTAACGCCCTCACTGTTTACAGGTGTTTTAATATTTAACGTGTGGAAGTTCATTTACCGCATTTACCACATCAGCGGGGAAGTCCTGGTTTAGTCCTGGTTTAGACCTGGTTTAGACCTGGTTTAGTCCTGGTTTAGATCTGATTTAGATCTGATTTAGTCCTGGTTTAATCCTGGTTTAGTCCTGGTTTAATCCTGGTTTAGTCCTGGTTTAGACCTGGTTTAGTCCTGGTTTAGTCCTGGTTTAGACCTGGTTTAATCCTGGTTTAGTCCTGGTTTAGACCTGGTTTAGTCCTAGTTTAGTCCTGGTTTAAACCTGGTTCAGTCCTGGTTTAAAGGATTTGGTGAGACTTGGTTCTGTCCCTGATTCAGCCCTGTATTGGTCCTGCTTAATCTTGGGTTTAGTCCCTCTCCCCTCTGACCCTCTAACCCTCTCTGACCCCCTCTGACCCTCTCTGACCCTCTCCTCTCTGACCCTCTGCTCTCTGACCCTCTCCTCTCTGACCCTCTGTGACCCTCTGACCCTCTCCTCTCTGACCCTCTGCTCTGTGACCCTCTCCTCTCTGACCCTCTCTGACCCTCTCACCCTCTCCTCTGTGACCCTCTGACCCCAGCCCGTGGTTGGAGGCGCACTCTGACCCTGTGGCGGCCCTGAATACTCTGACCCTGCAGATGTCTGACCCCAGCCCATGGTTGGAGGCGCACTCTGACCCTGTGGCGGGCCTAAACACTCTGACCTTCTGACCCTCTGACCCTGCAGATGTCTGACCCCAGCCCATGGTTGGAGGCGCACTCTGACCCTGTGGCGGGCCTGAACACTCTGACCTTCTGACCCTCTCTGACCCTCTGACCCTGCAGATGTCTGACCCCAGCCCGTGGTTGGAGGCACACTCTGACCCTGTGGTGGGCGTGAACACTCTGACCCTGCAGATGTCTGACCCCAGCCTGTGGTTGGAGGCGCACTCTGACCCTGTGGCGGGCCTGAACACTCTGACCTTCTGACCCTCTGACCCTGCAGATGTCTGACCCCAGCCCGTGGTTGGAGGCACACTCTGACCCTGTGGCGGGCCTAAACACTCTGACCTTCTGACCCTCTGACCCTGCAGATGTCTGACCCCAGCCCGTGGTTGGAGGCGCACTCTGACCCTGTGGCGGGCCTGAACACTCTGACCTCGTGCATGGACCTGTCGGACCTGAGCGGGGACGGGGAGAACTGTCTGGTCGTGGCTGATCTGGGCTCGTCCTCCAGCGGGTCCCTGGGCTCTGGGATGAAGCTGAAGGTACCAGACCCTCTCACGCATGGGCTGTTCATACTCTGCAGGGGGATTCTACATGTATGTCTATGGTGGAATGTTCAGCAGTTACCATGGAGACACAATAAGCAAACACTGACACAAAAGATTTAAGATGGCCTCAAAACTCATGTGAAGTTCATGTTCCTGTGCTCAGAGCGCTCATGGTCCTGTTCAGGAGTTTGATTTGAAAAACTGTTGGCTAACGCTAATGCTAACGCTAATGCTAGCTCGTGACTGTAATGTTGTTTAGAGCGACGTGTCTAACAGCACAGATCAGCTCAGTCGGGTGTTTATGGTGATGAGTGACTTGTGTTACTGAGCTTCAGACAGAGCAGTCCTCCCAGTTAGCTTAAGGTTAGCTTAATGCTCTGGTGCTTATTTTGAGCCTTCCCTCCTCATGGTTCTGGTGATGTTTCCTCATGTCTGGTTCCGTGGAACCTCTCTGGTCAGTGAGTCCTCTCCGCCGGACCTCCTCATGTTTGTGGATGTGTTTCGGTGACGTTTCGGTGATGTTTCAGTCATGTTTCAGTGATAGTCCGGTAATGTTTTAGTGGTGTTTCAGTGATTTTTTGGTGATGGTTCGGTGGTGTTTCTGTGATGTTTTGGTGATGTTTTGGTGATATTTCGGAGATGTTTCTGGTGATGGTTCGGTGGTGTTTCGGCGATGTTTCAGTGATGTTTTGGCAATATTTCAGTGATGTTTTGGTGATGTTTTGTTGGTGTTTTGGTGATATCTTGGTGTTGTTTTGGTGATGTTTTTTGGTGTTTTGGTGATATTTTGGTGATGTTTTGGTGATATTTCGGTGATGTTTCTGGTGATGTTTTGGTGGTGTTTTGGTGATATTTCTGATGTTTTGGTGATGTTTTGGTGATGTTTCTGGTGATGTTTTGGTGAGATTTCGGTGAGATTTTGGTGATGTTTCTGGTGATGTTTTGGTGATGTATCGGTAATGTTTCTGGTGATGTCTTGGTGGTGTTTTGGTGATATTTTGGTGACATTTCTGTGATATTTCCGTGATGTTTCGGTGGTGTTTTGGTGATATTTCTGTGATGTTTTGGCAGTATTTCGGTGATGTTTCTGGTGATGTCTTGGTGGTGTTTTGGTGATATTTTGGTGATATTTCGGTGATGTTTCTGGTGATGTTTTGGTGGTATTTTGGTGATGTTTCCGGTGATGTTTTGGTGGTGTTTTGGTGATATTTCGGTGATGTTTCTGGTAATGTTTCGGGTGATGTTTCGGTAGTGTTTTGGTGATATTTCGGTGATGTTTCTGGTGATGATTTGGTGATATTTCGGTGATGTTTCGGTGATATTTCTGTGATGTTTCGGTGGTGTTTTGGTGATATTTCTGTGATGTTTCGGTGATGTTTCAGTGATGTTTTGATGATATTTCGGTGATGTTTCTGGTGATGTTTCTGGTGATGTTTCTGGTGATGTTTCTGGTGATGTATTGGTGATGTTTCTGGTGGTGTTTTGGTGATATTTTGGTGACATTTCTGTGATATTTCGGTGATGTTTCGGTGGTGTTTTGGTGGTGTTTTGGTGATATTTCGGTGATGTTTCTGGTAATGTTTCTGGTGATGTATTGGTGATGTTTCTAGTGATGTCTTGCTGGTGTTTTGGTGATATTTTGGTGACATTTCTGTGATATTTTGGTGATGTTTCCGGTGATGTTTTGGTGGTGTTTTGGTGATATTTTGGTGATGTTTCTGGTGATGTTTCGGTAGTGTTTTGGTGATATTTCGATGATGTTTCTGGTGATGATTTGGTGATATTTCGGTGATGTTTCGGTGATATTTCTGTGATGTTTCGGTGGTGTTTTGGTGATATTTCTGTGATGTTTCGGTGATGTTTCAGTGATGTTTTGATGATATTTTGGTGATGTTTCTGGTGATGTTTCTGGTGATGTTTCTGGTGATGTATTGGTGATGTTTCTGGTGGTGTTTTGGTGATATTTTGGTGACATTTCTGTGATATTTCGGTGATGTTTCGGTGGTGTTTTGGTGATATTTCTGTGATGTTTTGGCAATATTTCGGTGATGTTTCTGGTGATGTCTTGGTGGTGTTTTGGTGATATTTTGGTGACATTTCTGTGATATTTCGGTGATGTTTTGGTGTTTTTTTGGTGATATTTCTGTGATGTTTTGGCAATATTTCGGTGATGTTTCTGGTGATGTCTTGGTGGTGTTTTGGTGATATTTTGGTGATGTTTTGGTGGTGTCTTGGTGATATTTTGGTGATATTTTGGTCATGTTTCTGATAATGTTTCAGGTGATGTTTCGGTAGTGTTTTGGTGATATTTCGGTGATGTTTCTGGTGATGTTTCGGTGGTGTTTTGGTGATATTTTGGTGATATTTCAGTGATGTTTCTGGTGATGTTTTGGTGATGTTTTGGTGATATTTCTGTGATGTTTCGGTGATGTTTCTGGTGATGTTTTGGTGAGATTTCTGTGAGATTTCGGTGATGTTTCTGGTGATGTTTCTGGTGATGTATTGGTGATGTTTCTAGTGATGTCTTGCTGGTGTTTTGGTGATATTTTGGTGACATTTCTGTGATATTTCGGTGATGTTTTGGCAATATTTCGGTGATGTTTCTGGTGATGTCTTGGTGGTGTTTTGGTGATATTTTGGTGATGTTTCTGGTGATGTTTTGGTGATATTTTGGTGATGTTTCTGGTAATGTTTCGGGTGATGTTTCGGTAGTGTTTTGGTGATATTTCGGTGATGTTTCTGGTGATGATTTGGTGATATTTCGGCGATGTTTCGGTGATATTTCTGTGATGTTTCGGTGGTGTTTTGGTGATATTTCGGTGATGTTTCGGTGGTGTTTTGGTGATATTTCAGTGATGTTTTGGTGATGTCTCCTCAGGTGTTCCGTGGAACCTCTCTGGTCAGTGAGTCGTCCCTGCTGGACCTCCCCTCTGGGCTGGTGGCCTTCTTCATGGACCTAAACGAGCCTCGGGTTCCTGCTCTGGCCGTGGCCTCTGGACCCTGTGTTTACATCTACAAGAACCTCAGACCCTACTTCAAGTTCACCCTCCCAGGACTTGAGGTGGACCCACTGGAACAGGTCTGGACCAGGACTAGACCAGGACTGAACCAGGACTAGACCAGGACTGAACCAGGACTAGACCAGGACTGAACCAGGACTAGACCAGGACTGAACCAGGACTAGACCAGGCTGTCTTACATGTCCTTTGTCGTCTGATTGGCTCTCTCACATGTTGTCTCTCCTCTGATTGGACAGGAGGTCTGGCAGCAGGTGCGCTCGGGGCAGATCGACCCTCTGGCTCTGAAGGACCTTCTGGAGGACATCAGGAGTAAATCAGAGCTGCCTCTCTCCCAGCGCTCCCTCAGATTTCTCTCCCTAGAACCAGAGAACATGGAGGAGTTTGTGACGCTGCACCAGGGACAGCCAATCAGGAGACAGGTATGGACCATAACATCCAATCAGGAGACAGGTACGGACCATAACATCCAATCAGGAGACAGGTATGGACCATAACAGCCAATCAGGAGACAGATATGGACTGCTGCAGTCAGACAGACCCCGTTTTGGACACGTCTTATTGAATGTTTTTTTTTCAAACCGTAAACGTGTTACAGACGGTGACCACGCGTTGGTGTTATATACATGTTTTATATATAAGGAAAAAAATGCATTTCTCACCTTCCACGGTGGTTGGTCTCTCTCACCCTCATCAGCTCGGGTCCTCTACCAAAGGCCTGGGAGTTTGAGAGTTCTGCGCAGTATCTTTGCTGTTCCCAGTACTGCGCTTTTCTGGACTGAGATGTCTGTTGTCCTTCCTGGGATCTGCTGCAACCACTCGTCCAGTTTGGTGGTCACGGCCCCGAGTGCTCCGATCACCACAGACACCACCGATGCTTTCACCTTCCAGGGGTTTGTCCTGCCATGATGGTTCCTCTGCGCCCCACTGTCTGAGACATTCTCTGAGCATGTCATCAGTCTGGGCCTTGTCACTGATGTACTTGTGGAGCTTGGATGTTTCATCCTGGACAGTGGTTCCCACACTCACTAGTCCTCGGCCTCCTTCCTTCCGGTTCGTGTACAGTCTCAGGGTGCTGGACTTGGGATGGAACCCTCCATGCAGGTCAGGAGCTTTCGTGTCTTAACATCCGTGGTCTGCATCTCCTCCTTTGGCCAACTTATGATTCCTGCTGGGTATCTGATCATTGGCAGGGCGTAGCTGTTTATTGCCTGCGCCTCGTTCTTGCCATTGAGCTGGCTTCTTAGGACCTGCCGTACTCTTTGCAGGTATTTGTCGCCGCTTTCCTTGTTGCCTCGTCAAGGTTGCCATTTGCCTGTGGGATACCAAGGTACTTGTAACTGTCCTCAATTTCTGTTATTGTTCCCTCTGGGAGTGAGACCCCCTCTGTGTGGACTACCTTCCCTCTCTTTGTCACCATCCTACTACATTTCTCAAGCCCGAATGACATTCCAATGTCTGTGCTATAGATCCTGGTGGTGTGGATCAGTGAGTCGATGTCTCGCTCGCTCTTAGCGTACAGCTTGATGTCATCAATGTAGAGGAGGTGACTGATGGTGGCCCCGTTTCTGAGTCGGTATCCATAGCCAGTGCGGTCGATTATTTGGCTGAGGGGGTTCACACCTATGCAGAACAGCAGTGGGGACAGTGCGTCTCCTTGGTATATGCCACATTTGATGGTCACTTGTGCAAGTGGCTTGCCATTGGCTTCAAGGGTGGTTTTCCACAACCGCATCGAGTTTGCAATGAATGCCCTTAGAGTCCTGTTGATATTGTACAGCTCCAGGCACTCAGTGATCTATGTGTGTGGCATTGAGGCTTTCTTGTAATCAATCCAGGCAGTGCACAGGTTGGTCTGGCGGGTTCTGCAGTCACGAGCGACTGTTCGGTCAACCAGGAGTTGGTGTTTGGCTCCCCTGGTGTTTTTGTCGATGCCCTTCTGTGCTGCGCTAATGTATTGATCCATGTGCCCGCTTATCTTATGATGCCTGACATGAGCTTCCATGTTGTGGAGAGACAGGTTATTGGCCAATAGTTGGAAGGGACTGTACCCTTTGAGGGATCCTTCAGGATCAGGATCGTACGCCCTTGAGTTAGCCATTCAGGGTGAGTCCCATCCCTTAGCAGCTGGTTCATTTGTGCTGCTAGGCGCTCGTGGAGAGCAGTGAGCTTCTTTAGCCAATATGCGTGGATCATGTCAGGGCCTGGTGCTGTCCAACTTTTCATGCCTGAGACTTTTTCCTGGATGTCTGCCACTGAGATGGTAACTGGATTCTGTTCAGGGAGGTTGCTGTGGTCTGCTATATATATATATATATATATATATATATATATATATATATATATATATATGTATGTTTTGGCCACACTGGCTCGTCAAAGCCTGATCCTGTCAGATCTCAGAAGCTCAGCAGGGCCTGGTTAGAACTTGGATGGAGACACTGGGAATTTCAGGTGCCACAGGCGCCAGTGACAAAAAAAACTGTTGTTGTGTCCTTAGGCAACACACTTCACCCACATTGCCTAGTATGAAAGTGGTGAGTGTGTGAGTGATGGTCGGAGGGGCCGATGGGGCAGATTGGAGCCTCACTTCTGTCAGTCTGCCCCAGGGCAGCTGTGGCTACAGCAGCAGCACAGAGTCTGGAGAGAATAAAGCTGTGAAGAGCTTTGGGTGTCAGGAAAGGCACTGTATAAATGCAATGATTAATTAATAATAAATTGATACGTTATATATGTTATAGATGTTACATAGATATTATATAGATGTTATATACATTTTATGTACATGTTATACACATGTTATATACATTTTATATACCTGTCATATACATATTATGTGTATTATATACGTGTTATACATGTGTTATATACATTATATGTGTTATATATGTTATACATGTGTTATATACGTTATAGATGTTATATATATGTTATATACACACTTTATCATAGACGCATCACACAGAGAGCCAAAAGAATCACCTCAGACCCCACACATCCTGCCAATAATCTGTTCAAACTCATGCCCTCTGGGAGGCGCTACAGGTCCATCATATCCAAATCTGTCAGATTCAAGAATAGTTTCTTTCCCACTGCCATTCGGAGTCTAAACAAATCCTGTTCATAACTGGATATTTATCTGTTGTGTGTGTTGTATTATGCAAGTGTGTTGTAAATTTGTTTTGTTCTGTAACAGACACAGAAGATGTGAGCATTTCTTGCTGTACTGGAAACAAATTCCACCAACTTGTTGTGTGGCCATTAATAAATGATTCTGATTCTGATTCTGATACGTGTTATATATGTTATATACATGTTATATACATATTATATAGTGTTATGTTATAGACGTGTTATATACGTGTTATACATGTGTTATATACATGTCATATATGTGTTATACATGTGTTATATACATGTTATAGACGTGTTATATACGTGTTATACATGTGTTATATACATGTCATATATGTGTTATACATGTGTTATATACATGTTATAGACGTGTTATATATATGTTATATGCATGTTATAGACAGTGATCACGTGCATTGGGACTCTGAAGAAGAGCACTGCAGATGAGGACGGCGTGAGCTGTTTGGTGATCGGGACAGAGTCCAGTGAAGTGTATGTGCTGGACCCGGAGGCTTTTATTATACTGACCAAGGTACTATACCTGTAACTACACCTGTAACTACATCTGTAACTACAGCTGTAACTACACCTGCACCTGTAACTACACCTGTAACTACACATATAACTACACCTGCACCTGTAACTACACCTATAACTACACCTGCACCTGAAACTACACCTGCACCTGTAACTACACCTGTAACTACACCTGCACCTGTAACTACACCTGTAACTACACCTGTAACTACACCTGTAACTACACCTGCACCTGTAACTACACCTGTAACTACACCTGCACCTGTAACTACACCTGTAACTACACCTGCACCTGTAACTACACCTGTAACTACACCTGTAACTACACCTGCAGCTACACCTGCACCTGTAACTACACCTGTAACTACACCTGCACCTGTAACTACACCTGTAACTACACCTGCACCTATAACTACACCTGTAACTACACCGGTAACTACACCTGTAACTCCACTCTCCTCTCAGATGTGTGTTCCGGCGCCCCCTGTGGTGATGGAGGTCAGTGGACAGTTTGATGTGGAGTTCAGGATCACTGTGGCCTGTCGAGACGGAGCCGTGTACGTCCTCCGCAGGTAAAATACTATGTACAAATACTACTACTACTGCGTACAAGTACTACTACTACGTACAAGTACAACTGCTGCATACAAGTACTACTGCGTACAAATACTACTACTGCATACAAGTACTACTGCTGCGTACAAGTACTACTACTGCGTACAAATACTACTACTGCGTACAAGTACTACTACTGCGTACAAGTACTACTGTTGCATACAAGTACGACTGCTGCGTACAAGTACTACTGCTGCGTACAAGTACTTCTACTGCGTGCAAATACTACTACTGCGTGCAAATACTACTACTGCGTACAAATACTACTACTGCGTACAAGTACTACTGCTGCATACAAGTACTACTGCTGCATACAAATACTACAACTGCATACAAGTACTACTACTGAGTACAAATACTACTACTGCGTACAAGTACGACTACTGCGTACAAGTACTACTACTGCGTACAATTACTACTGCTATGTACAAATATTACGACTGTGTACAAATACTATTACTGCGTACGAGTACTACTACTGCGTACAAGTACTACTACTGTGTACAAATACTATTACTGCGTACGAATACTACTACTGCATACAAGTACTACTACTGCATACAAATACTACTACTGCGTACAAATACTACTACTGCGTACAAGTACTACTACTGCTGCGTACAAATACTACTACTGCGTACAAGTACTACTACTGCGTACAAATACGACTACTGTGTACAAGTACTACTCCTGCGTACAAGTACTACTCCTGCGTACAAAAACTACTACTGCATACAAATACTATTACTGCGTACAAGTACTACTACTGCATACAAGTACTACTACTGTGTACAAATACTACTCCTGTGTACAAGTACTACTACTGCGTACAAGTACTACTACTGCTGCGTACAAATACTACTACTGCGTACAAGTACTACTACTGCGTACAAATACGACTACTGTGTACAAGTACTACTCCTGCGTACAAGTACTACTCCTGCGTACAAAAACTACTCCTGCGTACAAAAACTACTACTGCATACAAATACTATTACTGCGTACAAGTACTACTACTGCATACAAGTACTACTACTGTGTACAAATACTACTCCTGTGTACAAGTACTACTACTGCGTACAAGTACTACTACTGCGTACAAGTACTACTCCTGCGTACAAATACTACTACTGCGTACAAGTACTCCTGCGTACAAGTACTACTACTGCGTACAAGTACTACTACTGCGTACAAATACTACTGCGTACAAGTACTGCTACTGCGTACAAATACTACTAGTGCGTACAAATACTACTACTGTGTACAAGTAGTACTAATGCGTAGAAGTACTACTACTGCGTACAAATACTACTACTGCGTACAAATACTACTACTGCGTACAAGTACTACTACTGCGTACAAATACTACTACTGCTGCGTACAAGTACTACTACTGCGTACAAATACTACTACTGCTGTGTACAAGTACTACTACTGCGTACAAGTACTACTACTGCGTACAAGTACTACTACTGCGTACAAATACTACTACTGCGTACAAATAGTACTACTGCGTACAAGTACTACTACTGCGTACAAATACTACTACTGCTGTGTACAAATACTACTACTGCGTACAAGTACTACTACTGCGTAGAAATACTACTACTGCGTACAAATACTACGACTGCGTACAAGTACTACTACTGTGTACAAATACTACTCCTGCGTACAAGTACTACTACTGTGTACAAATACTACTACTGCGTACAAGTACTACTGCCCTCTGTCCTCAGGGACCATGATCGGCCTAAATATTCCATGGAGCTTTCGTCTCACTGTGTGTCTCTGGTTCGTGTGGGGAAAACTGTGGTGGTCGGATGCAGCGACCAGACGCTCCAGGGCTTCAGCCAAAAGGTACAAGTACTACAGTACTACAGTACTACATTTACTACAATACTACAAGTACTACTTTACGACAGAACTTAAGTACTACAAGTATTACAGTACTACAGTACTACAATTACTACAATACTACAAGTACTACCTTACGACAGTACTAAAGTACAACAAGTATTACAGTACTACAGTACTACAGTACTACAATTACTACAATACTACAAGTACTACTTTACTACAGTACTAAAGTACTACAAGTATTACAGTACTACAGTACTACAATTACTACAATACTACAAGTACTACTTTACTACAGTACTACAATACTACAAGTACTACTTTACTAC
This sequence comes from Odontamblyopus lacepedii, assembly GCA_034769755.1. Taxonomy (NCBI): domain Eukaryota; kingdom Metazoa; phylum Chordata; class Actinopteri; order Gobiiformes; family Gobiidae; genus Odontamblyopus; species Odontamblyopus lacepedii. Next base: position 40,440,302 of record CM068345.1, on the reverse strand, counting down.
AGTAATAAAGTACGACAAGTATTACAGTACTACAGTACTACAATTACTACAATACTACAAGTACTACTTTACGACAGTACTTAAGTACTACAAGTATTACAGTACTACAGTACTACAATTACTACAATACTACAAGTACTACTTTACGACAGTACTAAAGTACTACAAGTATTACAGTACTACAGTACTACAATTACTACAATACTACAAGTACTACTTTACTACAGTACTAAAGTACTACAAGTATTACATTACTAAAGTACTACAATTACTACAATACTACAAGTACTACTTTACTACAGTACGACAATACTATAAGTACTACTTTACTACAGTACGAAAGTATGACAAGTATTACAGTACTACAGTACTACAATTACTACAATACTACAAGTACTACTTTACGACAGTACTAAAGTACAACAAGTATTACAGTACTACAGTACTACAATTACTACAATACTACAAGTACTACTTTACTACAGTACTAAAGTACTACAAGTATTACAGTACTACAGTACTACAGTACTACAATTACTACAATACTACAAGTACTACTTTACTACAGTACTACAATACTACAAGTACTACTTTACTACAGTAATAAAGTAAGACAAGTATTACAGTACTACAGTACTACAATTACTACAATACTACAAGTACTACTTTACGACAGTACTAAAGTACTACAAGTATTACAGTACTACAATTACTACAATACTACAAGTACTACTTTACTACAGTGCTACAATACTACAATTACTACAATACTACAAGTACTACTTTACTACAATACTAAAGTACTACAAGAATTACAGTACTACAGTACTACAATTACTACAATACTACAAGTACTACTTTACTACAGTACTACAATACTACAAGTACTACTTTACTACAGTACTAAAGTAAGACAAGTATTACAGTACTACAGTACTACAAGAACTACAATTACTACAATACTACAAGTACTACTTTACTACAGAACTAAAGTACTACAAGTATTAGAGTTCTACAGTACTACAATTACTACAATACTACAAGTACTACTTTACTACAGTACTACAATACTACAAATACTACTTTACTACAGTACTAAAGTACGACAAGTATTACAGTACTACAAGTACTACAGTACTACAAATACTAAAGTACTACAAATACTACAATACTACAAATACTACTGTACTACAGTACTAAAGTACTACAAGTACTACAGTACTACAGTACTACAAATACTACAGTACTACAGTACTACAAGTACTACAATACTACAAGTACTACTTTACTACAGTACTAAAGTACTACAAGTACTACAAGTACTACAGTACTACAAGTACTACAGTACTACAAGTACTAAAATACTTCAAGTACTACTTTACAACAGTACTAAAGTACTACAAGTATTACAGTACTACAGTACTACAAGTACAACAGTACTACAGTACTACAATTACTACAATACTACAAGTACTACTTTACGACAGTACTAAAGTACTACAAGAATTACAGTACTACAGTACTACAATTACTACAATACTACAAGTACTACTTTACGACAGTACTTAAGTACTACAAGTAGTACAGTACTACAGTACTACAATTACTACAATACTACAAGTACTACTTTACTACAGTACTAAAGTACTACAAGTATTACAGTACTACAGTACTACAGTACTACAATTACTACAATACTACAAGTACTACTTTACTACAGTACTAAAGTACTACAAGTATTACATTACTACAGTACTACAATTACTACAATACTACAAGTACTACTTTACTACAGTACGACAATACTACAAGTACTACTTTACTACAGTACGAAAGTACGACAAGTATTACAGTACTACAGTACTACAATTACTACAATACTACAAGTACTACTTTACGACAGTACTAAAGTACTACAAGTATTACAGTACTACAGTACTACAATTAATACAATACTACAAGTACTACTTTACTACAATACTACAATTACTACAATACTACAAGTACTACTTTACTACAATACTAAAGTACTACAAATATTACAGTACTACAGTACTACAATTACTACAATACTAAAAGTACTACTTTACTAAAGTACTACAATACTACAAATACTACTTTACTACAGTACTAAAGTACGACAAGTATTACAGTACTACAAATACCAAAGTACTACAAGTACTACAATACTACAAGTACTACTGTACTACAGTACTAAAGTACTACAAGTACTACTTTACTGCAGTATTACAGTACTACAAGTACTACAAGTACTACAGAACTACAAGTACTACAGTACTACAATTACTACAGTACTACAGTACTACAAGTACTACAATACTACAAGTACTACTTTACTACAGTACTAAAGTACTACAAGTACTACAGTACTACAAGTACTACAAGTACTAAAATCATACAAGTACTACTTTACTACAGTACTAAAGTACTGCAAGTACTACAAGTACTACAAGTACTACAGTACTACAGTACTACAAGTACTACAGTACTACAAGTAGTACAGTACTATAGTACTAAAGTACTACAAGTACTACAGTACTACTGTACTACAAGAACTACAGTACTACAGGTACTACAATTACTACAGTACTACAAGTACTACTTTACTACAGTACTACAATACTACAAGTACTACTTTACTACAGTAATAAAGTACGACAAGTATTACAGTACTACAGTACTACAATTACTACAATACTACAAGTACTACTTTACGACAGTACTAAAGTACTACAAGTATTACAGTACTACAGTACTACAATTACTACAATACTACAAGTACTACTTTACGACAGTACTTAAGTACTACAAGTATTACAGTACTACAGTACTACAATTACTACAATACTACAAGTACTACTTTACGACAGTACTAAAGTACTACAAGTATTACAGTACTACAGTACTACAGTACTACAATTACTACAATACTACAAGTACTACTTTACTACAGTACTAAAGTACTACAAGTATTACATTACTACAGTACTACAATTACTACAATACTACAAGTATTACATTACTACAGTACTACAATTACTACAATACTACAAGTATTACAGTACTACAGTACTACAATTACTACAATACTACAAGTACTACTTTACGACAGTACTAAAGTACAACAAGTATTACAGTACTACAGTACTACAATTACTACAATACTACAAGTACTACTTTACTACAGTACTAAAGTACTACAAGTATTACAGTACTACAGTACTACAGTACTACAATTACTACAATACTACAAGTACTACTTTACTACAGTACTACAATACTACAAGTACTACTTTACTACAGTAATAAAGTACGACAAGTATTACAGTACTACAGTACTACAGTACTACAATTACTACAATACTACAAGTACTACTTTACGACAGTACTAAAGTACTACAAGTATTACAGTACTACAGTACTACAATTACTACAATACTACAAGTACTACTTTACTACAGTGCTACAATACTACAATTACTACAATACTACAAGTACTACTTTACTACAATACTAAAGTACTACAAGAATTACAGTACTACAGTACTACAATTACTACAATACTACAAGTACTACTTTACTACAGTACTACGATACTACAAGTACTACTTTACTACAGTACTAAAGTATGACAAGTATTACAGTACTACAGTACTACAAGTACTACAATTACTACAATACTACAAGTACTACTTTACTACAGTACTAAAGTACGACAAGTATTACAGTACTACAGTACTACAATTACTACAATACTACAAGTACTACTTTACTAAAGTACTACAATACTACAAATACTACTTTACTACAGTACTAAAGTACTACAAGTATTACAGTACTACAGTACTACAATTACTACAATACTACAAGTACTACTTTACTAAAGTACTACAATACTACAAATACTACTTTACTACAGTACGAAAGTACGACAAGTATTACAGTACTACAGTACTACAATTACTACAATACTACAAGTACTACTTTACGACAGTACTAAAGTACTACAAGTATTACAGTACTACAGTACTACAATTAATACAATACTACAAGTACTACTTTACTACAATACTACAATTACTACAATACTACAAGTACTACTTTACTACAATACTAAAGTACTACAAATATTACAGTACTACAGTACTACAATTACTACAATACTAAAAGTACTACTTTACTAAAGTACTACAATACTACAAATACTACTTTACTACAGTACTAAAGTACGACAAGTATTACAGTACTACAAATACCAAAGTACTACAAGTACTACAATACTACAAGTACTACTGTACTACAGTACTAAAGTACTACAAGTACTACTTTACTACAGTATTACAGTACTACAAGTACTACAGTACTACAAGTACTACAGTACTACAGTACTACAATTACTAGAGTACTACAGTACTACAAGTACTACAATACTACAAGTACTACTTTACTACAGTACTAAAGTACTACAAGTACTACAGTACTACAAGTACTACAAGTACTAAAATACTACAAGTACTACTTTACTACAGTACTAAAGTACTGCAAGTACTACAAGTACTACAAGTACTACAGTACTACAAGTACTACAGTACTACAAGTAGTACAGTACTATAGTACTAAAGTACTACAAGTACTACAGTACTACTGTACTACAAGAACTACAGTACTACAGGTACTACAATTACTACAGTACTACAAGTACTACTTTACTACAGTACTACAATACTACAAGTACTACTTTACTACAGTAATAAAGTACGACAAGTATTACAGTACTACAGTACTACAATTACTACAATACTACAAGTACTACTTTACGACAGTACTAAAGTACTACAAGTATTACAGTACTACAGTACTACAATTACTACAATACTACAAGTACTACTTTACGACAGTACTTAAGTACTACAAGTATTACAGTACTACAGTACTACAATTACTACAATACTACAAGTACTACTTTACGACAGTACTAAAGTACTACAAGTATTACAGTACTACAGTACTACAGTACTACAATTACTACAATACTACAAGTACTACTTTACTACAGTACTAAAGTACTACAAGTATTACATTACTACAGTACTACAATTACTACAATACTACAAGTACTACTTTACTACAGTACGACAATACTATAAGTACTACATTACTACAGTACGAAAGTATGACAAGTATTACAGTACTACAGTACTACAATTACTACAATACTACAAGTACTACTTTACGACAGTACTAAAGTACAACAAGTATTACAGTACTACAGTACTACAATTACTACAATACTACAAGTACTACTTTACTACAGTACTAAAGTACTACAAGTATTACAGTACTACAGTACTACAGTACTACAATTACTACAATACTACAAGTACTACTTTACTACAGTACTACAATACTACAAGTACTACTTTACTACAGTAATAAAGTACGACAAGTATTACAGTACTACAGTACTACAGTACTACAATTACTACAATACTACAAGTACTACTTTACGACAGTACTAAAGTACTACAAGTATTACAGTACTACAGTACTACAATTACTACAATACTACAAGTACTACTTTACTACAGTGCTACAATACTACAATTACTACAATACTACAAGTACTACTTTACTACAATACTAAAGTACTACAAGAATTACAGTACTACAGTACTACAATTACTACAATACTACAAGTACTACTTTACTAAAGTACTACAATACTACAAATACTACTTTACTACAGTACTAAAGTACTACAAGTATTACAGTACTACAGTACTACAATTACTACAATACTACAAGTACTACTTTACTAAAGTACTACAATACTACAAATACTACATTACTACAGTACTACTACAAGTATTACAGTACTACAAATACCAAAGTACTACAAGTACTACAATACTACAAGTACTACAGCACTACAGCAATTACAAGTACTACAGTAGTACAAGTACTAAAATACTACAAGTACTACTTTACTACAGTACTACAGTACTACAAGTACTACAAGTACTACAGTACTACAAGTACTACAGCACTACAAGTACTATAGTACTACAGTACTACAATTACTACAGTACTACAGTACTACAAGTACTACAATACTACAAGTACTAGTTTACTACAGTACTAAAGTACTACAAGTACTACAGTACTACAAGTACTACAAGTACTAAAATACTACAAGTACTACTTTACTACAGTACTAAAGTACTACAAGTACTACAAGTACTACAGTACTACAAGTACTACAAGTAGTACAGTACTGTGGTACTAAAGTATACAACTACAGTACTACTGTACTACAAGTACTACAGTACTACAGGTACTACAATTACTACAGTACTACAAGTACTACTTTACTACAGTACTACAATACTGCAGTACTACAAGTACTACATTACTACAGTACTACAAGTACTACAATACTACAAGTACTACAATTACTACAATACTACAAGTACTACTTTACTACAGTACTACAATACTACAAATACTACTTTACTACAGTACTAAAGTACGACAAGTATTACAGTACTACAAGTACTACAGTACTACAAATACCAAAGTACTACAAGTACTACAATACTACAAGTACTACTGTACTACAGTACTAAAGTACTACAAGTACTACAGTACTACAGTACTACAAGTACTACAGTAGGACAAGTACTAAAATACTACAAGTACTACTTTACTACAGTACTACAGTACTACAAGTACTACAAGTACTACAAGTACTACAGTACTACAATTACTGCAATTACTACTACAGTACTACTTTACTTCAGTACTACAGCAGTACTACAAGTACTACAGTACATAATACTACAGTACTACAATACTACAGTACTACAGTACTACAGTACTACAGTACTACAAGTACTACAGTACCTACAAGTACTACAAGTACTACAGTACTACAAGTACTACAGGTACTACAAGTACTACAATTACAATTACTACAGTACTACTTTACTACAGTACTACAATACTACAGTACTACAAGTACTACATTACTACAGTACCACAAGTACTACAAGTACTACTTTACTACAGTAAGTACTACAAGTACTACAGTACTACAGTACTACAAGTACTACAGTACTAAAAGTACTACAATACTACAAGTACTACTTTACTACAGAACTACTAGAAGTACTACAGCACTACAAGTACTAAAATACTACAAGTACTACTTTACTACAGTACTAAAGTACTACAGTACTACAAATACGACAGTACTATAGTACTACATTACAAGTACTACAACCCTAGTACTACAGTACTACAAGTACTACTTTACTACAGTACTAAAGTACTACAATACTACAAGTACTACAATTACTACAATACAACAAGTACTACTTTACTACAGTACTACAATACTACAAATACTACTTTACTACAGTACTAAAGTACGACAAGTATTACAGTACTACAAGTACTACAGTACTACAAATACCAAAGTACTACAAGTACTACAATACTACAAGTACTACTGTACTACAGTACTAAAGTACTACAAGTACTACAGTACTACAGTACTACAAGTACTACAGTAGTACAAGTACTAAAATACTACAAGTACTACTTTACTACAGTACTACAGTACTACAAGTACTACAAGTACTACAGTACTACAGTACTACAATTACTACAATACTACAAGTACTACTTTACTACAGTACTAAAGTACTACAAGTATTACAGTACTACAGTACTACAGTACTACAATTACTACAATACTACAAGTACTACTTTACTACAGTACTACAATACTACAAGTACTACTTTACTACAGTAATAAAGTACGACAAGTATTACAGTACTACAGTACTACAATTTCTACAATACTACAAGTACTACTTTAAGACAGCAATTAAAGTACTACAAGTATTACAGTACTACAGTGCTACAGTACTACAATTACTACAATACTACAAGTACTACTTTGCTACAGTACTACAATACTACAATTACTACAATACTACAAGTACTACTTTACTACAATACTAAAGTACTACAAGAATTACAGTACTACAGTACTACAATTACTATAATACTACAAGTACTACTTTACTACAGTACTACAATACTACAAGTACTACTTTACGACAGTACTAAAGTACTACAAGTATTACAGTACTACAGTACTACAGTACTACAATTACTACAATACTACAAGTACTATTTTACTACAGAACTAAAGTACTACAAGTATTACAGTTCTACAGTACTACAATTACTACAATACTACAAGTACTACTTTACTACAGTACTACAATACTAAAAATACTACTTTACTACAGTACTAAAGTACGACAAGTATTACAGTACTACAAGTACTACAGTACTACAAATACTAAAGTACTACAAATACTACAATACTACAAATACTACTGTACTACAGTACTAAAGTACTACAAGTAGTACTGTACTACAAGTACTACAAGCACAGTACTACAAGCACGACAGTACTACAGTACTACAAATACTACAGTACTACAAGTACTACAATACTACAAGTACTACTTTACTACAGTACTAAAGTACTACAAGTACTACAGTACTACAAGTACTACAGCACTACAAGTACTAAAATACTCAAGTACTACTTTACAACAGTACTACAGTACTACATTACAGTACTACAGTACTACAAGTACTACAGTACTACAATTACTACAATACTACAAGTACTACTTTACGACAGTACTAAAGTACTACAAATTACAGTACTACAGTACTACAATTACTACAATACTACAAGTACTACTTTACGACAGTACTTAAGTACTACAAGTATTACAGTACTACAGTACTGCAATTACTACAATACTACAAGTACTACGACAGTACTAAAGTACTACAGTACTACAAGTACTACAGTACTACAAGTACTACAGTACTACTGTACTACAATACTACAAGTACTATTTTACTACAGAACTAAAGTACTACAAGTATTACAGTTCTACAGTACTACAATAACAACAATACTACAAGTACTACTTTACTACAGTACTACAATACTACAAATACTACCTCACTACAGTACTAAAGTACGACAAGTATTACAGTACTACAAGTACTACAGTACTACAATACTAAAGTACTACAAATACTAATACTACAAATACTACTGCACTACAGCACTAAAGCACTACAAGTAGCAACTGTACTACTACAAGCACCTACAGTACTACAAGTACTACACAGTACTACAGCACTACAAATACTACAGTACTACAAGTACTACAATACTACAAGTACTACTTTACTACAGCAATTAAAGTACTACAAGTACTACAGTACTACAAGCACTACAGTACTACAATTACAAATTACTAAAATACTCAAGTACTACTTTACAACAGCAGTACTAAAGTACTACAGCATTACAGTACTACAGTACTACAAGCACTACAGTACTACAATTACTACAATACTACAAGTACTACTTTACCAAGCAATTACTACAAATATTACAGTACTACAGTACTACAATTACTACAATACTACAAGTACTACTTTACGACAGTACTTAAGTACTACAAGTATTACAGTACTACAGTACTGCAATTACTACAATACTACAAGTACTACTTTACGACAGTACTAAAGTACTACAAGTATTACAGTACTACAGTACTACAATACTACAATTACTACAATACTACAAGTACTATTTTACTACAGTACTACAATACTACAATTACTACAATACTACAAGTACTACTTTACGACAGTACTACAATACTACAAGTACTACTTTACTACAGTACTAATGTAAGACAAGTATTACAGTACTACAGTACTACAAGAACTACAATTACTACAATACTACAAGTACTACTTTACTACAGAACTAAAGTACTACATGTATTACAGTTCTACAGTACTACAATTACTACAATACTACAAGTACTACATTACTACAGTACTACAATACTACAAATACTACTTTACTACAGTACTAAAGTACGACAAGTATTACAGTACTACAAGTACTACAGTACTACAAATCCTAAAGTACTACAAATACTACAATACTACAAATACTACTGTACTACAGTACTAAAGTACTACAAGTACTACAAGTACTACAGTACTACAAGTACTACAGAACTACAGTACTACAAATACTACAGTACTACAATACTACAAGTACTACTTTACTACAGTACTACAAGTACTACAGTACTACAAGTACTACAGTACTACAAGTACTAAAATACTTCAAGTACTACTTTACAACAGTACTAAAGTACTACAAGTATTACAGTACTACAGTACTACAAGTACTACAGTACTACAATTACTACAATACTACAAGTACTACTTTACGACAGTACTAAAGTACTACAAGTATTACAGTACTACAGTACTACAATTACTACAATACTACAAGTACTACAGCACTTAAGTACTACAAGCATTACAGCACTACAGCACTACAATTACTACCATACTTCAATTACTACTTAACGACAGTACTAAAGTACTACAAGTATTACAGTTCTACAGTACTACAGTACTACAATTACTACAATACTACAAGTACTACTTTACTACAGTACTAAAGTACTGCAAGTATTACATTACTCCAGTACTACAATTACTACAATACTACAAATACTACTTTACTACAGTACTAAAGTACGACAAGTATTACAGTACTACAAGTACTACAGTACTACAAATACTACAATACTACAAATACTACTGTAGTACAGTACTACAAGTACTACAAGTGCTACAGTACTACAAGTACTACAGTACTACAGTACTACAAATACTACAGTACTACAAGTACTACAATACTACAAGTACTACTTTACTACAGTACTAAAGTACTACAAGTACTACAGTACTACAAGTACTACAAGTACTACAAGTACTACAATACTGCAGTACTACAAGTACTACATTACTACAAGTATTACAGTACTACAGTACTACAAGTACTACAGTACTACAATTACTACAATACTACAAGTACTACTTTACGACAGTACTAAAGTACTACAAATATTACAGTACTACAGTACTACAATTACTACAATACTACAAGTACTACTTTACGACAGTACTTAAGTACTACAAGTATTACAGTACTACAGTACTGCAATTACTACAATACTACAAGTACTACTTTACTACAGTACTACAATACTACAATTACTACAATATTACAAGTACTACTTTACTACAATGCTAAAGTACTACAAGAATTACAGTACTACAGTACTACAATTACTATAATACTACAAGTACTACTTTACTACAGTACTACAATACTACAAGTACTACTTTACTACAGTACAAATGTAAGACAAGTATTACAGTACTACAGTACTACAAGAACTGCAATTACTACAATACTACAAGTACTACTTTACTACAGAACTAAAGTACTACAAGTATTACAGTACTGTACTTTACTACAGTACTACAATACTACAAATACTACTTTACTACAGTACTAAAGTACGACAAGTATTACAGTACTTCAAGTACTACAGTACTACAAATCCTAAAGTACTCCAAATACTACAATACTACAAATACTACTGTACTACAGTACTAAAGTACTACAGTACTACAAGTACTACAAGTACTACAGTACTACAAGTACTACAGAACTACAGTACTACAAATACTACAGTACTACAGTACTACAAGTACTACAATACTACAAGTACTACTTTACTACAGTACTACAAGTACTACAGTACTACAAGTACTACAGTACTACAAGTACTAAAATACTACAGTACCATTACAAGTATTACAGCACTACAACAGTACTACAATTACTACAATACTACAAGTACTTCTTTACTACAGTACTAAAGTACTACAAGTATTACAGTACTACAGTACTACAATTACTACAATACAACAAGTACTACTTTACTACAGTACTACAATACTACAAATACTACTTTACTACAGTACTAAAGCACGACAAGTATTACAGTACTACAAGTACTACAGTACTACAAATACCAAAGTACTACAAGTACTACAATACTACAAGTACTACTGTACTACAGTACTAAAGTACTACAAGTACTACAGTACTACAGTACTACAAGTACTACAGTAGTACAAGTACTAAAATACTACAAGTACTACTTTACTACAGTACTAAAGTACTACAAGTATTACAGTACTACAGTACTACAATTACTACAATACTACAAGTACTACTTTACTAAAGTACTACAATACTACAAATACTACTTTACTACAGTACTAAAGTACGACAAGTATTACAGTACTACAAATACCAAAGTACTACAAGTACTACAATACTACAAGTACTACAGTACTACAGTACTACAAGTACTACAGTAGTACAAGTACTAAAATACTACAAGTACTACTTTACTACAGTACTACAGTACTACAAGTACTACAAGTACTACAGTACTACAAGTACTACAGCACTACAAGTACTATAGTACTACAGTACTACAATTACTACAGTACTACAGTACTACAAGTACTACAATACTACAAGTACTAGTTTACTACAGTACTAAAGTACTACAAGTACTACAGTACTACAAGTACTACAAGTACTACAAGTACTAAAATACTACAAGTACTACTTTACTACAGTACTAAAGTACTACAAGTACTACAAGTACTACAGTACTACAAGTACTACAAGTAGTACAGTACTGTGGTACTAAAGTACTACAAGTACTACAGTACTACTGTACTACAAGTACTACAGTACTACAGGTACTACAATTACTACAGTACTACAAGTACTACTTTACTACAGTACTACAATACTGCAGTACTACAAGTACTACATTACTACAGTACTACAAGTACTACAATACTACAAGTACTACAATTACTACAATACTACAAGTACTACTTTACTACAGTACTACAATACTACAAATACTACTTTACTACAGTACTAAAGTACGACAAGTATTACAGTACTACAAGTACTACAGTACTACAAATACCAAAGCACTACAAGTAATTACTACAAGTACTACTGTACTGCAGTACTACAGTACGACAGTACTACAGTACCACAAGTACTACAGTAGGACAAGTACTAAAATACTACAAGTACTACTTTACTACAGCACTACAGTACAGTACTACAAGCACTACAAGTACTACAGTACCTACAATTACTACAGTACTCACGGCATTACAAGTACTACTTTACTTCAGTACTACAGTACTACAAGTACTTCAGTACTACAATAAAAACAGTACTACAAGTACTACATTACTATAATAATACTACAATATACAGTCATGGTACTGCAAAGTACTACAGTACTACTGTACTACGTATACAAGTACTACAGTATACAAGTACTACAAGTAATTACAGCAGTACTACAAGTACTACTTTACTACAGTACTACGATACTACAAGTACTACTTTACTACAGTACTAAAGTATGACAAGTATTACAGTACTACAGTACTACAAGTACTACAATTACTACAATACTACAAGTACTACTTTACTACAGTACTAAAGTACGACAAGTAGGCTATTACAGTACTACAGTACTACAATTACTACAATACTACAAGTACTACTTTACTAAAGTACTACAATACTACAAATACTACTTTACTACAGTACTAAAGTACTACAAGTATTACAGTACTACAGTACTACAATTACTACAATACTACAAGTACTACTTTACTAAAGTACTACAATACTACAAATACTACTTTACTACAGTACTAAAGTACGACAAGTATTACAGTACTACAAATACCAAAGTACTACAAGTACTACAATACTACAAGTACTACAGTACTACAGTACTACAAGTACTACAGTAGTACAAGTACTAAAATACTACAAGTACTACTTTACTACAGTACTACAGTACTACAAGTACTACAAGTACTACAGTACTACAAGTACTACAGTACTACAGTACTACAGTACTACAATTACTACAGCACTACAATTACTACAAGTACTACAATTACTACAATACTACAAGTACTAGTTTACTACAGCAATTAAAGTACTACAAGTACTACAGCAATTACAAGTACTACAAGTACAAGTACTAAAATACTACAAGTACTACTTTACTACAGTACTAAAGTACTACAAGTACTACAAGTACTACAGTACTACAAGTACTACAAGTAGTACAGTACTGTGGTACTAAAGTACTACAAGTACTACAGTACTACTGTACTACAAGTACTACAGTACTACAGGTACTACAGTAACTACAGTACTACAAGTGCTACGTTACTAAGGTACTAAAATACTGGAGTAGTACAAGCACTACATTACTACAGTACTACAAGTACTACAATACTACAAGTACTACAATTACTACAATACTACAAGTACTACTTTACTACAGTACTACAATACTACAAATACTACTTTACTACAGTACTAAAGTACGACAAGTATTACAGTACTACAAGTACTACAGTACTACAAATACCAAAGTACTACAAGTACTACAATACTACAAGTACTACTGTACTACAGTACTAAAGTACTACAAGTACTACAGTACTACAGTACTACAAGTACTACAGTAGGACAAGTACTAAAATACTACAAGTACTACTTTACTACAGTACTACAGTACTACAGTACTACAAGTACTACAAGTACTACAGTACTACAATTACTACAGTACTACGATACTACAAGTACTACTTTACTTCAGTACTACAGTACTACAAGTACTTCAGTACTGCAAGTACTACAGTACTACAGTACTATAATACTACAGTACTACAGTACTACAAGTACTACAGTACTACTGTACTACAAGTACTACAGTACTACAAGTACTACAGTACTACAAGTACTACAGGTACTACAATTACTACAGTATTACAAGTACTACTTTACTACAGTACTACAATACTACAGTACTACAAGTACTACATTACTACAGTACCACAAGTACTACAATGCTACAAGTACTACTTTACTACAGTAAGTACTACAAGTACTACAGTACTACAGTACTACAAGTACTACAGTACTAAAAGTACTACAATACTACAAGTACTACTTTACTACAGAACTAAAGTACTAGAAGTACTACAGTACTACAAGTACTAAAATACTACAAGTACTACTTTACTACAGTACTAAAGTACTACAGTACTACAAGTACGACAGTACTATAGTACTACGGTATTACAAGTACTACAACCCTAGTACTACAGTACTACAAGTACTACTTTACTACAGTACTAAAGTACTACAATCTCTACAAGTACTACAATTACTACAATACAACAAGTACTACTTTACTACAGTACTACAATACTACAAATACTACTTTACTACAGTACTAAAGCTAACGACAAGTATTACAGTACTACAAGCACTACAGTACTACAAATACCAAAGTACTACAAGTACTACAATACTACAAGTACTACTGTACTACAGTACTAAAGTACTACAAGTACTACAAGCATTACAGTACTACAAGTACTACAGTAGTACAAGTACTAAAATACTACAAGTACTACTTTACTACAGTACTACAGCAATTGGCAAGTACTACAAGCACTACAGCACTACAGTACTACAATTACTACAACACTACAAGTACTACTTTACTACAGCACTAAAGTACTACAAGCATTACAGTATTACAGTACTACAGTACTACAATTACTACAACCACTACAATACTACACTAATTACTGCACAGTACAATACTGCAAGTACTACTTTACTACAGTAATAAAGCACGACAAGTATTACAGCACTACAGTACTACAATTTCTACAATACTACAAGTACTACTTTAAGACAGTACTAAAGTACTACAAGTATTACAGTACTACAGTGCTACAGTACTACAATTACTACAATACTACAAGTACTACTTTGCTACAGTACTACAATACTACAATTACTACAATACTACAAGTACTACTTTACTACAATACTAAAGTACTACAAGAATTACAGTACTACAGTACTACAATTACTATAATACTACAAGTACTACTTTACTACAGTACTACAATACTACAAGTACTACTTTACTACAGTACTAAAGTAAGACAAGTATTACAGTACTACAGTACTACAAGAACTACAATTACTACAATACTACAAGTACTATTTTACTACAGAACTAAAGTACTACAAGTATTACAGTTCTACAGTACTACAATTACTACAATACTACAAGTACTACTTTACTACAGTACTACAATACTAAAAATACTACTTTACTACAGTACTAAAGTACGACAAGTATTACAGTACTACAAGTACTACAGTCCTACAAATACTAAAGTACTACAAATACTACAATACTACAAATACTACTGTACTACAGTACTAAAGTACTACAAGTAGTACTGTACTACAAGTACTACAAGTACTACAGTACTACAAGTACGACAGTACTACAGTACTACAAATACTACAGTACTACAAGTACTACAATACTACAAGTACTACTTTACTACAGTACTAAAGTACTACAAGTACTACGGTACTACAAGTACTACAGTACTACAAGTACTACAGAACTACAGTACTACAAATACTACAGTACTACAATACTACAAGTACTACTTTACTACAGTACTACAAGTACTACAGTACTACAAGTACTACAGTACTACAAGTACTACAGTACTACAAGTACTAAAATACTTCAAGTACTACTTTACAACAGTACTAAAGTACTACAAGTATTACAGTACTACAAGTACTACAGTACTACAATTACTACAATACTACAAGTACTACTTTACGACAGTACTAAAGTACTACAAGTATTACAGTACTACAGTACTACAATTACTACAATACTACAAGTACTACTTTACGACAGTACTTAAGTACTACAAGTACAAGTATTACAGTACCACAGTACTACACCATTACAGCACTAATACTACAAGTACTACTTTACGACACTACTAAAGTACTACAAGTATTACAGTTCTACAGTACTACAGTACTACAATTACTACAATACTACAAGTACTACTTTACGACAGTACTAAAGTACAACAAGTATTACAGTACTACAGTACTACAATTACTACAATACTACAAGTACTACTTTACTACAGTACTAAAGTACTACAAGTATTACAGTACTACAGCAATTACAGTACTACAATTACTACAATACTACAAGTACTACTTTACTACAGTACTACAATACTACAAGTACTACTTTACTACAGTAATAAAGTAAGACAAGTATTACAGTACTACAGTACTACAATTACTACAATACTACAAGTACTACTTTACGACAGTACTAAAGTACTACAAGTATTACAGTACTACAATTACTACAATACTACAAGTACTACTTTACTACAGTGCTACAATACTACAATTACTACAATACTACAAGTACTACTTTACTACAATACTAAAGTACTACAAGAATTACAGTACTACAGTACTACAATTACTACAATACTACAAGTACTACTTTACTACAGTACTACAATACTACAAGTACTACTTTACTACAGTACTAAAGTAAGACAAGTATTACAGTACTACAGTACTACAAGAACTACAATTACTACAATACTACAAGTACTACTTTACTACAGAACTAAAGTACTACAAGTATTACAGTACTACAAGTACTACAGTACTACAAATACTAAAGTACTACAAATACTACAATACTACAAATACTACTGTACTACAGTACTAAAGTACTACAAGTACTACAGTACTACAGTACTACAAATACTACAGTACTACAGTACTACAAGTACTAAAATACTTCAAGTACTACTTTACAACAGTACTAAAGTACTACAAGTATTACAGTACTACAGTACTACAAGTACAACAGTACTACAGTACTACAATTACTACAATACTACAAGTACTACTTTACGACAGTACTAAAGTACTACAAGAATTACAGTACTACAGTACTACAATTACTACAATACTACAAGTACTACTTTACGACAGTACTTAAGTACTACAAGTAGTACAGTACTACAGTACTACAATTACTACAATACTACAAGTACTACTTTACTACAGTACTAAAGTACTACAAGTATTACAGTACTACAGTACTACAGTACTACAATTACTACAATACTACAAGTACTACTTTACTACAGTACTAAAGTACTACAAGTATTACATTACTACAGTACTACAATTACTACAATACTACAAGTACTACTTTACTACAGTACGACAATACTACAAGTACTACTTTACTACAGTACGAAAGTACGACAAGTATTACAGTACTACAGTACTACAATTACTACAATACTACAAGTACTACTTTACAACAGTACTAAAGTACTACAAGTATTACAGTACTACAATACTACAATTACTACAATACTACAAGTACTACTTTACTACAATACTACAATACTACAATTACTACAATACTACAAGTACTACTTTACTACAATACTAAAGTACTACAAATATTACAGTACTACAGTACTACAATTACTACAATACTAAAAGTACTACTTTACTAAAGTACTACAATACTACAAATACTACTTTACTACAGTACTAAAGTACGACAAGTATTACAGTACTACAAATACCAAAGTACTACAAGTACTACAATAATACAAGTACTACTGTACTACAGTACTAAAGAACTACAAGTACTACTTTACTGCAGTATTACAGTACTACAAGTACTACAAGTACTACAGTACTACAAGTACTACAGTACTACAGTACTACAATTACTACAGTACTACAGTACTACAAGTACTACAATACTACAAGTACTACAGTACTACAAGTACTACAGTACTACAAGTAGTACAGTACTATAGTACTAAAGTACTACAAGTACTACAGTACTACTGTACTACAAGAACTACAGTACTACAGGTACTACAATTACTACAGTACTACAAGTACTACTTTACTACAGTACTACAATACTACAAGTACTACTTTACTACAGTAATAAAGTACGACAAGTATTACAGTACTACAGTACTACAATTACTACAATACTACAAGTACTACTTTACGACAGTACTAAAGTACTACAAGTATTACAGTACTACAGTACTACAATTACTACAATACTACAAGTACTACTTTACGACAGTACTTAAGTACTACAAGTATTACAGTACTACAGCACTACAATTACTACAATACTACAAGTACTACTTTAAGACAGTACTAAAGTACTACAAGTATTACAGAACTACAGTACTACAGTACTACAATTACTACAATACTACAAGTACTACTTTACTACAGTACTAAAGTACTACAAGCATTACATTACTACAGTACTACAATTACTACAATACTACAAGTACTACTTTACTACAGCACTAATAACACTATAAGTACTACATTACTACAGCACTAAAGCATGACAAGCATTACAGTACTACAGTACTACAATTACTACAATACTACAAGTACTACTTTACGACAGCAATTAAAGTACAACAAGTATTACAGTACTACAGTACTACAATTACTACAATACTACAAGTACTACTTTACTACAGTACTAAAGTACTACAAGTATTACAGTACTACAGTACTACAGTACTACAATTACTACAATACTACAAGTACTACTTTACTACAGTACTACAATACTACAAGTACTACTTTACTACAGTAATAAAGTACGACAAGTATTACAGTACTACAGTACTACAGTACTACAATTACTACAATACTACAAGTACTACTTTACGACAGTACTAAAGTACTACAAGTATTACAGTACTACAGTACTACAATTACTACAAGTACTACTTTACTACAGTGCTACAATACTACAATTACTACAATACTACAAGTACTACTTTACTACAATACTAAAGTACTCCAAGAATTACAGTACTACAGTACTACAATTACTACAATACTACAAGTACTACTTTACTACAGTACTACGATACTACACGTACTACTTTACTACAGTACTAAAGTATGACAAGTATTACAGTACTACAGTACTACAAGTACTACAATTACTACAATACTACAAGTACTACTTTACTACAGTACTAAAGTACGACAAGTATTACAGTACTACAGTACTACAATTACTACAATACTACAAGTACTACTTTACTAAAGTACTACAATACTACAAATACTACTTTACTACAGTACTAAAGTACTACAAGTATTACAGTACTACAGTACTACAATTACTACAATACTACAAGTACTACTTTACTAAAGTACTACAATACTACAAATACTACTTTACTACAGTACGAAAGTACGACAAGTATTACAGTACTACAGTACTACAATTACTACAATACTACAAGTACTACTTTACGACAGTACTAAAGTACTACAAGTATTACAGTACTACAGTACTACAATTAATACAATACTACAAGTACTACTTTACTACAATACTACAATTACTACAATACTACAAGTACTACTTTACTACAATACTAAAGTACTACAAATATTACAGTACTACAGTACTACAATTACTACAATACTAAAAGTACTACTTTACTAAAGTACTACAATACTACAAATACTACTTTACTACAGTACTAAAGTACGACAAGTATTACAGTACTACAAATACCAAAGTACTACAAGTACTACAATACTACAAGTACTACTGTACTACAGTACTAAAGTACTACAAGTACTACTTTACTACAGTATTACAGTACTACAAGTACTACAGTACTACAAGTACTACAGTACTACAGTACTACAATTACTACAGTACTAAAGTACTACAAGTACTACAGTACTACAAGTACTACAAGTACTAAAATACTACAAGTACTACTTTACTACAGTACTAAAGTACTGCAAGTACTACAAGTACTACAAGTACTACAGTACTACAAGTACTACAGTACTACAAGTAGTACAGTACTATAGTACTAAAGTACTACAAGTACTACAGTACTACTGTACTACAAGAACTACAGTACTAGAGGTACTACAATTACTACAGTACTACAAGTACTACTTTACTACAGTACTACAATACTACAAGTACTACTTTACTACAGTAATAAAGTACGACAAGTATTACAGTACTACAGTACTACAATTACTACAATACTACAAGTACTACTTTACGACAGTACTAAAGTACTACAAGTATTACAGTACTACAGTACTACAATTACTACAATACTACAAGTACTACTTTACGACAGTACTTAAGTACTACAAGTATTACAGTACTACAGTACTACAATTACTACAATACTACAAGTACTACTTTACGACAGTACTAAAGTTCTACAAGTATTACAGTACTACAGTACTACAGTACTACAATTACTACAATACTACAAGTACTACTTTACTACAGTACTAAAGTACTACAAGTATTACATTACTACAGTACTACAATTACTACAATACTACAAGTACTACTTTACTACAGCAATGCGACAATACTATAAGTACTACATTACTACAGTACTAAAGCATGACAAGTATTACAGCACTACAGTACTACAATTACTACAATACTACAAGTACTACTTTACGACAGTACTAAAGTACAACAAGTATTACAGTACTACAGCACTACAATTACTACAATACTACAAGTACTACTTTACTACAGTACTAAAGTACTACAAGCATTACAGCACTACAGTACTACAGCAACTACAATTACTACAATACTACAAGTACTACTTTACTACAGTACTACAATACTACAAGTACTACTTTACTACAGTAATAAAGTACGACAAGTATTACAGTACTACAGTACTACAGTACTACAATTACTACAATACTACAAGTACTACTTTACGACAGTACTAAAGTACTACAAGTATTACAGTACTACAGTACTACAATTACTACAATACTACAAGTACTACTTTACTACAGTGCTACAATACTACAATTACTACAATACTACAAGTACTACTTTACTACAATACTAAAGTACTACAAGAATTACAGTACTACAGTACTACAATTACTACAATACTACAAGTACTACTTTACTACAGTACTACGATACTACAAGTACTACTTTACTACAGTACTAAAGTATGACAAGTATTACAGTACTACAGTACTACAAGTACTACAATACTACAAGTACTACTTTACTACAGTACTAAAGTACGACAAGTATTACAGTACTACAGTACTACAATTACTACAATACTACAAGTACTACTTTACTAAAGTACTACAATACTACAAATCCTACTTTACTACAGTACTAAAGTACTACAAGTATTACAGTACTACAGTACTACAATTACTACAATACTACAAGTACTACTTTACTAAAGTACTACAATACTACAAATACTACTTTACTACAGTACTAAAGTACGACAAGTATTACAGTACTACAAATACCAAAGTACTACAAGTACTACAATACTACAAGTACTACAGTACTACAAGTACTACAGTAGTACAAGTACTAAAATACTACAAGTACTACTTTACTACAGTACTACAGTACTACAAGTACTACAAGTACTACAGTACTACAAGTACTACAGCACTACAAGTACTATAGTACTACAGTACTACAATTACTACAGTACTACAGTACTACAAGTACTACAATACTACAAGTACTAGTTTACTACAGTACTAAAGTACTACAAGTACTACAGTACTACAAGTACTACAAGTACTAAAATACTACAAGTACTACTTTACTACAGTACTAAAGTACTACAAGTACTACAAGTACTACAGTACTACAAGTACTACAAGTAGTACAGTACTGTGGTACTAAAGTACTACAAGTACTACAGTACTACTGTACTACAAGTACTACAGTACTACAGGTACTACAATTACTACAGTACTACAAGTACTACTTTACTACAGTACTACAATACTGCAGTACTACAAGTACTACATTACTACAGTACTACAAGTACTACAATACTACAAGTACTACAATTACTACAATACTACAAGTACTACTTTACTACAGTACTACAATACTACAAATACTACTTTACTACAGTACTAAAGTACGACAAGTATTACAGTACTACAAGTACTACAGTACTACAAATACCAAAGTACTACAAGTACTACAATACTACAAGTACTACTGTACTACAGTACTAAAGTACTACAAGTACTACAGTACTACAGTACTACAAGTACTACAGTAGGACAAGTACTAAAATACTACAAGTACTACTTTACTACAGTACTACAGTACTACAAGTACTACAAGTACTACAGTACTACAATTACTACAGTACTACGGTACTACAAGTACTACTTTACTTCAGTACTACAGTACTACAAGTACTTCAGTACTACAAGTACTACAGTACTACAAGTACTACAGTACTATAATACTACAGTACTACAGTACTACAAGTACTACAGTACTACTGTACTACAAGTACTACAGTACTACAAGTACTACAAGTACTACAGTACTACAAGTACTACTTTACTACAGTACTACGATACTACAAGTACTACTTTACTACAGTACTAAAGTATGACAAGTATTACAGTACTACAGTACTACAAGTACTACAATTACTACAATACTACAAGTACTACTTTACTACAGTACTAAAGTACGACAAGTATTACAGTACTACAGTACTACAATTACTACAATACTACAAGTACTACTTTACTAAAGTACTACAATACTACAAATACTACTTTACTACAGTACTAAAGTACTACAAGTATTACAGTACTACAGTACTACAATTACTACAATACTACAAGTACTACTTTACTAAAGTACTACAATACTACAAATACTACTTTACTACAGTACTAAAGTACGACAAGTATTACAGTACTTGTCAGGAAATTTCACACACAAAACAGTGTTGTGAGAATGACAGTGTTAAACTGAGATGACTACGTCTCAGCCCTGCGGAGAATACAACCTGCATAATGCTTTGGCTACAGTGGAGGCGTCTGCTTTTGCTGTTGGATATAATTCTACCCATTTTGAGAACGCGTCCACTATAACCAGGCAGTACTCTAGTCCTCGTACTTTGTGTAGTTGGATGTAGTCCATGTGAATTACTTGGAATGGATAGTCTGGGTCTGGGAAGGAGCCCCTTTTGGGTCTTGCATTACCCTGTGGATTGTTCTTGATACAGATTACACACTGTTTACAAAATTTTTTTGAGTATGTTGTGAATCCGTGTGTATTATAATATTTATCTAATAGACTACACATCCCTGCTGTTGACGCGTGGCTTTGACCATGCGTCAATTTACATGCCCAATTAAACATTGATCTGGGTAACCAGGGCTTGTTCGTTGGTCCCCGATATATGCCATCTTTATCTCGTTTTGCTCCTTTCCTGAGCCAGCACTCCCTCTCTGTTTGTGGTGCTGCATGTTGTTTGTCTTTGAGCACATTGTCTATGGTGTCCTGTGTGTGTACATGAAGTGCGTCTAAGCGTACTTCCTGTCCTTGTGCTGCTGCTTTTGCAGCTGTGTAGAAACTGGATCAGTGTTCTTGGTGTGTGCCTCACATTTGCAAACTGCGATAGATTCTGGCAATTTTACTGCTTCTAAAAGTTGTTTTAGCAATTTGGAATGTGTCACCGGTTTCCCTGTGCTAGTTACAAATCCTCTTTTTTTCCATTGTTTACAGAAATGATGCAATGAACTGTATGCATACTGACTGTCAGTGTAAATTGTCACTGCTTTGTTTTTAAACAATTCAAGAGCACTTATCATTGCCATTAATTCTGCACCTTGAGCTGATTAATTAGCTGGTAATTTACCACTTTGTAAAACTTTGTCGACTGTTGTGATTGCATATCCTACTTGATTTTGACCCATAGGATCTCTGCTTGCTGATCCATCAACAAAAATTGTAGTTCCAGTTTGCAAAGGTGTGTCTTGTAGGTCTGGCCTAGATTTGTAGTCTTGTTCTGCTTCAGTTATACAGTTATGTTCCTCTCCTTCATCCGAAGTGGGGATGAGTGTGGCTGGATTAAGTATTGTGCACCTTTCTACTGTTATGTGAGGCTGTGACAGTAATGTTGTGGTGCATGCTAAGTGTCTGGCTGGTGACATGAAGGACATGTTCGTTTGTAACAAAAGAGCATGTACCGCATGTGGTACCAGTAATTTCAGAGTGTGGAAGAGAACAACTTCCGCTGACGCATTTATTGCCATTGCTGCAGCGATCACTGCCTGCACACAAAGGGGTGTGGCTCTAGCCACAGGATCTAACTGTTGGGAATAAAATGCTACTGGACGCAATTTACTTCCGTGTTTCTGTAATAATACTGATGTCATGTGTCCATTCTTTGAATCACATGTTTGAACAAATGGTTTTTTGTAATCTGGTAGTGCTAAGACAGTGGTAGCTGCCAATGTAGATTTCAGCGTCGCAAATGCGTGCTCAGTTTCCTGAGTCCATAGAATTTTGTCTGTCATTTTCATTGGATGACCATGAATGAGGTCAAGCAACGGTTTGGTTAGATCAGAATAATTCACTACCCATGCTCTACAGTAATTAACAAGGCCTAAAAATGACAGCATTTGCTTTTTGGTGATTGGTTTTGGAG
The DNA here is from genome assembly GCA_034769755.1 of Odontamblyopus lacepedii. Lineage (NCBI taxonomy): Eukaryota > Metazoa > Chordata > Actinopteri > Gobiiformes > Gobiidae > Odontamblyopus > Odontamblyopus lacepedii. The sequence continues at coordinate 40,414,721 of CM068345.1, read as the reverse complement.
CCTGCAAAATAGCAGTTTTCCGATTTTCTGATACTGTGCGGCCATGTTGTGTGAGTATGTGGCCTAAATACTTTACTTGTGGTCTCCAGCATTGGAGTTTGTCTCTACTAACTTTGTTTCCTGTCTCACCTAGGAATTTGAGCAATTGTATGGTGTCTTTTTTACACTTATTTTGATCTTCGTTAGCCAGGAGGATGTCATCTACATAGACTAGAATTTGGCTACCATGTTTGGGTGTGAAACTTGATAGACATCTCGTAATTGCTTGTGTAAAAATTGTCGGGCTTTCAGCGTACCCTTGTGGCAGTCTGGTGAATGTGTACTTTACACCGCGAAATGCAAAGCCGAACCATCCACGCGACTCTGGATGAATTGGAACGCTGAAAAACGCATTACTGAGGTCGATAAAACTAAAATATCGAGCATTAGAATTTAGAGTATTCAATAATGTATGTGGATTTGGCACATTTGGTGCTCTCTGTTTTACTGCTTCATTTACTGCACGTAGATCTTGGATCATTCTCCATGCCAACGAGGGTGGTGCTTTTCTTACTGGGAATATAGTATAGTATAGTATAACCCAGTATAAAAACACACACTGTGTCCTAGACTCAAACCAGCAACCAACAAAAGTACTTACTCTCTCTCCTTTCACCAAGTTTTCCAATTAATGAACCAACTTTAAGAACAAAGTTTACATCCTTAGCTTCCACCCACTAACCACGATGAAATATTGTTCTATTATAAACCTCAGGTTCACTACTTTACTTTGGGATCTGTACTTTTAACAAATCTACGTGGCTTTGAACATCTTTTACTTGGTGTATAAAAATTATTCCTACATAAAATGAGCGTTGACACAGACAACATGTAGTACAGAATGCACTGAAGCACTTTGCATATCACATTGCGGCATGGGGAATACATGCACAATGGCTGCTACTATCACTGCGATAAAAGCAAGTTCCCTAAAAAATTATAAAATAAGTAAACATAGGACTAGACAAGGCAAATTGTTATTGCTATATTGCTATATATATTCTACTTAAGATTATCCTTGTCGACATAAAAGTACACATGGCAGCTTCAGAAGCACAGAGAGGGATGAGAGGAGGGAGGGGCTGAGGGATTCTCACATGCACGGGCTTGAAAAGTGGAACTTTGAGATGGGAGGAGGAACACGGGAACGCGCTGAGCACTACTCTGGAAATTTGAGATGGGAGGGGGAACAGGGTCCTCCACTAATTTGTACACACAAAAACAACTTTTAACAAACTACAAATTGTGACAAGACAAAACTACAAGTTGTGACAAGACAAAACTACAAATTGTGACGGGACTCAAAGGAAATATCTCAAGGATCACAGTAATTCCTTATGCAACTAAAAGTTGCGGTTACATACGAGGGGTGTATCTCCCAGGAATTAGAGTGTTTTAGGTCCCAGAGTCTCGGTCACCTAGATTCCTTAATGACGAGTTGAATATTCTACTTCAACAGGAAGTGACTTTGTGACTCTGCTGCTTCAAATACTTCTCGTCAAATCATACAACACAGACCTTTCACACCATACGCCAAACTAAGTTTCTGGCTGACGTCAGGCCGAAAACCTAATTTGGTTGTGGTCTGATTATGATGTCTCCAGAATGCTGACTCGGATTCTGTTCTCCTTTGCCTTTTCCTGACCTTCCTCTCTTTCTCCATCTACTCTTAACCAAAACTCTGTCTCTTTCATGCCATATTTTTCCATCTTTTTCAGAAATTGACATGACTGTGGGTAACATCTTTTCATATATTGTTCATCTGTTTCAGTCCGTTCTGCGGGCCTAAGTTTTGCCCTTATTACTTGGAAATTCTGTTGGTTTGACATTTCTGTATATGATTTGAGTATGAATTGTGTAGGAAAAATGCCTCCTTTGGGCTTCAGTACAACTCCACCTCTACAAGCTTCTACAGACACCTAGTGTTCTGCGGTAAAGGTCTTGGGGTATACCCCGGAGTTGCAGAGAATTTTAGATTTCCACAATTCAACTCCATTCATTCTCACAGTCTTATCTCACAATCACACCACGCGTGTTCTGTATTTTCCACTGACTGGGAAAATTCAGTGTCTGACCTGTGTTTATGGTTGTCTCCTGTTCTCTCCGGTCGGATGGAGTCAGTCACCGGGGAGGAGAAGTGAAGAACAGCCGGCCACGGGGAAAGGTGGACTTCTTGAGACTCTGCGCAGAGTTTTTACGACCGTTGTCAGTTGCCCTCCTCGGAGACCTTATCCATCCGGGTCGCGGCACCAAGTTACTGTCAGGAAATTTCACACACAAAACAGTGTTGTGAGAATGACAGTGTTAAACTGAGATGACTACGTCTCAGCCCTGCGGAGAATACAACCTGCTACTGACTGAGCATTAAAAACCAGGAATCAAAGACACAACTCAACTTAAGTTTTTACGTGCACGGGGAGACAAGTGGCGCTTCTGACAGCTCGTCCCACTGGGTGCCCAACTTCGGAGCAAACCCTCAGTCCAATCCAAAAATCCAGTTGCCTCTCCGCACATTTTATTAAGTTCAGCATGAGTGGGGCATCCCCATTGAAACAGTGTAATACAGTTTCTGCACATGAGCGAAACAATAGATAAACTTCGTGAGACTGACCTTGTGTCTGTCCGATACTACAGGAGGGGGTGCGACACAGCGGCAGCTGTGTCCACCTCCCCCTCCGCAGCCAGGCAGCCAAGGCCGAAAACTTTCCATGAGCTTTCTTGTACTACATAATACTAAACTGCATGTATTTACAATTTGACAATCAAACTTCTTTACAATAGCTTTCACAGTACTACAAATACCAAAGTACTACAAGTACTACAATACTACAAGTACTACAGTACTACAGTACTACAAGTACTACAGTAGTACAAGTACTAAAATACTACAAGTACTACTTTACTACAGTACTACAGTACTACAAGTACTACAAGTACTACAGTACTACAAGTACTACAGCACTACAAGTACTATAGTACTACAGTACTACAATTACTACAGTACTACAGTACTACAAGTACTACAATACTACAAGTACTAGTTTACTACAGTACTAAAGTACTACAAGTACTACAGTACTACAAGTACTACAAGTACTACAAGTACTAAAATACTACAAGTACTACTTTACTACAGTACTAAAGTACTACAAGTACTACAGTACTACAAGTACTACAAGTAGTACAGTACTGTGGTACTAAAGTACTACAAGTACTACAGTACTACTGTACTACAAGTACTACAGTACTACAGGTACTACAATTACTACAGTACTACAAGTACTACTTTACTACAGTACTACAATACTGCAGTACTACAAGTACTACATTACTACAGTACTACAAGTACTACAATACTACAAGTACTACAATTACTACAATACTACAAGTACTACTTTACTACAGTACTACAATACTACAAATACTACTTTACTACAGTACTAAAGTACGACAAGTATTACAGTACTACAAGTACTACAGTACTACAAATACCAAAGTACTACAAGTACTACAATACTACAAGTACTACTGTACTACAGTACTAAAGTACTACAAGTACTACAGTACTACAGTACTACAAGTACTACAGTAGGACAAGTACTAAAATACTACAAGTACTACTTTACTACAGTACTACAGTACTACAAGTACTACAAGTACTACAGTACTACAATTACTACAGTACTACGGTACTACAAGTACTACTTTACTTCAGTACTACAGTACTACAAGTACTTCAGTACTACAAGTACTACAGTACTACAAGTACTACAGTACTATAATACTACAGTACTACAGTACTACAAGTACTACAGTACTACAGTACTACAAGTACTACAAGTACTACAGTACTACAAGTACTACAGGTACTACAATTACTACAGTATTACAAGTACTACTTTACTACAGTACTACAATACTACAGTACTACAAGTACTACATTACTACAGTACCACAAGTACTACAATGCTACAAGTACTACTTTACTACAGTAAGTACTACAAGTACTACAGTACTACAGTACTACAAGTACTACAGTACTAAAAGTACTACAATACTACAAGTACTACTTTACTACAGAACTAAAGTACTAGAAGTACTACAGTACTACAAGTACTAAAATACTACAAGTACTACTTTACTACAGTACTAAAGTACTACAGTACTACAAGTACGACAGTACTATAGTACTACGGTATTACAAGTACTACAACCCTAGTACTACAGTACTACAAGTACTACTTTACTACAGTACTAAAGTACTACAATACTACAAGTACTACAATTACTACAATACAACAAGTACTACTTTACTACAGTACTACAATACTACAAATACTACTTTACTACAGTACTAAAGCACGACAAGTATTACAGTACTACAAGTACTACAGTACTACAAATACCAAAGTACTACAAGTACTACAATACTACAAGTACTACTGTACTACAGTACTAAAGTACTACAAGTACTACAGTACTACAGTACTACAAGTACTACAGTAGTACAAGTACTAAAATACTACAAGTACTACTTTACTACAGTACTACAGTACTACAAGTACTACAAGTACTACAGTACTACAGTACTACAATTACTACAATACTACAAGTACTACTTTACTACAGTACTAAAGTACTACAAGTATTACAGTACTACAGTACTACAGTACTACAATTACTACAATACTACAAGTACTACTTTACTACAGTACTACAATACTACAAGTACTACTTTACTACAGTAATAAAGTACGACAAGTATTACAGTACTACAGTACTACAATTTCTACAATACTACAAGTACTACTTTAAGACAGTACTAAAGTACTACAAGTATTACAGTACTACAGTGCTACAGTACTACAATTACTACAATACTACAAGTACTACTTTGCTACAGTACTACAATACTACAATTACTACAATACTACAAGTACTACTTTACTACAATACTAAAGTACTACAAGAATTACAGTACTACAGTACTACAATTACTATAATACTACAAGTACTACTTTACTACAGTACTACAATACTACAAGTACTACTTTACTACAGTACTAAAGTAAGACAAGTATTACAGTACTACAGTACTACAAGAACTACAATTACTACAATACTACAAGTACTATTTTACTACAGAACTAAAGTACTACAAGTATTACAGTTCTACAGTACTACAATTACTACAATACTACAAGTACTACTTTACTACAGTACTACAATACTAAAAATACTACTTTACTACAGTACTAAAGTACGACAAGTATTACAGTACTACAAGTACTACAGTACTACAAATACTAAAGTACTACAAATACTACAATACTACAAATACTACTGTACTACAGTACTAAAGTACTACAAGTAGTACTGTACTACAAGTACTACAAGTAATACAGTAATACAAGAACTACAGTACTACAGTAATACAAATACTACAGTACTACAAGTACTACAATACTACAAGTACTACTTTACTACAGTACTAAAGTACTACAAATTACTACGGATACTACAAGTACTACAGTACTACAAGTACTAAAATACTTCAAGTACTACTTTACAACAGTACTAAAGTACTACAAGTATTACAGTACTACAGTACTACAAGTACTACAGTACTACAATTACTACAATACTACAAGTACTACTTTACGACAGTACTAAAGTACTACAAATATTACAGTACTACAGTACTACAATTACTACAATACTACAAGTACTACTTTACGACAGTACTTAAGTACTACAAGTATTACAGTACTACAGTACTGCAATTACTACAATACTACAAGTACTACTTTACGACAGTACTAAAGTACTACAAGTATTACAGTACTACAGTACTACAGTACTACAATTACTACAATACTACAAGTACTATTTTACTACAGAACTAAAGTACTACAAGTATTACAGTTCTACAGTACTACAATTACTACAATACTACAAGTACTACTTTACTACAGTACTACAATACTAAAAATACTACTTTACTACAGTACTAAAGTACGACAAGTATTACAGTACTACAAGTACTACAGTACTACAAATACTAAAGTACTACAAATACTACAATACTACAAATACTACTGTACTACAGTACTAAAGTACTACAAGTAGTACTGTACTACAAGTACTACAAGTACTACAGTACTACAAGTACGACAGTACTACAGTACTACAAATACTACAGTACTACAAGTACTACAATACTACAAGTACTACTTTACTACAGTACTAAAGTACTACAAGTACTACAGTACTACAAGTACTACAGTACTACAAGTACTAAAATACTTCAAGTACTACTTTACAACAGTACTAAAGTACTACAAGTATTACAGTACTACAGTACTACAAGTACTACAGTACTACAATTACTACAATACTACAAGTACTACTTTACGACAGTACTAAAGTACTACAAATATTACAGTACTACAGTACTACAATTACTACAATACTACAAGTACTACTTTACGACAGTACTTAAGTACTACAAGTATTACAGTACTACAGTACTGCAATTACTACAATACTACAAGTACTACTTTACGACAGTACTAAAGTACTACAAGTATTACAGTACTACAGTACTACAGTACTACAATTACTACAATACTACAAGTACTATTTTACTACAGAACTAAAGTACTACAAGTATTACAGTTCTACAGTACTACAATTACTACAATACTACAAGTACTACTTTACTACAGTACTACAATACTAAAAATACTACTTTACTACAGTACTAAAATACGACAAGTATTACAGTACTACAAGTACTACAGTACTTCAAATCCTAAAGTACTACAAATACTACAAAACTACAAATACTACTGTACTACAGTACTAAAGTACTACAGTACTACAAGTACTACAAGTACTACAGTACTACAAGTACTACAGTACTACAGTACTACAAATACTACAGTACTACAAGTACTACAATACTACAAGTACTACTTTACTACAGTACTAAAGTACTACAAGTACTACAGTACTACAAGTACTACAGTACTACAAGTACTAAAATACTTCAAGTACTACTTTACAACAGTACTAAAGTACTACAAGTATTACAGTACTACAGTACTACAAGTACTACAGTACTACAATTACTACAATACTACAAGTACTACTTTACGACAGTACTAAAGTACTACAAATATTACAGTACTACAGTACTACAATTACTACAATACTACAAGTACTACTTTACGACAGTACTTAAGTACTACAAGTATTACAGTACTACAGTACTGCAATTACTACAATACTACAAGTACTACTTTACGACAGTACTAAAGTACTACAAGTATTACAGTACTACAGTACTACAGTACTACAATTACTACAATACTACAAGTACTATTTTACTACAGTACTACAATACTACAATACTACAAGTACTACTTTACGACAGTACTACAATACTACAAGTACTACTTTACTACAGTACTAATGTAAGACAAGTATTACAGTACTACAGTACTACAAGAACTACAATTACTACAATACTACAAGTACTACTTTACTACAGAACTAAAGTACTACATGTATTACAGTTCTACAGTACTACAATTACTACAATACTACAAGTACTACATTACTACAGTACTACAATACTACAAATACTACTTTACTACAGTACTAAAGTACGACAGGTATTACAGTACTACAAGTACTACAGTACTACAAATCCTAAAGTACTACAAATACTACAATACTACAAATACTACTGTACTACAGTACTAAAGTACTACAAGTACTACAGTACTACAAGTACTACAAGTACTACAGTACTACAAGTACTACAGAACTACAGTACTACAAATACTACAGTACTACAATACTACAAGTACTACTTTACTACAGTACTACAAGTACTACAGTACTACAGTACTACAAGTACTAAAATACTTCAAGTACTACTTTACAACAGTACTAAAGTACTACAAGTATTACAGTACTACAGTACTACAAGTACTACAGTACTACAATTACTACAATACTACAAGTACTACTTTACGACAGTACTAAAGTACTACAAGTATTACAGTACTACAGTACTACAATTACTACAATACTACAAGTACTACTTTACGACAGTACTTAAGTACTACAAGTATTACAGTACTACAGTACTACAATTACTACAATACTACAAGTACTACTTTACGACAGTACTAAAGTACTACAAGTATTACAGTTCTACAGTACTACAGTACTACAATTACTACAATACTACAAGTACTACTTTACTACAGTACTAAAGTACTACAAGTATTACATTACTCCAGTACTACAATTACTACAATACTACAAATACTACTTTACTACAGTACTAAAGTACGACAAGTATTACAGTACTACAAGTACTACAGTACTACAAATACTAAAGTACTACAAATACTACAATACTACAAATACTACTGTAGTACAGTACTAAAGTACTACAAGTACTACAGTACTACAAGTACTACAAGTACTAAAATACTACAAGTACTACTTTACTTTGCACGGCGCTAAAGGTACTACAATGCTACAAGTACTACAGTACTACAAGTACTACAGTACTACAAGTAGTACAGTACTATAGTACTAAAGTACTACAAGTACTACAGTACTACTGTACTACAAGTACTACAGTACTACATGTGCTACAATTACTACAGTACTACAAGTACTACTTTACTACAGTACTACAATACTACAAATACTACTTTACTACAGTACTAAAGTACTACAAGTACTACAGTACTACAAGTACTACAAGTACTAAAATACTACAAGTACTACTTTACTACAGCACTAAAGTACTACAAGTACTACAAGTACTACAGTACTACAAGTACTACAGTACTACAAGTAGTACAGTACTATAGTACTAAAGTACTACAAGTACTACAGTACTACTGTACTACAAGTACTACAGTACTACATGTACTACAATTACTACAGTACTACAAGTACTACTTTACTACAGTACTACAATACTGCAGTACTACAAGTACTACATTACTACAGTACTACAAGTACTACAATACTACAAGTACTACTGTACTACAGTACTAAAGTACTACAAGTACTACAGTACTACAAGTACTACAGTAGGACAAGTACTAAAATACTCCAAGTACTACTTTACTACAGTACTACAGTACTACAAGTACTACAAGTACTACAGTACTACAATTACTACAGTACTACAAGTACTACTTTACTACAGTACTAAAGTACTACAAGTACTACAGTACTACAAGTACTACTTTACTACAGTACTAAAGTACTACAAGTACTACAAGTACTACAGTACTACAAGTACTACAGTACTACAAGTACAACAGTACTACAAGTACTACAGTACTATAATACTACAGTACTACAAGTACTACAGTACTACTGTACTACAAGTACTACAGTACTACAAGTACTACAAGTACTACAGTACTACAAGTACTACAGGTACTACAATTACTACAGTACTACAAGTACTACTTTACTACAGTACTACAATACTACAGTACTACAAGTACTACATTACTACAGTACCACAAGTACTACAATGCTACAAGTACTACTTTACTACAGTAAGTACTACAAGTACTACAGTATTACAGTACTACAAGTACTACAGTACTAAAAGTACTACAATACTACAAGTACTACTTTACTACAGAACTAAAGTACTAGAAGTACTACAGTACTACAAGTACTAAAATACTACAAGTACTACTTTACTACAGTACTAAAGTACTACAGTACTACAAGTACTACAGTACTATAGTACTACGGTATTACAAGTACTACAACCCTAGTACTACAGTACTACAAGTACTACAGTACTATAGTACTACAAGTACTACAAGTACTACAGTACTACAAGTACTACTTTACTACAGTACTAAAGTACTACAATACTACAAGTACTACAATTACTACAATACAACAAGTACTACTTTACTACAGTACTACAATACTACAAATACTACTTTACTACAGTACTAAAGTACGACAAGTATTACAGTACTACAAGTACTACATTACTACAAATACCAAAGTACTACAAGTACTACAATACTACAAGTACTACTGTACTACAGTACTAAAGTACTACAAGTACTACAGTACTACAGTACTACAAGTACTACAGTAGTACAAGTACTAAAATACTACAAGTACTACTTTACTACAGTACTACAGTACTACAATACTACAAGTACTACTTTACTACAGTACTACAATACTACAAGTACTACTTTACTACAGTAATAAAGTACGACAAGTATTACAGTACTACAGTACTACAGTACTACAATTACTACAATACTACAAGTACTACTTTACTACAGTACTACAATACTACAATTACTACAATACTACAAGTACTACTTTACTACAATACTAAAGTACTACAAGAATTACAGTACTACAGTACTACAATTATTATAATACTACAAGTACTACTTTACTACAGTACTACAATACTACAAGTACTACTTTACTACAGTACTAAAGTAAGACAAGTATTACAGTACTACAGTACTACAAGAACTACAATTACTACAATACTACAAGTACTACTTTACTACAGAACTAAAGTACTACAAGTATTACAGTTCTACAGTACTACAATTACTACAATACTACAAGTACTACTTTACTACAGTACTACAATACTACAAATACTACTTTACTACAGTACTAAAGTACGACAAGTATTACAGTACTACAAGTACTACAGTACTACAAATACTAAAGTACTACAAGTACTACAGTACTACAAGTACTACAAGTACTACAGTACTACAGTACTACAAATACTACAGTACTACAGTACTACAGTACTACAATTACTACAATACTACAAGTACTACTTTACGACAGTACTAAAGTACTACAAGTATTACAGTACTACAGTACTACAATTACTACAATACTACAAGTACTACTTTACGACAGTACTTAAGTACTACAAGTATTACAGTACTACAGTACTACAATTACTACAATACTACAAGTACTACTTTACGACAGTACTAAAGTACTACAAGTATTACATTACTACAGTACTACAATTACTACAATACTACAAGTACTACTTTACTACAGTACGACAATACTACAAGTACTACTTTACTACAATACTACAATTACTACAATACTACAAGTACTACTTTGCTACAATACTAAAGTACTACAAGTATTACAGTACTACAGTACTACAATTACTACAATACTACAAGTACTACTTTACTACAGTACTACGATACTACAAGTACTACTTTACTACAGTACTAAAGTATGACAGTATTACAGTACTACAGTACTACAAGTACTACAATTACTACAATACTACAAGTACTACTTAACTACAGTACTAAAGTTCTACAAGTATTACAGTACTACAGTACTACAATTACTACAATACTACAAGTACTACTTTACTAAAGTACTACAATACTACAAATACTACTTTACTACAGTACTAAAGTACGACAAGTATTACAGTACTACAAATATCAAAGTACTACAAGTACTACAATACTACAAGTACTACTGTACTACAGTACTACAAGTACTACAGTACTACAAGTACTACAGTAGTACAAGTACTAAAATACTACAAGTACTACTTTACTACAGTACTACAGTACTACAAGTACTACAAGTACTACAGTGCTACAAGTACTACAGTACTACAATTACTACAGTACTACAGTACTACAAGTACTACAATACTACAAGTACTACTTTACTACAGTACTAAAGTACTACAAGTACTACAGTACTACAAGTACGACAAGTACTAAAATACTACAAGTACTACTTTACTACAGTACTAAAGCACTACAAGTACTACAAGTACTACAGTACTACAAGTACTACAGTACTACAAGTAGTACAGTACTATTGTACTAAAGTACTACAAGTACTACAGTACTACTGTACTACAAGTACTACAGTACTACAGGTACTACAATTACTACAGTACTACAAGTACTACTTTACTACAGTACTACAATACTGCAGTACTACAAGTACTACATTACTACAGTACTACAAGTACTACAATACTACAAGTACTACAATTACTACAATACTACAAGTACTACTTTACTACAGTACTACAATACTACAAATACTACTTCACTACAGTACTAAAGTACGACAAGTATTACAGTACTACAAGTACTACAGTACTACAAATACCAAAGTACTACAAGTACTACAATACTACAAGTACTACTGTACTACAATACTAAAGTACTACAAGTACTACAGTACTACAGTACTACAAGTACTACAGTAGTACAAGTACTAAAATACTACAAGTACTACTTTACTACAAGTACTACAGTACTACAAGTACTACAGTACTACAGGTACTACAATTACTACAGTACTACAAGTACTACTTTACTACAGTACTACAATACTACAAGTACTACTTTACTACAGTACTAAAGTAAGACAAGTATTACAGTACTACAGTACTACAAGAACTACAATTACTACAATACTACAAGTACTACTTTACTACAGAACTAAAGTACTACAAGTATTACAGTTCTACAGTACTACAATTATTACAATACTACAAGTACTACTTTACTACAGTACTACAATACTACAAATACTACTTTACTACAGTACTAAAGTACGACAAGTATTACAGTACTACAAGTACTACAGTACTACAAATACTAAAGTACTACAAATACTACAATACTACAAATACTACTGTACTACAGTACTAAAGTACTACAAGTACTACAGTACTACAAGTACTACAGTACTACAAGTACTACAGTACTACAGTACTACAAATACTACAGTACTACAGTACTACAAGTACTACAATACTACAAGTACTACTTTACTACAGTACTAAAGTACTACAAGTACTACAGTACTACAAGTACTACAAGTACTACAGTACTACAAGTACTACAGTACTACAGTACTACAAATACTACAGTACTAAAGTACTACAAGTACTACAGTACTACAAGTACTACAAGTACTACAGTACTACAAGTACTACAGTACTACAAATACTACAGTACTACAGTACTACAAGTACTACAATACTACAAGTACTACTTTACTACAGTATTAAAGTACTACAAGTACTACAGTACTACAAGTACTAAAATACTTCAAGTACTACTTTACAACAGTACTAAAGTACTACAAGTATTACAGTACTACAGTACTACAAGTACTACAGTACTACAATTACTACAATACTACAAGTACTACTTTACGACAGTACTAAAGTACTACAAGTATTACAGTACTACAGTACTACAATTACTACAATACTACAAGTACTACTTTACGACAGTACTTAAGTACTACAAGTATTACAGTACTACAGTACTACAATTACTTCAATACTACAAGTACTACTTTACGACAGTACTAAAGTACCCCATGTATTACAGTACTACAGTACTACAGTACTACAATTACTACAATACTACAAGTACTACTTTACTACAGTACTAAAGTACTACAAGTATTACATTACTACAGTACTACAATTACTACAATACGACAAGTACTACTTTACTACAGTACGACAATACTACAAGTATTACAGTACTACAGTACTACAATTACTACAATACTACAAGTACTACTTTACGACAGTACTAAAGTATTACAAGTATTACAGTACTACAGTACTACAATTACTACAATACTACAAGTACTACTTTACTACAATACTACAATACTACAATTACTACAATACTACAAGTACTACTTTACTACAATACTAAAGTACTACAAGTATTACAGTACTACAGTACTACAATTACTACAATACTACAAGTACTACTTTACTACAGTACTACGATACTACAAGTACTACTTTACTACAGTACTAAAGTATGACAAGTATTACAGTACTACAGTACTACAAGTACTACAATTACTACAATACTACAAGTACTACTTTACTACAGTACTAAAGTACTACAAGTATTACAGTACTACAGTACTACAATTACTACAATACTACAAGTACTACTTTACTAAAGTACTACAATACTACAAATACTACTTTACTACAGTACTAAAGTACGACAAGTATTACAGTACTACAAATACCAAAGTACTACAAGTACTACAAGTACTACAAAACTACAAGTACTACTGTACTACAGTACTAAAGTACTACAAGTACTACAGTACTACAGTACTACAAGTACTACAGTAGTACAAGTACTAAAATACTACAAGTACTACTTTACTACAGTACTACAGTACTACAAGTACTACAATTACTACAGTACTACAGTACTACACGTACTACAATACTACAAGTACTACTTTACTACAGTACTAAAGTACTACAAGTACTACAGTACTACAAGTACTACAAGTACTAAAATACTACAAGTACTACTTTACTACAGTACTAAAGTACTACAAGTACTACAAGTACTACAGTACTACAAGTACTACAGTACTACAAGTAGTACAGTACTATAGTACTAAAGTACTACAAGTACTACAGTACTACTGTACTACAAGTACTACAGTACTACAGGTACTACAATTACTACAGTACTACAAGTACTACTTTACTACAGTACTACAATACTGCAGTACTACAAGTACTACATTACTACAGTACTACAAGTACTACAATACTACAAGTAGTACAATTACTACAATACTACAAGTACTACTTTACTACAGTACTACAATACTACAAATACTACTTTACTACAGTACTAAAGTACGACAAGTATTACAGTACTACAAGTACTACAGTACTACAAATACCAAAGTACTACAAGTACTACAATACTACAAGTACTAATTTACTACAGTACTACAGTACTACAAGTACTACAAGTACTACAGTACTACAATTACTACAGTACTACAGTACTACAAGTACTACTTTACTACAGTACTAAAGTACTACAAGTACTACAGTACTACTTTACTACAGTACTAAAGTACTACATGTACTACAGTACTACAAGTACTACAGTACTACAAGTACTACAGTACTATAATACTACAGTACTACAAGTACTACAGTACTACTGTACTACAATTACTACAGTACTACAAATACTACTTTACTACAGTACTACAGTACTACAAGTACTACAGTACTACAAGTACTACAATGCTACAAGTACTACTTTACTACAGTAAGTACTACAAGTACTACAGTACTACAGTACTACAAGTGCTACAGTACTAAAAGTACTACAATACTACAAGTACTACTTTACTACAGAACTAAAGTACTAGAAGTACTACAGTACTACAAGTACTAAAATACTACAAGTACTACTTTACTACAATACTAAAGTACTACAGTACTACAAGTACTATAGTACTATAGTACTACGGTATTACAAGTACTACAACCCTAGTACTACAGTACTACAAGTACTACAGTACTATAGTACTACAAGTACTACAAGTACTACAGTACTACAAGTACTACTTTACTACAGTACTACAGTACTACAAGTACTACAATACTACAAGTACTACTTTACTACAGTACTATAGTACTACAGTACTACAAGTACTACAGTCCTACAAGTACTACAAGTAGGTGTGGGTGATATCTCGATATTTAAAATATATCGAGATATTTTTGAAACTCGATACGAATTCTGACATATCGATATATCGCCATAATGCTTACATTTACTTCTGGTTTCGCCACTACGCTTGTTTTGCCTTCTCTGTGCCGCGCTCGCCTCCGCCTCCTCGCGTTTGTCCTCCGCGGAGCCCGGAGCTGGCCTAGGACTAACCCAGGACTAGGACTAAACCAGGACTAAACGCGGCCGCAGAGCCCGGGGCTCGGTCGCGGACTAAACCAAGACTAGGACCAGGGCTCTACAGTGCGCCCATTTCACTTGCATTTGCGAGCAAATATTTCGTTGTGCGAACGGGGAAAACAAACAGCATCTGTGCGAGTGCTTCTGCAGCCACAATAAGGAGAACTGCGCACAGACGTAACGTGACGAGTTAAACTTTCTAAATGCACCTGCCCAGTGCGAGCACAACCGAACTGTGCCCGGACATGACACCTCCGACCGCGCACGTCTCCAGCATACGAGCTCCGCGTGTGGCTGATATCATTCATACGAACAAACTCCGCTTCAAAACACACCCAGGCCCCCTTAAACGAGGAGCGGCACCGCAGCAGGACCCACACCTGCCCCACCACTCATTAGACACCCCCACGCCCCTGGACTTCCTTCTCTAAAGCGAGAGCTTTGTCTTGGTCTTGTCTCGGACTCGAGCGCATTTGGACTCCGTCTTGTCATGGACTCAAGGTCTGAATACTGAGTGTGATCATATTTGTCACAATGTGCGTTTGATTTGGTAAATGTGCAGAGACTAAATATCACTTTAAAACAAGAGAATGTAACTCCAGTTAGGAATGTCAAAATGCAGGTTTAAAAATCCTAGCCACACTTTTCACTTTGAAGTAGTTTTCATTAAAGTACCAGTGGAAGTTCTCTTAAAGAAGAGGTTCTTAAACTGTGGGTGAGGGTCCAAAAAGGGGTGCAGAGTGTTTAAGTGCAGTACTAAATGAATATTAATCAGATAAAATTTGTTTGTTGTTTTTGCAGTAGTGTGGGAGGGGGTTATTTTTCCTGCAAAGATATCGAGATATATATCTTATATCGAGATATAGCAAAATATATCGAGATATATTTTTTGGTCCATATCGCCCAGCCCTAACTACAAGTACTACAGTACTACAAGTACTACAGTCCTACAAGTACTACAATACTACTAGTACTACTTTACTACAGTAGTAAAGTACTACAGTACTATAGTGCTACAGTACTACAAGTACTACAAGTACTACAGTACTACAAGTACTACAGTACTACAGTACTACAATACTACAAGTACTACAGTACTACAGTACTACAAGTACTACAGTACTACAGTACTACAAGTACTACAGTACTACAAGTACTACAGTACTACAAGTACTACAGTACTACAAGCACTACAAGTACTACAGTACTACAAGTACTACAGTACTATAGTACTACAAGTACTACAAGTACTACAGTACTACAAGTACTACAGTACTACAATACTACAAGTACTACAGTACTACAAGTACTACAGTACTATAGTACTACAGTACTACAAGTACTACAGTACTACTGTACTACAAGTACTACAGTACTACAAGTACTACAGTCCTACAAGTACTACAGTACTACAAGTACTACAGGTACGACAAGTACTACTTTACTACAGTACTACATGTACTACAGGTACTACAGTACTACAAGTACTACAGTACTACAATTACTACAAGTACTACAGTACTACAAATACTACTTTACTACAGTCGGCAGTACTACAAGTACTACATGTACTACAGTACTACAAGTACTACAGGTACTACAGTGCTACAAGTACTACAGTACTACAGTACTACAAGTACTACAGTACTACAGTACTACAAGTACTACAGTACTACAAGTACTACAGTACTACAGTACTACAAGTACTACAGTACTACAAGTACTACAGTACTATAGTACTACAGTACTACTGTACTACAAGTACTACAGTACAAGTACTACAGTACTACAAGTACTACAGTCCTACAAGTACTACAGTACTGCAGTACTACAAGTACTACAGTACTATAGTACTACAGTACTACAAGTACTACAGTACTACAGTACTACAAGTACTACAGTACTACAAGTACTACTTTAGTACAGTACTACATGTACTACAGGTACTACAGTACTACAATTACTACAAGTACTACAATACTACAAATACTACTTTACTACAGTCGGAAGTTCTACAAGTACTACAGGTACTACAGTACTACAAGTACTACAGGTACTACAGTGCTACAAGTTCTACAGTACTACAATTACTACAAGTACTACAGTACTACAAATACTACTTTACTACAGTCGGCAGTACTACAAGTACTACAGGTACTACAGTACTGCAAGTACTACAGATACTACAGTACTACAAGTACTACAGTACTACAGTACTACAGTACTACAAGTACTACAGTACTTCAGTACTACAAGTACTACAGTGCTACTGTACTAAAAGTACTACAGTACTACAAGTACTACAGTACTACAAGTACTACAAGTACTACAGTCCTACAAGTACTACAGTACTACAAGTACTACAGGTACGACAAGTACTACTTTACTACAATACTACATGTACTACAGGTACTACAGTACTACAAGTACTACAGTACTACAATTACTACAAGTACCACAGTACTACAAATACTACTTTACTACAGTCGGCAGTACTACAAGTACTACAGGTACTACAGTACTACAAGTACTACAGGTACTACAGTGCTACAAGTACTACAGTACTACAATTACTACAAGTACTACAGTACTACAAATACTACTTTACTACAGTCGGCAGTACTACAAGTACTACATGTACTACAGTACTACAAGTACTACAGGTACTACAGTGCTACAAGTACTACAGTACTACAGTACTACAAGTACTACAGTACTACAGTACTACAAGTACTACAGTACTACAAGTACTACAGTACTACAGTACTACAAGTACTACAGTACTACAAGTACTACAGTACTATAGTACTACAGTACTACTGTACTACAAGTACTACAGTACAAGTACTACAGTACTACAAGTACTACAGTCCTACAAGTACTACAGTACTGCAGTACTACAAGTACTACAGTACTATAGTACTACAGTACTACAAGTACTACAGTACTACAGTACTACAAGTACTACTTTAGTACAGTACTACATGTACTACAGGTACTACAGTACTACAATTACTACAAGTACTACAATACTACAAATACTACTTTACTACAGTCGGAAGTTCTACAAGTACTACAGGTACTACAGTGCTACAAGTTCTACAGTACTACAATTACTACAAGTACTACAGTACTACAAATACTACTTTACTACAGTCGGCAGTACTACAAGTACTACAGGTACTACAGTACTGCAAGTATTACAGATACTACAGTACTACAAGTACTACAGTACTACAGTACTACAGTACTACAAGTACTACAGTACTTCAGTACTACAAGTACTACTTTACGACAGGACTGCAGTACTACAGTACGTTTGTGTATCTTTGTGTACCTCAGGGGAAGCAGCTGTGGTCGGTGGCCATACAGTACTGTAGTATATTTGTATATATTCATGTATATATTTGTGTATATTCATGTATTTTCATGTATATTCGTGTATATTCATGTATATTCATGTATATATTTGTATATATTCATGCATATATCTATATATATCTGTACCCCAGGGGAAGCGGCTGTGGCAGGTGTCCCTGCCCGCGCCCGTCACCGCCATGGTGCCCATGCGTGTGGTGTCGCGGGGGTTCGGGGGGGTGTTGGTGGCCCTGGCGTCCTGTGAGCTGCGGCTGTACCAGGATCAGTGGCTCCTGAACAGCCAGCGGACCCCGGAGCCCGTCACCGCGCTCGCCTTCGGACGCTACGGCCGCGAGGACGGCGCCGTCGTCATGGCCACGAGGGGAGGGGCCATGCTGGTGCGTATTCTGCGGCGTACGGCGTCCCTGCAGAGGCCGGAGGGCTGCGGGCCCCCTGGGGCCCAGAGCGTGCGCTTGAACGTGCCGAAGAAGAGCCAGCTGTTTGTGGACCAGACTCTGAGGGAGCGAGAGCAGGGGCCGCTCATGCACCGCGCCTTCCTCACAGATCTGATCCGTACTCGCCTCAGGGCCGCGCGCACCTTCAGCAGGGCCCTGGAGGCCTCCGCGGGCCCCTCGTCCGAACAGGGGCCCCTGAAACTGCACGCGGCTGTGCAAGGCCTGGGGCCCCGCTTTAAACTCACCCTGTATGTGGTGAACGCGGCGGCGCTGCGGCCCCTGGCCGGCCTGTCCCTGTGCGTGCTCTATGACCCCGCCCTCTACGCCGTGGCCCCGCCCCTGCTGCACCTGCCGCTTTTGGCCCCTGGCCTCACCTACGCCCTGCAGACCCGGGTCACCTGCACGGGGCCCGCCCTCTGTGATGTCATCAAGGTGTGTGTGCTGCAGGAGGGGAGAGGGGCCCCTCTGCTCACGGCGCACATCAACATGCCCCTCCCAGAGGCCCTTTAACAGGGGCCCCTCCTAGAGGCCCCGTGACTCAGGGGCTCCTCCCAGAGGCCCTTTAACAGGGGCCCCTCCCAGAGGCCCCGTGACTCAGGGGCCGTATACACACGTCTCTGGTTTCGTCCAGTTGTTTTTTTGTGAAATAAACAAATGTGACACTTCAATAAACACGATTTTCCTGATGATGTGATGAGTTTGATTCTACTGAGTGTTTATTTCTACAGACATGTCACAAAGACGTTTACACAGGATTATTTGCAGATTCTTCACTTACTCAGACTCTGGCGTAAACTCCTGCTGTAGCCACAGCCCTGGGACAGACTCACTCACACCTACAGCAGCTTTAGGGTTGAAGGGGGAAACCAGAGAAACTAAACTTAAAACCACATGGCTCATTTGCATAAACTGTAAAGGCTGACCTCCTGTGGGCTCACCACCTGCAGAGGGGTTCATAGGGGGGATCAGGTGCTATGAGTATTGGGCAGCAAGCTGCCCCCATGACCCAGCTGGATTAAGCGGGAGAAGATGGATGGATGGATGGATGTAAAGGGTGAAAAAAACAGCTCGTTCCTTGTGCTGCTGCTTCAGCTTCTGTGGGACTAAAGGACTCGACTCAATGGAATATGAGTGTTCTCTCTGTGACAGAGGAGCTGGCGACAGCGGCGGCAATGTTCCGCGGTCAGAGCTTATTAAACGTAACCCATGGCAATTCACAACCATTAAGGTATTAAATAAACAACGACAAACTAGACTTTTACAGACACTTAACCATGCGAAAATCCTTTGGGACCCCGAAGCTAAACCTAAGGGACTTTTAGGCGGACACATTAATATCAGAAGCCTTCAAAAACTGAACAACTAGAAAAACTATTGCACGACCCAATCTTGATTATTTAGGCCTTTCAGAAACATGGTTGACTAAGAATACAGCAGTAGGTGCCGACACTATTCCAAACTACACATTATTCAGAAGGGACAGACCTAACAAAAAAGGAGGTGGTGTAATATTATATATCAAAGATAACTTCAAATGCAAACAGATCAATCTTCCTCAAAATGCCCTGGAGTGTGTAGGTGCCTCTTGAAATGTCTCTTAATGTTATTGTAATATACAGAAGGACGTGTTCTTCAACATGCTGAAAGATGGACTCAAAGCTTGTAATGACAAGGAAACCATAGTAATGGGTGATTTTAATCTGAACTGGACAAAATGCGATCTAACAAGTTAAGGCACCTAAACCAATTTAATTTTACTCAGGTAATAAAGAATCCAACTAGAACCACAAGCTCCACCAAAACATTCATAGACTTAATTCTCACTAACAAAACTGATCGCGTTAATAAAACTTACAATTTGATAACTTGTTTGTTGGACCATAATCTAACCTTAGTCTCAAGGAAATTTACCAAATCTCGTTAGGACTCATGGGGCTTGATTCACTCTTTTTAAAGAAATATAAGGATGTTGTAGCAGCACCGATTACTTACATAATCAATCAATCATTACAAGAATGTGTATTTCCCTCCTCTTTTAAAACTGCCACGGTGATGCCTATTTTTAAAGCAGGAAACGGTAAAGACATTAAGAACCACAGACCAATTCCCATCCTCCCAGTTGTCTCGAAAGTTATTGAAAAAATTGTTGTCAAACAGCTGATTGATCACCTCAACAATGGAATATGTTACATCCTATGCAGTTTGGTTTCTGACCAAAACATTCCACTGACACAGCTGCTGTTTCCTCCAGGTGAGCAAATCCAGTCTGGACAAAGGAGGTCGGGGCTGTTTTCCTGGATCTTCTTAGGCATTTGAAACTGTAAACCACAAAACTTCCATTTATCAGCAAATACTATGAATTGGTTTCAGTCATACCTAGCGGACGTTACCATCCATCCATCCATCTTCTCCCGCTTAATCCAGCTGGGTCGCGGGGGCAGTTTGCTGCCCAATCCTCATAGCGCCTGACCCCCCCTATGAACCCTTCTGCAGGTGGTGAGCCCACAGGAGGGAGGACGTCATGGTCCTTGATGTTAGTTCATAGGGGACGTTACCAGTGCGTAAAAATAAAAGATAAAACTGTTTACAACCTGTACAACAGGCCCCAAGGGCCCATTCTGGGGCCTCTTCAGTCTGTACATTAATGACCTGCCTCCATCTGCAGCGATGTACAAGTCTTAATGTATGCGGATGATTCAGTCTTTTTTGTGCATGGTTCTGACGCTAATTCTGTTGCCACTAAACTTTATCCATCACGATGGCAAAAGCAACGGCTCAACAGCTCCTGCCTGGTGTTGAACACTGAGAAAACGGTCACTATGTATTTCTCCAACAAAAACACTCAAAATATCCTCCCAAATATTTATGTGGATAATCGCATGATCAAAAACGTTGAAGAGGTTGCTGTTGTTTTCAAGGAAACCACCGAAGGCCGATAGAAAGTTTCGATGACATTTATTAAAGGTGATATATAAACGAATACAAAATACAATTATCAGACTGTCATTAACCCTATTGAGAAAACTGAAGGAGAGAGAGAGAGACGCAGGGACGAGGGCTCCACAACAGACATTAAACAGAGAGCGAGCCCCAAGACCCGGGGGTCTCCAGTTTTAAGGAACAGGAGACAACACCCAGAGTCACGTACCCTGATTACATAAATTCAGGTCACCATGACATAGTCACGTGGCCAATCGTATTTTCCGAGAATCTGGTCAAGCCTGGCGGCAAGCCGAAACATCCTTTCTTAACATCCTTTAAAGGAAGCATCGATACTCCTCTCCTCAGCACTCTCTGGTGCTATTCAATAACAACCCAATTAATCTCACTTGTGTTTTGACAACGGTTTGGTTATTTTGCTCTGCTCCCATATCAGGATGACCTGAAAGGAATTGTACTAATAACTATAGTTCTGTAACTATAGCTGTAACTTTCCACAACACATCCCCCCTTTCCAGGGTGTTACCTGGAATCACGTGGTTATTACATAATCATAATAAAGTATACAATGTGTAACAATATATAGCATCATCATTTGCATCACCATACCACACGGCGGAGGCGAAAAACCCCATTGGCCATTTGGGGAAAATTCCTCCTCGACCCCCTTTCAGAGCGATCCTCTGTCACGTGTTTTACTGTTGGTTTCAATTCATTACATCATCACATCGACAGTCACAACATTCCAGCATGTGGTCTGGTGTAACAACATTGATACATCATACATAAAGTGAAGTTAAATTCATGTTCGTAAGCTGTTGCAAACTTCTGCACCTGCAATGCGTTGTGTATAATCATTGAGTATAACAATATGTAGTAACAAAATGATTTCCATTTAATACAATCATTAAGTCCCATGGAAACCTTAAAGAGAGTAAAGCAATCAGGGAAGATCAAAGTGTCCAGATTAAAGTGTCCACACCAGAGTTTACTGAAGTCTTCACCTCATTGTGCTCTGCGCACAGTATTTTGAGGCTCTTGGTTGCAGGTCTGTTTCAGAGGTTGCCAGCACATGAAACAACCTGAAACATCTTTAGAACTTATGGAATCCCTCGTCCAAGGATTCCCCTTACTCGTCGTTGTCATCGTCACAATTATATGTAGGATACTCCCCTTTACTCTCAGGAATGTCAACATTGTACTTTGGAGCTGTTAACACCATAATATGTTTCTTTATCCCCTTAATCACCAAAGAATTTTATCTATTTTCTTACCACCTGTTCTCTCTACACATTCGAATTGTCCCACAGGTGTCAATGGCGATCCTATTGGCATTCCCAACAACGCACTCTTTTCGCCTATCCTCACCTTTAAGGCCTTACACCTTTGCAGGTTTGTGACCCCCTGGGCACTCGAGTTGAACACATGTGTATACCCAGGAGTCCCCAAATATAATAAACACTCAGCATCTAGGTGTCATATTGGACCCTTCACTAAACTTTAAAAATCACATTAAAAGACCTGTAATGTCTTGAAGTTTAACACTGTGAACTTTCGACATATTAGGAACGCGTTATCACTAGAAGCTGCAAAGTCTCACTTTGATGCCATGATCATATCTCATATTTTGTATTGCATATCATCTTAACATAACAGCTCTAAAATCTCTTAGATCTTTACATAATCAGGCCCTGAAAATCCTCGATAAGAACCCAAGGCGTTACAATCATTGCCATGTTTTGGAAAAATATAAAATACCGGATTTTCCGGACTATAGAGGCACCATTGCCTCTATCGTCCACATCCACTCTTTTTTTTTTTTTTAATTAAGAAAAAAGTCATACAAGCCGCAACCGGGCTATAAGCTGCTGAGATCTATGTTGAAAAATGAGATATTTACTGCAGATACGGAACGATTTTGTACTGTAAATGTACATTTATGTACCTGATCAGATTCTTTTCGAACAGTGCCTTTTAACACGGCAGCAACTGTCCTGATTAAAACGAGGTCAAAAACAGAAAAGAACCGGTAATTGACCTTCATTTCTCCTGTGCAGTGAACCCACAAGTCACTTTAATCATCTCCGCTGAAATTGACGCCGAGCTTACGTGCAGCAGCATGGTAGACGTCTGCGGGACACAATTCAGTCCCGCTCCTGCCCCCTGCCGCAGTCTTCAGTCCCGCCCGTGCTCGCACCGTGCGGTCGCGCTCCCGCTCGCGCCCGCAATGAGCTTTCAGAATGTTCTTTCAGATGCTCTTATTACATCCATGGTCCTGCGCCACACTGTTTTGTGTTGGGTCCCGCGGGTGCAGGGCTCTACAGCGGTTTCCTTCCTGGAGCAAGATCGATGCCTTCATCTTAAAATTTGCATCATACAAACTTCTTCGTGTGCTTTTCATGAAGGGGCGAGGATTTGAAAATAATTACCAGTTAGTAATTTGTCGTGCGTGTTATATCTGCTAAATAAAAAGTAGTAGCAAATTCTTCTTAGCATTCATTTTCCGTCTATCTTGTTTTTGAAATTCCGGTTGGAGCGCCCATAGCGGTGGAAAAAAGTCCACAGATTAGCCGCTCCGTACTAAAAGCTGCATGGTTCAAAGCCTGGGAAAAAAGTAGCCGCTTATAGTCCGGAAAATACGGTACTAAGTTTTGATAACTTGATCAGGTACAAAATTTGACATGACGCCGCCCGACCTCCTCTTAAGACCTACATCCAGCCTCAGCTCACAAGTGTTATGGTCTGTGTCTAGAGGCGACTGCAATGTTCCTAAAAGAAAGTTTGTCAGTCTGCCTTTTCCTATAAAGCATCAAGGAAGGGAATGGGCTTCCAGACAATCTAAAGAACATGACTGATTTTTACAGCTTTTCACAGGCCGTCAAAAACTGGATTCTGGAGCACCAAACATGCTCCTCACACTAACAATACCAGATGGTATTTTGCCATCAGGTGTTACTCCTGTGGGTATCACCTGATGGCCCCCAGATTACCCAAACCAATAGTGTTACAACATTACATTACATTACATTACATTACATTACATTACATTACATTACATTACATTACATTATACATTGCACTTTTAACTTGTAAATATTTATTTTATATGTGTATATTGTACAGTTGTTTTGTGTTTGTGTTGTCTTCCCTTCCCAGGATGACAGATGGAAATTAGCTCTGAGCTACAATCTGGTACAAACATCTGCCCCTGTGCTTAATGTAATTGTGCATTGTCCTAATAAATCAATAAATGAAAATGAAATGAAAATGACAGAGGATGTTCTGCTGATGCTGAGTCTGTTCTGTGCGTATGTCGCGTTGCAGATGCTGCGTAAACATGTGAAACCGGGACACTCAAAAACCCGATCATACCCGGGACACTGATGTGCAGGGAAGCGCACTCTGAGGAATATAGGGATCTCCAAGGAGCCAGAGCCGAAACGTGGGACTGTGAGGCTCCAGAGTTTGTGCTCAGACCTCGACTCTTCACGCTACATTACACAGACACCGACATTCAGTTTGTCCATTAAAATGAACCTGACCCACCAAATTCTTAATGATCAATTATCGATTAATCGACTAATCAGCCCAACACTTTGTGCTTTAGTTGGTTGGACGTTTTTAACAACTCACAGGAAACAGCACTAGGTCATTTTCATCTCCAAAGCAGATCTGAGGAAACTCCAGCATCACCGACTTCGCTCATCATCTCCACGACTCTTCACTGTGCCTCACTGTGCCTCAAAGTGCCTCACTGTGCCTCACTGCGCCTCACTGCGCCTCACTGTGCCTCACTGCACCTGAAGGTGTCTCACTGTGCCTTACTGTGCCTCACTGTGCCTCAAAGTGTCTCACTGTGCCTCAAAGTGCCTCACTGTGCCTCAAAGTGCCTCACTGTGCCTCAAAGTGTCTCACTGTGCCTCAAAGTGCCTCACTGTGCCTCAAAGTGTCTCACTGTGCCTCAATAAAGTGCCTCACTATGCCTCACTGTGCCTCACTGTGCCTCAATAAAGTGCCTCACTGTGCCTCAAAGTGCCTCATTGTGCCTCACTGTGCCTCAAAGTGCCTCACTGTGCCTCACTGCACCTCACTGTGCCTCACTGTGCCTCAAAGAGTCTCACTGTGCCTCACTGCGCCTCACTGTGCCTCAAAGTGCCTCAAAGTGCCTCACTGTGCCTCAAAGTGCCTCAAAGTGTCTCACTGTGCCTCAAAGTCCCTCACTGTGCCTCACTGTGCCTCACTGTACCTCACTGTGCCTCAAAGTGCCTCACTGTGCCTCAAAGTGCCTCGCTGTGCCTCACTGTGCCTCAAAGTGTCTCACTGTGCCTCGCTGTGCCTCACTATGCCTCAAAGTGCCTCACTGTGCCTCAACGTCCCTCACTGTGCCTCACTGTGCCTCAAAGTGCCTCAACGTCCCTTACTGTACCTCACTGTGCCTCAAAGTGCCTCACTGTACCTCACTGTGCCTCAAAGTGCCTCACTGTGCCTCACTGTGCCTCAAAGTGCCTCACTGTGCCTCACTGTGCCTCACTGTGCCTCACTGTGCCTCAAAGTGCCTCACTGTGCCTCACTGTGCCTCAAAGTGCCTCACTGTGCCTCACTGTGCCTCACTGTGCCTCACTGTGCCTCACTGTGCCTCAAAGTGCCTCACTGTGCCTCAAAGTGTCTCCCTGTGCCTCACTGTGCCTCACTGCGCCTCACTGCGCCTCACTGTGCCTCACTGTGCCTCACTGCGCCTCAAAGTGCCTCACTGTGCCTCACTGTGCCTCAAAGTGCCTCACTGTGCCTCACTGTGCCTCAAAGTGTCTCACTGTGCCTCAAAGTGCCTCACTGTGCCTCACTGTGCCTCAAAGTGTCTCACTGTGCCTCAAAGCGCCTCACTGTGCCTCACTGTACCTCACTGTACCTCAAAGTGCCTCACTGTGCCTCAAAGTGCCTCACTGTGCCTTACTATGCCTCAAAGTGCCTCACTGTGCCTCAAAGTGCCTCAAAGTGCCTCACTGTGCCTCAAAGTGCCTCAAAGTGCCTCACTGTGCCTTACTATGCCTCAAAGTGCCTCACTGTGCCTCACTGTGCCACTGCTTCTCTGAGCTGTTTCCTGCTCAGCTTCATGGTCTTGGAATAAGTTAGGCAAGCCACTTGCACAAGTGCCCATCAAATGTGGCATATAGCCTACTAAGGAGACGCACTGTCCCCCCCATAATCGACCACACTGGCTATGGATACGACTCAGAAACCTGGTTCAGACCCGGTTCAGACCCGGTTCAGATCCAACTGTCTGTAGAGCGGGTAAACCTGCTCCAGGACGTCTCCAAAACTCATATTTTCTGGTTTGTTCTCGGCGGCTGCAGTCAGGAGGAGACTGAACAGAGACGAGAAGAACACAGGCTCCGGGCCCGGGTCCAGATCTGAGACTGAGTCCTAGACCCCAGCAAGACCAGCTTTAGTCCGGGTTCAGTCCTGGTCCTGGTCCTAGTTCAGTCCTGGTCTGTACCTCTCTTACAGCGCGGCTCAGGAGGGTGAAGTGCTGTTCATAGTGAAGAGTTATAACTTTGATTTCATTGTGCCATATATGCTGTTGCAATATTGAAATGAAGTTGTTTGTAACAAATGTCTTCAATGGCTTATGAAGTTAATTCTTTCTCTTCTCGCACACATTTTTCTGTTTCTTTCATCCTGTCTCATTAAAAAGCAGACAGCATACACACACACGGTTGACCTTCGTCCACCTGGCGACGTTATGTGCTTCCTTGCAGATAAGACTGATGGGAAACGTACTCCCCGATACTGGATGTCGATAAGAGCAGCTTCAAAGCAGAAGTTATTAATTGGAATTGTACTGGGATTGAAGGACGGAGGCGGACCAGGAGGCGTTTACAACATTTGCATATTCATGATGAAATGTTTGAAATAGCTGGGTTAGAGGAATGTTCGTGGCTACTCGGTTTGCTCTGCGGGGAATCCACGCTTAGACTGTTTCCCAGGGAACCTCGTAACCCAGCATGGTGTATTAGAAATATTGTTAGGGGAATAAATTGGCTTGAATTGAACTTCACGAATCCTGGTCTTCAATCTGGTATGTGCTAAAATGTGTCTAGGGAGATCTTGTTACGACGTCGAGTAATTGGAGTCCCCTATTTCAGTTCTGGACAGCGACACCTTCTGATTGTATTTGTTTGAGTTTAAGGTTGGAGAAAGAGGACGATATTTCTTCAATAGGCCCTGAGCGTGTGGGGGCCGAAGATGGTGGAGGCGCCTTCGTATCTCTGCACCTGAGACAGCAGAGAGTCAGATGCCCTCCCCCTGTGTCAGATGCCCTCCCCCTGTGTCAGATGTCCTCTTCCTGTGTCAGATGCCCTCCCCGTGCTGTCTATCCACATGTCACAAAATCTGACACAAGGTGTGTGTGTGTATAGCGTGTGTGTGTGTATAGTATGTGTGTATAGTGTGTATAGTGTGTGTGTATAGTGTGTGTGTGTATAGTGTGTATAGTGTGTGTATTGTGTGTGTGTGTATAGTATGTGTGTGTATAGTGTGTGTGTGTGTGTGTGTGTGTATGTATAGTGTGTGTGTGTACAGTGTGTGTGTATAGAGTGTGTGTGTGTATGTATAGTGTGTGTGTGTATAGTGTGTGTGTATAGAGTGTGTGTGTATAGTGTGTGTGTATAGTGTGTGTATATAGTGTGTGTGTGTATAGTGTGTGTATGTGTGTGTATAGTGTGTGTGTATAGTGTGTGTGTATGTGTGTATAGTGTGTGTGTGTGTATGTGTGTGTATAGTGTGTGTGTATAGTGTGTGTATAGGGTGTGTGTATGTGTGTGTGTATAGTGTGTGTGTATAGTATGTGTGTGTATGTGTGAGTGTGTGTATAGCATGTGTGTGTATAGTGTGTGTGTGTGTGTGTATAGTGTGTGTGTGTATAGTGTGTGTGTGTACCTGATACTCCTCATAGGTGGTGATGTAGTGTGTATAGACGTTACTGAGTCCTGCGATCACGACCTGCACGTCCCCGAATGCTCCACCAACCTGAAGCTCCTGAGACACACACGACTCCCGTCACACTCAGGACACTTCACACTCGGGACACTTCACACTCGGGACACTTCACACTCGGGACAATCCTGTCACACTCAGGACACTTCACACTCAGGACACTCCTGTCACACTCGGGCCACTTCACACTCAGGACACTCCCGTCACACTCAGGACACTTCACACTCAGAACACTCCTGTCACACTCAGGACACTCCCGTCACACTCAGGACACTTCACACTCAGAACACTCCTGTCACACTCAGGACACTCCCGTCACATTCAGGACACTTCACACTCAGGACACTTCACACTCAGGACACTTCACACTCTGGACGCTCCCGTCACACTCAGGACACTTCACACTCGGGACACTTCACACTCAGGACACTTCACACTCGGGACACTTCACACTCAGGACACTTCACACTCAGGACACTTCACACTCAGGACACTTCACACTCGGGACACTTCACACTCGGGACACTTCACACTCAGGACACTCCTGTCACACTCAGGACACTTCACACTCAGGACACTTCACACTCGGGACACTTCACACTCAGGTCATTTCACACTCAGGACACTTCACACTCAGGACACTCCTGTCACATTCAGGACACGCCCGTCACACTCAGGACACTTCACACTCAGGACACCTCACACTCGGGACACTTCACACTCGGGACACTTCACACTCGGGACACTCCTGTCACACTCAGGACACTTCACACTCAGGACACTCCTGTCACACTCAGGACACTCCCGTCACACTCAGGTCACTTCACAATCAGGACACCTCACACTCGGGACACTTCACACTCAGGACACTTCACACTTGGGACACCTCACACTCGGGACACTTCACACTCAGGACGCTCCTGTCACACTCAGGCTCACCACTCTGCCGCTGTCACTCACCTGTTTAACGGCTGCTCGAAGCCTCCGGCCCGACATCGTCCTGAGAGAGAAAGAGAGAGAGTCACTCCCCCTTCAGAGCACAGCACGCTCCACCCACCCTCCACCCACGCTCCGCCCACACTCCACCCACGCTCCGCCCACGCCCCACGTATATGTCCTGAGAGCTGTGGGGGCGGAGCCCCGTACTGTGGGAACGGAGCCCCGTACTGTGTGTGGGCAGAGCCTCGTACTGTGTGGGGGCGGAGCCTCGTACCTTGTGTTTTTGCTGAGTGTTTGTGTGAGTCTCACGTGATTTCTCCAGGAACAGCAAGAACGGCCACAGATCCGATCAGGAACATCTGCACGTCGATGATGGTCGGGTGCCACGGCAACGGCCACGACATCTGACACAAACATACGACAAATATCACACCAGGCGGGGCATCTGACGCACACGACACACACCACCACACACCAACACACATCGACACACATCGACACACACTGACATACACAACACACACCAACACACACCGACACACACCGACACACACCAACACACACACACCAACACACACAACACACACCGACACACACCGACACACACCAACACACACCGACACACACCGACACACACAACACACACCAACACACACCGACACACACCGACACACACCAACACACACACACCGACACACACAACATACACCGACACACACTAACACACACCAACACACACTGACACACACACACACACCGACACACACACCGACACACACCGATACACACCAACACACACGGCACACACCGACACACACACCAACACACACACCAACACACACCGACACACACAACACATGACACACACACACTGACACACACGACACACACCAACACACACACCAACACACACGCACCGACACACACAACACACACACACCAACACACACTGACACACACCAACACACACGACACACACACACCAACACACACACCG
Organism: Odontamblyopus lacepedii; assembly: GCA_034769755.1. NCBI lineage: Eukaryota > Metazoa > Chordata > Actinopteri > Gobiiformes > Gobiidae > Odontamblyopus > Odontamblyopus lacepedii. The sequence goes on along the minus strand of CM068345.1, from coordinate 40,383,159 downwards.
ACACACACAAACCAACACACACGACACACACCGACACACACTGACACACCCAACACACACCGACACACACAACACACACCGACACACACCGACACACACCAACACACACGACACACATCAACACACACCGACACACACAACACACACACAACACACCGACACACACCAACACACACGACACACATCAACACACACCGACACACACAACACACACTGACACACATCGACACACACACACACACCGACACACACACACACACCAACACACACCGACACACACGACACACACGACACACACCGACACACACACACCGACACACACCGATACACACACACCGACACACACCAACACACTGACACAGGTTGTAGTACTGACATAGTTTATCACAGTGTCCAGGGCATCTGACGCACCAGTGACATAAACTCTGAGGGCAGAACACACAGTAGCTGTAGTAGCAGTAGTAGTAGTAGCAGTAGTATTTGCAGTAGTATTTGCAGTAGTATTTGCAGTAGTAGTCATGGTAGTAGTAGTAGTAGTAGTAGCAGTAGTAGTAGTAGTAGTAGTATTTGCAGTAGTAGTAGTAGTAGCAGTAGTAGTAGTAGTAGTAGTAGTATTTGCAGTAGTAGTAGTAGTAGTAGCAGTAGCTGTAGTAATAGTAGTAGTAGCAGTAGTAGTAGTAGTAGTAGTAGTAGTAGTAGTAGTGTTTGCAGTAGTATTTGCAGTAGTAGTAGTAGTAGCAGTAGTGGCAGTAGCAGTAGTATTTTCAGTAGCAGTAGTAGTAGTAGTGTTTGCAGTAGTATTTGCAGTAGTAGTAGTAGTAGCAGTAGTAGTAGTAGTAGTTTTTTTTTTGCAGTAGTATTTCCAGTAGTAGTAGTAGTAGTAGTAGCAGTAGCAGTAGTAGTAGTAGTATTTGCAGTAGTATTTGCAGTAATATTTGCAGTAGTACCTCTCCTGTACTGAACAGAATGGGTTTGGGTCGGTGACAGGCTTGAGTCTCGTTGGACGGACGACCCACCAGAGCGTCTCTGATCCCGTCCCAGAACGGGTCCCCCTCCACCGCCCCTTCAATGAGAGACATTTCACTGTGTGTGAGTGTGTGTGTGTCTGTGTGTGTGTCTGTGTGTGTGTCTGTGTGTGTCTGTGTGTGTCTGTGTGTTTGTGTGTGTGTCTGTGTGTGTCTGTGTTTGTGTCTGTGTGAGTGTGTGTGTGTGTCTGTGTGTGTGTCTGTGTGTGTGTGTCACCTTCAAAATAAAAATAAAAATATTTTAAACTTCCTGCAAAATAAGAGCTTAAACTTTACCTTCCACTACCTTTTCAAAATAAAACATTTAACAAACTCCTTCAAAGTAAAACACATTTATATGTTCTACAAAATAAAATACTTTAAGTGTCCGAAACAAAACAAGAACAAATAATTAAAAGTAAAGTAAAGTAAAGTAGCAGTAGTATTTGTAGTATTTGTAGTATTTGTAGGATTTGTACTATTTGTACCCTGAGTGAAATTCAGGTCTCCTCCTCCATCCGTCGTCCCAGCAGCAAAACTGTGTCCCAGAGCAGGTTTACACGTCCGCACCTGAAGTACAAGTACTTATCAAAGTATGCAGAGTACACACAAAGTACGCAGAGTACACACAAAGTACGCAGATTAAACACAAAGTACACACAGGACTACTGCAGGACTCATGATATTACTGCAGTACTCCTACTACTAGTATTTGTAGCAGTATTAGTAATACAGTAGTAGTATTACTGCAGTATTTGCTGTAGTGGTATTAGTACTGTATTCAGTCCCATTCACACGTGTTCGGTCCCCATTCACATGTGTTCGGTCCCGTTCACACGTGTTCGGTCCTGTTCACACGTATTCGGTCTCGTTCACACATGTTCAGTCCCCGTTCACACGTGTTCAGTCCCATTCACACGTGTTTGGTCCAGTTCAGATGCGTTCGGTCCCCATTCACACGTGTTCGGTCCCCGTTCACACGCGTCCGGTCCCCGTTCACATGCATCCGGTCCCCATTCACACGGGTCCGGTCCCCCGTTTGTGCGCGTTCGGTCCCTGTTTACACGTGTTCGGTCCCTGTTCACACGCATTCGGTCACGTTCACACGCGTTCGGTTCCCATTCACATATGTTTGGTCCCCGTTCACACGCGTTTGGCCCCGTTGACACGTGTTCCGACCCCGTTCACATGTGTTTGGTCACGTTCACACGTGTTCCAACCCTGTTCACACATGTTCCAACCCCATTCACATGTGTTCAGTCCTGTTCTCATGCGTTCGGTCCCGTTCACACGTGTGCCGTCCCGTTCACACGTGTTCCATCCTGTTCACACGTGTTCCGACCCCGTTCACATGCGTTCCGACCCAGTTCACACACGTTCAGTCCCGTTCACACGCGTTTGGTCCCGTTCACACGTGTTTCCTGAAACTGTTCTTCTGTGGACGACTAATACTTTATTTTACAAAATTACAACAGATTCATAATTTGCTATAAAATTGTAGAATATATTTTTATTCTGATAATGGAAATGTCACAGTTTAAAACAAAACTCCAATCGTGAAAATAAAAATCACTTAAAATGAAAATATCGATATATCAAAAAGATCAGAGCGTCGCTGCAGTTCGGGTTCAGAGTGTAAGTGCTGCTGTACTGCAGTACTTGCAGCAGTAGTACTCGCAGCAGTAGTACTCGCAGTAGTACTCGCAGTAGTACTCGAAGTAGTAGTACTCACAGTAGTACTCGCAGCAGTAGTACTCGCAGCAGTAGTACTCGCAATAGTACTCGCAGTAGTAGTACTCGCAGCAGTAGTACTCGCAGCAGTAGTACTCGCAGTAGTACTCGCAGTAGTACTTGCAGCAATAGTACTCGCAGTATTGGTACTCGCAGCAGTAGTACTCGCAGTAGTACTCGCAGTAGTAGTACTCGCAGCAGTAGTACTCGCAGCAGTAGTACTCGCAGTAGTACTCACAGTAGTACTCGCAGCAATAGTATTCGCAGTAGTAGTACTCGCAGCAGTAGTACTCGCAGCAGTAGTACTCGCAACAGTAGTACTCGCAGCAGTAGTACTTGCAGCAGTCGTACTCGCAGTAGTACTCGCAGCAGTAGTACTTGCAGCAGTAGTTCTCGCACTAGTACTCGCAGCAGTCGTACTCGCAGTAGTACTCGCAGCAGTAGTACTCGCAGTAGTAGTACTCGCAGCAGGAGAACTCGCAGTAGGACTCGCAGCAGCAGTACTCGCAGCAGTAGTACTCGCAGTAGTACTCGCAGCAGTAGTACTCGCAGCAGTCGTACTCGCAGTAGTACTCGCAGTAGTAGTGCTCGCAGCAGTAGTACTCGCAGCAGTAGTACTCACAGCAGTACTCGCAGTAGTACTCACAGTAGTACTCGCAGCAGTAGTACTTGCAGTAGTACTCGCAGTAGTACTCGCAGCAATAGTACTCGCAGCAGTAGTACTCGCAGTAGTACTCGCAGCAATAGTATTCGCAGCAGTAGTACTCGCAGTAGTACTCGCAGTAGTAGTACTCGCAGCAGTAGTACTCGCAGCAGTAGTACTCGCAGTAGTACTCACAACAGTAGTACTCGCAGCAGTAGTACTCGCAGCAGTAGTACTCGCAGTAGTACTCGCAGCAGTAGTACTCGCAGTAGTACTCGCAGCAGTAGTACTCGCAGTAGTACTCGCAGTAGTACTCGCAGCAGTAGTACTCGCAGCAGTAGTACTCGCAGTAGTACTCGCAGTAGTACTCGCAGCAGTAGTACTCGCAGCAGTACTCGCAGCAGTAGTACTCGCAGTAGTACTCGCAGCAATAGTACTCGCAGCAGTAGTACTCGCAGTAGTACTCGCAGCAGTAGTACTCGCAGCAGTAGTACTCGCAGTAGTAGTACTCGCAGTAGTAGTACTCGCAGTAGTACTCGCAGTAGTACTCGCAGTAGTAGTACTCGCAGTAGTACTCGCAGTAGTAGTACTCGCAGTAGTAGTACTCGCAGTAGTACTCGCAGTAGTAGTACTCGCAGTAGTACTCGCAGTAGTACTCGCAGTAGTAGTACTCGCAGTAGTAGTACTCGCAGTAGTAGTACTCGCAGTAGTACTCGCAGTAGTACTCGCAGTAGTACTCGCAGTACTCTTACAGTGTGAGTGCTGTTGATGTTCACCGTCACGTTGCTCATGTCGATCCACTGATGAGCAAAAAATAACGAGCCCTCCTCTACTGCAGTACTGTACAGCTCCTGTCGTACAAGTACACAGAGTACACACAGTACACACACAGTACACGCACAGAGTACTACAACAGACCCGGCACCTCCTCTACTGCAGTACTGTACTATCCTGGTTGAGTCCTGGTTCAGTCCTGGTTTAGACCTGGTTTAGTCCTGGTTTAGTCCTGGTTCAGTCCCAGTTCAGTCCTGGTCTGACCTTGGTCTTCTTGTAGATGTTCTCGGTGATCCTCTCAAACATGTTGTCTTGAGGTCCCAGCCCTATGCACATCTTAGTCTGAGTACACACAGTACATGGAGGATGTGCAGTATGTGCAGTAGTATTTGCAGTATGTGCAGTATTTTCAGTAGTATGTGCAGTATGTGCAGTATGTGCAGCAGTATTGGCAGTATTTGCAGTAGTATTTGCAGTATTTGCAGTAGTATTTGCAGTGTGTGCAGTAGTATTTGCAGTATGTGCAGTATGTGCAGTAGTATTTGCAGTAGTATTTGCAGTATTTGCAGTAGTATTTGCAGTGTGTGCAGTAGTATTTGCAGTATGTGCAGTATGTGCAGTAGTATTTGCAGTATTTGCAGTAGTATTTGCAGTAGTATTTGCAGTATGTGCAGGGCGACTCTCTTACCCCCCTACAGGGCAGGAGCTGTTCAGATCGTCAGACTTGAGGCCGGTGTTGGCGCAGTGAGGCCCCCTCGGAGGCCCCCTCGGAATCACATCACCCAAATTTGAGCTGGAAAACCCCGCCACAAAACAACCCTGAAAAACACAAACGGCCCTGAGGACCTGGTAGTAGTACTGGAGTGCTGTAGTACTGTAGTACTGTAGTAGTAGTACTGTAGTAGTAGTACTGTAGTACTGTAGTACTGTAGTACTGTAGTAGTTGTGCCGTAGTACTGTAGTAGTAGTACTGTAGTGCTGTAGTACTGTAGTACTGTAGTAGTAGTACTGTAGTATTGTAGTAGTACTGTAGTACTGTAGTACTAGTACTGTAGTACTGTACTAGTAGTACTGTAGTACTATTACTGTAGTACTGTAGTAGTAGTACTGTCATACTGTAGTACTGTAGTACTGTAGTGCTGTAGTAGTAGTAATGTAGTACTGTAGTACTGTAGTAGTAGTATTGTAGTACTGTAGTAGTAGTACTGTAGTAGTATTGGAGTATTGGAGTACTGTATTACTGTAGTAGTCTTGTAGTAGTAGTACCTGTAGCAGCACCGTAGCAGCAGCAGTACCGCAGCACTATAGCAGCAGCAGCACCGTAGCACCGCAGCAGCACCGTAGCACCGCAGCAGCAGCACCGCATTAGCAGCACCGCAGCAGCTGTATTGCAGCAGCAGTAGCAATGCAGCAGCACCGTAGCACCGCAGCAGCACCGCAGCACCGCAGCAGCAGCACCGCAGCAGCAGCACCGCAGCACCGCAGCAGCTGCACCGCAGCAGCAGCACCGCAGCAGCACCGCAGCAGCAGCACCGTAGCAGCACTGCAGCACCGCAGCACCGCAGCACCGCAGCAGCAGCACCGCAGCAGTAGCAGCACCGCAGCACCGCAGCACCGCAGCAGCAATGCAGCACCGCAGCAGCAGCACCGCAGCACCGCAGCAGCTGTACCGCAGCAGCAGCACCGTAGTAGTACTGTAGTAGTACTGTAGTACTGTAGTAGTAGTACTGTAGTAGTAGTACTGTAGTACTGTAGTAGTAGTACTGTAGTACTGTAGTAGTAGTACTGTAGTAGTAGTACTGTAGTAGTACTGTAGTACTGTAGTAGTAGTACTGTAGTAGTACTGTAGTACTGTAGTACTGTAGTAGTAGTACTGTAGTAGTAGTACTGTAGTACTGTAGTAGTAGTACTGTAGTAGTACTGTAGTACTGTAGTAGTAGTACTGTAGTAGTAGTACTGTAGTACTGTAGTGCTGTAGTGCTGTAGTCTCGCTTGTGCACTAGTTGATCAGGGGAGCTATTTTACTCTTGGGGCAGGTGTCTCTTGTACAACAATTTACTATCTGCTTAGTTCCAATGGAGTTCAGGGGAGCCTTTCTGCTCTTAGTGCTAATTTTTTGTACTGGGTGGTCTATGTTGAGAATACACGGCGCTATGGTGTCCCATGCCCCTATGGTCCCATACGTGGACCACAGAGGCATAGGAATAAAATGGGCACGTGGACTTCCAAGTCCCAGGACTCTGGAGGAGCTCTGGTGGATCAGGGTCAGTGTAAAGGCTCATGCTTCTAAAGAAACTGATTATGCACGGGCTCTCACTCTACTCCCAGAACCCCATGCATTCCAACGTGCAGACCTTGTTTATTCCCTTCTATTCCTAAACGTGGCTCGTCGTCTACTCTCGTCTCTTCCCCTTGGCATAATGAACCGATTTAACATAGTTTGCTTTAACTATTTCCATTGAAATGAATGAAAATGCTTACACCACCTGGTATTCCCAGGCAGTCGCCCATCCAAGTACTAACCAGGCCCGAACTAGATTGGCATCCGAGATCAGACGAGATCGGGCATTTTCAAGTTGGTATGGCCGTAAGCGACGGTTGATACCACTTAATGGATATTTACAGACAGGAAAAGGGATTTTGTTGTATTGGTCTTGCAGTTTTTGCATTGAAATCAGTGAAAACCTTTTCGAAACAGTTCAGTTTGCCTAGGCACAGAAGTGAGTTCTAGAACAGAGTGCTGTGGAATTTTATTTTGTTGTTGCCATGGCAACAGTGATAAAAGCGAAGCATTCCTTGCCTCAATACTCTTCTTTTTTTTTTTTTTTACTATTTCCATTGAAATGAATGAAAATGCTTACACCACCTGGTATTCCCAGGCAGTCTCCCATCCAGGTACTAACCAGGCCCAAACTAGCTTGGCATCTGAGATCAGACGAGATCGCTGGAGTGTTGTAGGGGGAGTCCATGTGGCGGGGTCCAGAGGGAAGTGCAATGGGGCAGGGATCAGAAGTGGAGCTGCGGGGATCCGGTTGAGGAGATGGTGATGAAGTTATTGTGCGGGGTGAAAGTGCTGATGAAATCTTCTTCTTTGGCAGAGTGGAGCTGGCGGATGTGGGTCTTCAGCAGGGCCTGGAAGACGGCCCAATGACTGTCCTTCGTGGAGATGGAGGTTCCGCACCAGGTAGATGGCGTACCTGGCCGAGGACGGGACGAGGCGGACGGCGTCCCAGTTTACCGGGGTGGTGTTCGGCTGCCGGACGGGCCCGAATAAACAGAACCAGGGCTCGGGGTCATCGACTTCATGGGCCGCAGGCGGTGGGAGCCTCAACGCCAGTCTCCGGGCGAGGAGGTCCAGCAGCCGGGTCCAGAAGCGTCGCACGACCGGGCACCAGACGACCAGATGGAGCAGATCCTCGGCCGCCTCACCACACACTGGGCAGGCTCGGCCGTACCTGTCGGGATGAATGGCGTGCAGTGTGGTGCATGGATATATGATTCTGTGCCTTAATTTGAAGTCAAAATTGCTGACCTGGGGTGGGGTGTACCAATTGTAAATGTTAGCCCAGATGGATGCGATGTCATGTGAAGGAAATGTTTGTGACCACCTGTGTTCCGCAGTGGGCCTCCGAGTAACTCGGGACACCAACAGCCGGTAGAAGGTATGCGTTTTTGTCTCTGTCAGCCTCGACATCCTGTTCCCCCTAACAATAATAAAATCAAATTTTTTCTTACCTGTGTCATTGCTTTCTCCGCCCGGGTCAGGGGGGTCGTCCCCGAAGAGACCGCCCCACTTCCCCAGGACCGAAGACTGAATGGTACTTACCTTTCTACAAATTTCGCTTCTTCTAAACCCGATCCCTGCCCTCATGAACTTACCTCTAATCTGATCTATGTTAAACCTACCTGTTGTGTCTAAAAGCTGACCTACCTGTTTTAAACCTACCCTTTCAAACAAACCACTGAACATGCTCTCCCTCCTCTTGGGAGGGTCGGAGAACATGTCAGGGTTGAACCACATCTGCCCCAGCTGCCACAGGGAGCGCGGGGCCGCCACAGTGCACGGCCTCAGCGCCGCCCAGGCCTCAGACACCTCCCTCTCAAACGGAGGAAGACGCTCGACGGTGGCCCGCGGGGGAAACATGCACAAATTAAATAAACTGTACTCACCTATCTGTCTTACCTGAAACGCAAAGAAGTCTTTCCACGCGGCCGTGAAGCCGGTGTCAAGGAACTTCTTTATGATTTTGATACGCAGCGCGCGTTTTTTAGCCACTAAATCGACCAGTTTTAGTCCCCCCCCAATTATACTCACCTATCAAAACATTATGTGCGATGAGCCCTCGCTCTCTTCTCCAAATAAACCTACTTACCATTGTACTAAATTTGTTTGCCACTGCGCTTGGCAAGTTATACACGGTGAGTGCGTGCACGAGCTGTGACAAGCACAGGGCGTTCACTACTAATACCTTACCTTTTAGTTTTAAATTACGCAAACGCCATAAATTCATACACGAATTGATGCTGCTATACAAACCTGTCCACAAATTGTCCCTACAGACTGCCTCATTTCTCCCTAATGGGACGCCGAGAACCCTGTAAGAGTCCCCCGCATCCCTGAGGCCCCAGGTGTTCTGGGCGGCCACGAGGTCTCCGCAGAAAGCCACGGTGGATTTATCGAGGTTGACTTTGGCGCCTGAAGCCAGGCAATAAACATTGAGCGTATGCAGAGCCGCGTCGAAGCTCTGCACATCTCTAAGGACCAGATTGGTGTCGTCCGCAAACTGAAAAATTTTGAATACCTTACCTGAAGGGCTCATGAATCCGCGCACAGCCCTGTCTCTCTTCACCATAGCAGCGAGGGGCTCAGCTACTATGCTGTAGAGGAGCACGCTTAACGGACACCCCTGTCGGACCGACCTCCGCAGCAGGAAGGGGTCAGAGAGGAGGCCGTTACATTTCACGCGGCTGACCGCACTCGAATATAAAATGCGAATCCAATTTATAAACCTATTTTTAAAACCAAACTTAAAACGCGATAGAGGAAGCTGTGCTCCACTCTATCGAACGCCTTATTAAAATCAACTGAAACATGGACTCCACCCAAGGCGTGCATCTCCTTCAGCAAGTACTTTAAAGAAAGTATTGTGTCGGAGATGTCACGCCCTGGGATGCCATACGCCTGACTGTCCGCAACTAACTTACCTATTACGCGTTTTAACCTACCTGTCAAAATACGGGACAAAATTTTATAGTCGGTGTTGAGGAGACTTATAGGTCTATAATTGGCCAGGCTCTCTCGTGCACCTTTCTTAAAAACTAACGTCACCACACCGAGAGTGAAGGAGGGGGAGCACCTCTCTTCACTCTTGATGTCGTGGAATAACGTGTGGAGAATGGGCGCCAACCGGTGAGCAAACGCTCGGTAAAACTCACCGGTCAGGCCGTCCTCTCCGGGACTCTTACAGTTGTTGAGCCCCTTGATGGCTGCAAAAACTTCGTTTAGTGAGATGGGCTCATCGCACAGATCAGCGTCACTAGTGTTAAGTCTCGCATCGAGCGCATCTAGTGCCAGACTACAACTTACCTCATTTACCCCCTCACTGTCAAATAAACCCGAATAAAACTTACCTGCAACCTCTAAAATCTTACCTGTATCACTTACTAACCTACCTGTGTCGTCTATGTATAACTTACCTTGTTTAGCCTTCTCCAGACCAAAGACATACGCGGTGGAGGGGGAACGCTCCATACTTCTATTTCTGTTTCCAGGCAATCACACAGTCTTTCCATTTTCCGGACGAAGCCGGGGTCAGTTTTTTTCCCCCCCAGGAAGTCGAGGCTGACAGAGAGAAGGGAGTGATCACTCTAGCCCAAGCACGTATACGCGGCCCCGCTAATGAATTTCCAGATTGCGGCCGACACAAAACACATGTCCAGCCGTGACTGGAGGAGGACCCCCCTCACCACCTGGCGCCTGGAAAACCCCCTGGCCTTGTGATGAAGGCCCCTCCAGACCTCGGACATGCCCTGATTGGACGCCAAATCCAGAAGAGTGGTCCTGCTCGCTTCGTTTCTGTATACATTGTTTGGTGCTTTGGAGAGGACCGCATTAAAGTTGCCAATGATCACAGTGAATTCGTTAGTAAAAGAAAAAATGCTGACAAAAAAAAGCTTTCTTTCCATTTCGTCGTTCAGCGCATGAATGTTAATGAGGCGAATCTTGTGAAGGCCACGTACGAAGTCCACTACTAGAAAACATCCACACGGGTCCGCATGGACCAGCGACGACTCCCCCAGAACCCCTGGCTTAACCAGAATGGTCACCCCACGGGAGTGCACGGAACCTAGGGCGCAGTACAGCTCGCCCACCCGCATCCCCTCCACTCTGCGCGCGTGCTCCGCCTCCCACCCAGTCTCCTGGATGCACAGCACGTCCCAGGTGGTATTGTGGATCGCACTGTGCATCCGGACCCCATTCCTCAGACCACACTCGAGCGAAACCAGGGAGAGCGACATCAGGAATGAAAAGGAGGAGAATTTTATCATTACTTTTTCTTTTTTGCTACTTTTACAGCACCTTCGTCATTCACTTTATCTTTATTGTTTCCAGTGCAGAAGTCCATTAGGTCATTATCAAAGTATAGGTTCATTGTGTTAGAGGTAGCGGCCTCACAGGGACTCGCAGAGACCGGATCACGTGAGGCTGGAATTAGCGGGTCCTGGGGCCGTGAAGCCTGCACGCTGGTTTGCTCTACGGGAACGGCCTTTTCGTGCGCCGCTCTGTCTCTCTGGGACCTAGATCTGGGTTTTATCCTAGTTGGCCCACCACGCTCCAGTTCTCTGCCTCTGCTGGTCTCCCTGGAGCGGCAAGGCTTGGGGATCTGGCTCTTAGGCGGCGCCATTCCCCGCTTCGGTAAGATGCGGGACCGTCCCCACCTCCATCCCCCTCCCCGGTTCAACCCCCGCTACCCCGGCCTTGGAGAGGAGGCTCTGTCTGGACTCCCTCCCCCGTGCAGTGGGGTTGCAAGGAACTGGCTCCTCGCCCCCCTCCGTCACGAGCGCCCACGCATTTTCGGACTTCCGAGTCCTGGACAAACTCACTATCCAGATTCGAGGCGGTGAGGGAGGGGATGGTTTCAGCCCCCATAGCGAGGCTACCACCATCTCCCCTGCGCTCCCCTCCCCAGGGTCAGAGTCATGCTGGTCTGAGCACGCACAGGTGGAGGAAAAGCTGGCAACCTTGGGCGCCCTGGGTTCCGTGCACTCCCGCGCGTAATGCCCCTGGCCCCCGCACCTCCTACACAAAAATTCCGGGCACTGGCGTAAAACGTGGTCGGGCTGGAGACACCCCCTGCACACCTTCACCTGCCTGTCATGTATGACCCTGAAGTACTCGGGCCCCCCGCGGTGTTGAACCTGACAGCAGAGACTGGACGGTGTCCATGAAGCGGACCTTCACGAATCTGGTGCCATCTGCGACGTTCGTTCCTGGCCACATTCTCCTCCTCACCTCAGAGACGGCGGAGACTCCCCAGGAGAGGAGCTTCTGTAGAATCTCCTCATCCTTGATGTAAGCTGGCAGGCCCATGAACGAAACCACCAGCTCGTCCGTGGTAATGTCTTGCCCGTGGACCCGGGTCTCACCTACCCGGAACCCATCCAACAGCTTGTCTGTGGCTACCTGGGACACCACCGTTATCTCGTACCTGTCCTTGGTCACCATCCAACAGGCAAGCATGGTCCCCACCACCTTCGTTGCCTTCATCAGCGCCATGGGGGACAGGCCCGCCCCACCCTCCAACTCCAGAAATACTGTCAGCTCCTTGTGGTATTTCCTTTCCTTGTTTTTTACACTATCATCATTCATTTTCTTTTCCCTATTTCCCTTTCTGTTAATTACACTCACTCTTTCCATTGGTTTTTCCTTGTTTAGTCCGTTTTCTTTTGAGATCGCCAGAAGTCGTTGCCATGTTGTCCGTCCGGGGGTGAGCTAAGCTCACGGGGGAAAGAAAAAACGTCTCCTCCTCAGCAGGAGCGCTGGGAGGAGGTAAGCCAAAATTAAAAAATGCACAAAAATCTAAATTCTCAAAAAAAAAAAAAAAGATGCTCAAAAGCCAACACACAAAGCACCAGCTCACGAGGAGCACGCCACACCCCTTCCACCCGAACTAGCTTGGCTTCCGAGATCAGACGAGATCGGGCATTTTCAAGTTGGTATGGCCGTAAGCGACGGTTGATACCACTTAATGGATATTTATAGACAGGAAAAGGGATTTTGTTGTCTAAATTGGTCTTGCAGTTTTTGCATTGAAATCAGTGAAAACCTTATCGAAACAGTTCAGTTTGTCTCAGCACAGAAATGAGTTCTAGAACACAGTGCTGCGGAATTTTATTTTGTTGTTGCCATGGCAACAATGATAAAAGCGATGCATTCCTTGCCTCAATTCTCTTTTTTTTTTACTATTTCCATTGAAATGAATGAAAATGCATACACCACCTGGTATTCCCAGGCAGTCGCCAATCCAGGTACTAACCAGGCCCAAACTAGATTGGCATCCGAGATCAGACGAGATCGGGCATTTTCAAGTTCGTATGGCCATAAGGTGATTGGTGATCGGTGATCGACATCATTTTCGGTGAGTGAATTCTGTTTTGCGAGTGGTATAGCTAGCGTCTCTCTACTGAATCTGTTAATCCACGAATCCAACATCTAAACTAGTGCCTGAGTACTTCGTCAAACCACCGAAATTTATTCAGCATCTAGTGCTCCGTAATTCGTGGACTAAGCCTCTCTCTCTGTAGTTTCAGCCTGTAGTTTCAGCCTGATCTAGCCTAGCCGACTAGCATCATGGCTGAACCTCTCGCTCTGTCCTGTTCTAGTTGCCACATGTGGAGTGAGAACCCTGGCTTATTTGATAGTGATGGGGATAGTTGCGCTAAGTGGCAGTCCTCGAGGCCAGAGTTACAGAGTTAGAAACGCGGATCCGCTCATTGGAGGTGCTGAAGCCGAGTTATAGTCAGCCAGTAGCAGGGACCGTGGACCACGTTAGCATTAGCACAGCTAGCGAGAATAGCCCCCCCGGCGCATCCCGTGCAGCCGGGACCAGACCAGGACAGGTTTGTGACAGTTAGAAGCAGACGCAGCTCTAAGACTAGGACTCCAGATCAGGGACACATAGCTGAGTGTAGGACTGCAGGAGACCAGGGACACATAGCTGAGTGTAGGACTGCAGGAGACCAGGGACATAGGGCTGAGAGTAGGGAGCTTCCCGTCCAGAACAGGTTCGCCCCCCTGAGCTGGACGCGGGACACTCTAGTCATAGGGAGCTCCATAGTCAGGGACGTGGAACTGTCTGCAGCTTCCACACGGTCTTACCCTGGAGCCAGACTGGGTGACTTCGAGGGGAATCTGAGGCTTTTAAAGAGAAGTAAGAACAGGTACTGCTGGATCGTTATACACGCGGGGGGTAACGATACTCGGCGCGGTCAGTCAGAGGTGGTGAAGTTGCAGATAGCGGCAGTTTGTGAATTGGCTAAGTCGATGTCGGAGTCTGTGTACTTCTCTGGCCCCCTTCCAAATCATAACAATTGTGAAATGTTCAGCCGCTTTTCAGCTGTCAACCAGTGGTTGACCAATTGGTGCCCGCAGAATGGTGTCGTCTTCATAGACAACTGGAGGGCATTTGAGGGGAAGCCCAGGCTTATATGTAGTGACGGCATCCATCCCACACAGGCTGGTTCCTCCCTCTTAGCTCAGAATATGATTGCTAGCCTTAGATGACCATCAGCACACAGAATAGCTCAGGGAGTCTCAGTGACGCTAGGGAGCAGAGTAGACTAGTGAGGCACTGCTCTGTTAGCGAGAACATCTCCAAACAGGCTGAGACTGTGTGTGCCCCACGTACAGGGGCCTCCTCTGAGCCACCCTGCATGAACAATTCTCCCAGACTGGTTGAGGCTGTGTATGTCCCACACACAAAAAGCACAAATAAAACACACCTAAACTCTGATAGGAAAGGCGTCAGATCTCCTAACTTAATAAAAATAAATACATGCGTCGCAAATAAACAAAATAAGCGTGTAAAAAGCACAAATAAAACTCAACTAAACTCTGACAGGAAAGGCGTCAGATCTCATAACTTAATAAAAATAAATACATGTGCAGCAAATAAACAAAATGATAAGTCTGTAAAAAGCACAAATAAAACTCAACTAAACTCGGACAAGAAAGGCGTCAGACCTCAAAACTTAAAAATAAATACATGTGCCGCAAATAAACAAAATTATAAGTGTGTAAAATGTGGACTGCTAAACATCAGGTCCCTCTAATCCAAATCTCTTTTAATAAATTAATTAATTGACGACTTTAATATTGATCTTCTAGCTTTAACTGAAACATGGCTTCAGGAAAATGATTATGTTAGATTAAACGAATCTACCCCTCCAAGTCACGTGAACTTTCAAAGTGCCAGGAGCAGAGGTCGAGGTGGCGGTGTGGCCGTCATTTCTCACTCCAGCCTAATTCTCAGCCTCAAATCTAATCATACATTCCGCTCCTTTGGAAGCCTCGCACTATCTATTACGTGCGCCAGCTGGAAAAACCAAAAAGCTGTTATATTCATAACAATCTACCGACCTCCTGGTTCATATGCCGAGTTTCTGTCTGAGTTTTCTGACTTTATTTCAAGTTTAGTTTTGGAATGGGAAAGGATTGTTATAGTTGGAGATTTCAACATACATGTTGATAACAGCAGTGAGTGCCTCAGCAGTGCTTTTGGTGCTCTCCTGGATGGGGTCGGTTTTACCCAGAGTGTGAACAAGGCGACTCACTGTCACAATCACACTCTTGATCTCATCCTAACTTATGGTATTGAGATTAATGATTTAATTGTTCTTCCTCAAAACCCTATACTCTCTGACCATTTTTTAATTACCTTTCAGTTCATACTAAAAGACGATCCAGCTCGGCAAGAGAAAACTATAATGAAAAGAACAATATCAGAAAAATCGGTAGCCAAGTTCAAAGAAATAATTGAGCCAGTATTAAATGATATGCCATGTGACAATGAGAACAACTTTAATCCAATTATCATGGATCAGTTTGTTGATAGGACAATGCTCACCTTAAAATCTGCTCTCGATGTTGCAGCTCCGCTAAAACAGAAAAGCATTGAACCAAGACCTCCGGCTCCATGGTATACTCCAGAACTGCGATCACTCAAACAACACGTGAGACGCATAGAGAAGCTCTGGCGCTGCTCGCGCTCCGAGCAGTCTCTGAAGGCATGGAAGCTCTGACTGCTCTCTTTTAAGGTCGCTCTGCGAAAAGCGCAAACCAGATACTATTCAAACCTAATAGAAGTAAACAAAAGCATCCATCCATCCATCCATCTTCTTCCGCTTATCCGGGGCCGGGTCGCAGGGGCAGCAGTCTAAGCAGGGGCTCCCAAGCTTCCTTTTCCCCAGCCACTTCCTCCAGCTCCTCCGGACGGACCCCGAGGCGTTCCCAGGCCAGCCGAGAGACACAGTCCCTCCAGCGTGTCCTGGGTCTTCCCCGGGGCCTCCTACCGGTGGGACATGCCCGGAACACCTCCCGAGGGAGGCGTCCAGGAGGCATCCGGACCAGATGCCCGAGCCACCTCAGCTGGCTCCTCTCGACGTGGAGGAGCAGCGACTCTACTCCGAGCTCTTCCCGTGTGACCGAGCTCCTCACCTTATCTCTAAGGGAGCGCCCGGCCACTCTGCAAAGGAAACTCATTTCGGCCGCTTGTATCCGCGATCTCGTTCTTTCGGTCATTACCCAGAGCTCATGACCATAGATGAGGGTAGAAACGTAAATTGACCGGTAAATCGAGAGCTTTGCCTTTCGGCTCAGCTCCCTCTTCACCACAACGGTCCGATACAGCGACTGCATCACTGCCGACGCTGCACCGATCCGCCTGTCAATCTCACGCTCCATCCTCCCCTCACTCGTGAACAAGACCCCGAGATACTTGAACTCCTCCACTTGAGGCAGAGACTCCCCACCCACCCGGAGAGGGCAATCCACCTTTTTCCGGTTGAGAACCATGGCCTCGGATTTGGAACAGCTGATTCTCATCCCCGCCGCTTCACACTCGGCTGCAAACCGCCCCAGTGCACGCTGCAGGTCCTGGCTCGATGGAGCCAACAGGACAACATCATCCGCGAAAAGCAGAGATGAGATCCTGTGGTCCCCGAACTGGACCCCCTCCGGCCCCTGGCTGCGCCTAGAAATTCTGTCCATAAATACAATGAACAGAACCGGTGACAAAGGGCAGCCCTGTCGGAGTCCAACATGCACCGGGAACAAGTCTGACTTACTGCCGGCAATGCGAACACAGCTCCTGCTCCGGTCATACAGGGACCGGCAAAGGGCCCCGGACCCCATACGCCCGGAGCACCCCCCACAGGGCACCACGAGAGACACGGTCGAATGCCTTCTCCAGGTCCACAAAGCACATGTGGACTGGTTGGGCAAACTCCCATGAACCCTCGCCAGCAAGGCCCGGTAGGACTCCTTCTTCAGCTTGACGGCATCCCTTACTTCCAGTGTCCACCACCGGGTTCGGGGATTGCCGCCGCGACAGGCACCACAGACCTTACGGCCACAGCTACGAGCAGCCGCATCGACAATAGAGGCCGAGAACGAAGCCCACTCGGGCTCCATGTCCCCAGCCTCCCCCGGGATCCGGGAGAAGCTCTCCCGGAGGTGTGAGTTGAAGGCCGCACTGACAGAAGGTTCTGCCAGACGTTCCCAACAGACCCTCACGATACGCTTGGGCCTGCCAGGTCTTTCCGGCTTCCTCCTCCGCCAGCGGACCCAACTCACCACCAGGTGGTGATCAGTTGACAGCTCTGCCCCTCTCTTCACCCGAGTGTCCAAGACACACGGCCGGAGGTCAGATGACACGACAACAAAGTCGATCATCGACCTCCGGCCTAGGGAGTCCTGGTGCCACGTGCACCGATGGACCCCCTTGTGCTCGAACATGGTGTTCGTTATGGACAAGCTGTGACTAGCACAGAAGTCCAATAACAGAACACCGCTCGGGTTCAGATCGGGGAGGCCGTTCCTCCCAATCACCCCTCTCCAAGTGTCACTGTCGTTGCCCACAAAAGCAACAAACAAAAGCAACCCCAGATTTCTGTTCAGCACTGTAGCCAGGCTGACAAACTCGCACACTGCCCCTGAGTCTCTTCTCCCTTCGAAGTTCAGTTGTGATGACTTTCTTGAATTCTTCGATTACAAAATTACAACCATTAGAGACAAGATCAACGAAGCCACTCCAAAAACGAGGCCCGAGCAAATCCAGCAAATCCAGTCCTTATCACCAATATCCCACATGAATCCTCTAACAGCATTAGACAAATTTACTCCTGTCGATGAGGTGGAGATTACCTCAGTCATCATGTCGTCCAAACCATCAACTTGTTTGCTCGACCCTATTCCAGTCAAACTCCTCAAAGAAGCTCTCCACCTAATAATAGATTCCATCCATAACATAATAAAAATGTCGTTAGAAAATGGCTATGTTCCTCAGTCCTTTAAAAATGCTGTAATTAAACCGCTTTTGAAAAAACCTAGCTTAAATCCTGATGAACTAGCCAACTACAGACCTATCTCGAATCTTCCATTTCTCTCAAAGATTCTGGAACGAGTTGTGGTGAAACAGCTTTGTCACCATCTGCAGGGCAATAATTTATTTGAGAAATTTCAGTCTGGTTTCAGAGCTCACCATAGCACAGAAACTGCTCTGCTTTAAGTGACAAATGATTTGCTACTAGCTGCTGATAACGGGCTGGCTTCAGTCCTGGTCCTACTGGACCTCAGTGCAGCATTTGACACCATTGATCACAACATTCTACTGCAGAGGAAGAATAGAATGTGACATAGGTGTCAGAGGGACCACCCTCAAATGGTTTAAATCCTATCTATCAGATAGGTACCAGTTTGTTAGTGTAAACCAGTGCACCTCTCCCTGCTCTAAAGTAGCTTGCGGTGTTCCACAAGGATCTGTGCTTGGTCCAATCTTGTTTACTCTGTATATGTTGCCATTAGGTAACATTATCAGAAAACATGGCATTAATTTCCACTGCTATGCTGATGACACTCAGCTGTACTTATCAATGAAACCAAATCAGACCGATCAAATCGATAAGCTCAGTGCCTGTGTGAAGGACATCAAAACCTGGATGACCCTGAATTACCTGCTCTTAAATCCTGAAAAAACAGAGGTCATTATTGTCGGTCCTAAAGGTCAGAGAGATTCTCTGTCCGATCAGATAATCTCACTTGACAATGTGAGTAGCTTGACAGCTCATATAAACCAAGCTTGTAAAACTGCATATTTTCACCTGCGAAACATAACTAAAATCAGAAATATTTTGCCTAAAAATGATGCTGAAAAACGTATCCATGCATTTGTTACATCCAGACTAGATTACTGTAATTCTCTGCTCGCCGCCTGCGCTAAAGGTACTTTAAGAAGCTTCCAGTTGGTCCAAAATGCAGCGGCCAGAGTCCTAACAGGAACTAAAAGAAGTGATCACATCAGTCCTGTGTTAAAATTACTTCACTAGCTTCCTGTCGAGTTTAGAATTAAATTCAAACTTCTCCGCCTGACATACAAAGCCTTAAACAATATGGCCCCATCATATCTTCAGGATGCCATTGTCCCGTATCAGCCAAATAGAGCACTTCGCTCTCAGAATGCAGGATTATTAGTGGTTCCTAGAGTGTCTAAAAGTACAGTGGGGGGGAGAGCCTTCAGTTACCAAGCTCCTGTGTTATGGAATCAATTCCCTGTTGATGTTAAACAGGCACCCACAGTCTCTTTATTTAAGACCAGGCTTAAAACCTTCCTCTTTGGAATAGCTTGTGACCAGGTTACGTAGTTGATGTCACTAAGATAAGCTGCCGCAGGAGATAACAAGCTGGGGGAAGTGTGGCAAACTGAGCACTGTCCTCTGTTTCCTCCTATTTTCTCATCAGCATCACTTACTATGTTCTCATCTGTAGCTCGTTCATTGTTATTCACATGTTGTCCCCTGTCCCACTCCCCCTGTGGAGTGGAACTCTTTCAGATGCCTGATGGCAGCTGGACCCCTCTCCTCTTCCTCGCCTGGCTCTCCTCCTTCTCGCCCGGTTCCTCCTCCTCGCCTGGCTCCTCCTCCTCGCCCGGCCTCCCCTCGCCCAGCTCCTCCCCAGCTCCTTTCCCACCTGGGTAGATGTGGCCTTACCGAACTGGCCCACGGGCCTGGACATCTATAGCCTGTCCGTCCATGGGAGTGGATCTCTCCTTCACTGTAGTTCTCCGCGAGGTTTCTTCTTTTTCCCAGGACCCTGGGATTTTTGGAGTTTTTCCTTCCTGAGAAGGAGGGTCTAAGGACAGGGGATGACTGGACGCTGTTTCATTTGCTGCCTTACATGAATGTTGTTTATTCCTGTTTTAATATGTCTGTGTGTATGTTTTACTCATCAAAATCTTGGAACGCCCTTAGAGGCAACTGTTGTTGCAATTTTGGGCGCTACAAAAATTAATTGAATTGAATTGAATATTTCCTATGAGTATGTCATCAAAATAATCTCCTATCTGTGTAGATCAGAGGGTTAAATTTTGTATGCAGAATACTACTACCCCAACTACTCACTAAGGGCATCTGAATTTAATAACGTTTAATTTCACACAGATTGATGAGGTAATGCATTTCTATTCTACAGTGGACTGATATTCCATGTGATACAACAAAATATGACACGCCCAGATGCTAGCTTGATTTTTGAAGGTCTGCTGCTATGTGATAGTTCCTAAGAGGCTAACCAGTGATCATAGTAGCAAACCTTAAATAATAATAATAATAATTACAATGCATCAGTTTTATATAGCGCTTTTCTGGACACTCAAAGACGCTTTACAGAGCATTATTCATTCACTCCATACCCGGTGGTGGTAAGCTACTATTGTAGCTACAGCTGCCCTGGGGCAGACTGAAGGAAGCGAGGCTGCCAATCTGCGCCATCGGCCCCTCCGACCACCACCAACACTCACGCACACACCACTTTCATACTAGGCAATGTGGGTGATGTGCCTTGCCTAAGGACACAACGACAGTTTTTGCAACTTGCACCCCACTGTGGCACCTGGAATTCCTTGTGGTCTCCCATCCAAGTACTGGCCCGGCCCTGCTTAGCTTCTGAGATCTGACGGGTTCAGGCTTTGATGAGCCGGTATGGCCACATACACATAAATGACACATGTTTAATAAAACACGTATAAGCAGATGAATGCACAGTCCATTTATTCACTATTAACAACACGTGACGTACATTTGCGCTAAATATTAAGGAGCAAGTTAAATGCTAGCTTTTTAATGCTAGCTTTGATGCTAGCTAACCGTAACAACATCCCTTTGCAAATCGTTCAGTTAATAATTTAATAAAGTGGCCGGTCTTGAATAGTATTTAATGTTTGGTTTTCATATTATTACGTGTTCATTAATGGTTCAGATGTCATTTATGTCAAAACACGAGAAGAGAATGCAAATTGGTAATGAATGTAAAAACCCATCATATAATGCTAATATTGAAAACACCTATGTAGCCACTTGATTTAGCTTCAAATTATAACATGCTTTGCAAACTGTTAAACCAAAGATTGCAAGATGTTATATATAGTCTAAATTACACGTTATATCTCATATTTACACTTAATTATTATGATTTAACAGTGAAGGCGTTTAGTCATGACCTGTGGTAGATAGCAAGCTAGCAGGAAACGCGGCTTTGAAAACACACATGCATAAAAGCGTAACATTACCGTTTGAGGTAGCGTGCATCATCCTGCATCTTCAATTCAGTGTCTTAACCAGGATCCGATCTGATCTGATCCGTTAACACCAAATAAATTCCTGATGTCACGGCCAGAAGAAAAAACAATTGTGTTGTAAACCAAACGGTTTAGAAACGGTAAAGATGGACTACAAACGGCCGCCACATGTTCTATTTCTACAGCATAAATCTGTCTGCGTCCATAGAAACCAATAGTAACAGGCAACCTACAGTCAAATCACATCAAAATACGAGAAAATTAAAGAAAAAATCACGGAGTTGTATGTATTTATTGTAACATTTTACAGTAGCATTTTTACAGCATACTACCAACTCTAAATTAAATTAAGTTAGATCAACAAATATGCACACAGTTACTTGCCTGATCAACCAGCCCCTTTTGCATTCTGTTAGTAATAGTATCTAGTACGCATCTGGAATTGGACCATAGAGTGTAAAAAAAAACTCCATTCTAGCTTGGGACTGTCCAACCACAGCCACCAGTTTGTATCATGTGTTTCTCAAATGCTGAAGACATCCCCCTCTCAAAAATTCTCACACCAAAATATATAACTTATTGTACTTTTTGTTTTTATCTGAATGGAGAAGGTAACGGTTCCAGACCCTCTTGTCTTTGTAAAGTTTTATCAAAGCTTGTGGTTCTGGCTGGTCAGATAACATAATAAGGATAACTCCCAAGTGTCTAGTTTTTTTTTTAACAAATCTTCAGGAAGTTGATAAATCTGGATAAATTTGCTGGAACATAGGACAGAGACCTCAAACTAGGACCGTTCTGGATAAACTGGGACGTCTGGTAAGAAGACGCCAGGACGACGACCCAAAGCCCCATGGACTCATCACCAGGTTGATCTTCCGGCGACACAAGGAGGAGCTGTGGTAGGTGGACTAGAACTGTACTTTTTTTTCCAAGCAAAGAGTCTGCTGTTCACCGAGGATTTGACCAAGGAGGACCATGACAACAGACAAAAACTGTGGCCAAAAATCAAGAAAGCGTGAGACAGTGGGAGGAATGCCTAGTTTGTGGAAGGAAGAGGATTCATCAATGGTACTGAGATGTCTCCTTAAATAAAAAGGTGTGACTATAACATCATTCCACTGAAGATACCTACATACATACATACATGCATACACATACATACATACATACATACATACATACACACGTACGTACATACATACGTACATATACATACACACATACATACAGACACACACGCATACATACATACATACATACATACATACACCTTCAAACTAGTGCCCTTATTCTTTGCTTCTTTCCATATTTCAAAGGCTCACCAGATGATTCATATCTTCTGTTGGGGAGGCAGCTTCAATGAAGCTTGTTGCCTCCTGGTTTCAGTGCAAAGTCATGGCGTTTCTAGACCACACATTCTTATTCATGGACAATCAAACTGTCCAAAGCCGAACCCTGGAAAAGGCACACTCCATCACAAGAGTGCGCTGTCTGCCCACTCAAAGGCCTGCTGCATATGTGCCATTGGCTCGCAGCTCTTGGATTCTTCAAGGTCATCCCTTTACCCTGGAAAAGTAGGACTGGGTTTAAATTTGATCTTTAAAGGCTACATTACCAATCAAAAGTTTGGACACTCCTGCTCATTCAATGTTTTTTTTCGTTTTTATTTTTACTATTTTATTTTGTATACATACAGAAGACATCAAATATATGAAGTAATATACGGAATTATGTAGCAAAGGAAAAAAGTGAAATAACTACTACTCTACAGGCTGTATTCTCTTTCCGCGCCTCTCAAACCTGGAACACCATCCCTGTGACTATACGTGAGCTGCTACACTCAGCTCCTTCTCTGCTCAACTTAAAGATCAGATCTGTCCACACAACTGAACTTAAACAGCGCCTTTTGCACATGAGCCAGGATTGCAATATTTGTATATTTGCATATTTGTATATAGATCTGTAAATAGATCTTAGTGCTGTGCATGTGTAAGTAAAGAGAGTTTTATATTTGACCTATACATTTTAATACTAACGTTGTATGAGTGTGTTTTATAGTGAGTGACGTGTGTGCGCGGGGGTGTTGTAGGTTTTTGTTGTGTTTTATGAAGTGTGGCCTTGGTCCAGTAGGGGAATAAGGATGGAAATTAGTGTTGGCTACAATCCTTTACAAGTACATGTTTGTTTCTTACATTATATGGTCTTTCAATATGCATTGTCCCTTTAATAAATAAATAAATACAAATACAAATGTATATGTATATATTATATTCAAAGAATCAAAATATCCATCCTTTCCTTTGTCAAAAAGTATTTAGTTAAAAAAAAAAAAATAAATATATATATATATATATATATATATATATATATATATATATATATATATATATATATATATATAAAACGCATTTCTCACCTTCCACGGTGGTTGGTCTCTCTCACCCTCATCAGCTCGGGTCCTCTACCAGAGGCCTGGGAGCTTGAGAGTTCTGCGCAGTATCTTTGCTGTTCCCAGTACTGCACTTTTCTGGACTGAGATGTCTGTTGTTCTTCCTGGGATCTGCTGCAACCACTCATCCAGTTTGGGGGTCACGGCCCCGAGTGCTCCGATCACCACAGGCACCACCTTTCACCTTCCAGGCCCTCTCCAGCTCTTCCTTGAGACCCTGGTATTTCTCTAGTTTCTCGTGTTCCTTTTTCCTGACATTGCCATCGCTCGGTATTGCAATGTCCACCACCACGACTTTGTTCTCTTGCTTATCCAGAACCACGATGTCTGGTTGGTTCACCATCACCATTCTGTCAGTCTGTATCTGGAAGTCCCACAGGATCTTGGCCTGCTCATTCTCCACAACCTTTGGATGCGTTGCCCACCTTGATCTTGGGGTTTCCAGCCCGTACTCTGCACAGATGTTTCTGTACACTATGCCCGCTACTTGGTTATGTCGCTCCATGTACGCTTTCCCTGCCAGCATCTTACACCCTGCAGTTATGTGCTGGACTGTCTCAGGCATTTCTTTGCACAACCTACACCTTGGGTCTTGTCTGGTGTGGTAGATCTGGGCCTCTATTGCTCGGGTGCTCAAGGCCTGCTCCTGTGCAGCTAGGATGAGTGCCTCCGTGCTGTCCTTCAGACCAGCCCTCTCCAGCCATTGGTAGGATTTCTTGATATCAGCCACTTCAGTTATGTTCCGGTGGTACGCCCCATATAGGGGTTTGTCCTGCCATGATGGTCCCTCCAGCACCTCTTCCTCTGCGCCCCACTGTCTGAGACATTCTCTGAGCATGTCATCAGTCTGGGCCTTGTCATTGATGTACTTGTAGAGCTTGGATGTTTCATCCTGGACAGTGGTTCCCACACTCACTAGTCCTCGGCCTCCTTCCTTCCGGCTCGTGTACAGTCTCAGGGTGCTGGACTTGGGATGGAACCCTCCATGCATGGTCAGGAGCTTTCGTGTCTTAACATCCGTGGTCTGCATCTCCTCCTTTGGCCAACTTATGATTCCTGCTGGGTATCTGATCACTGGCAGGGCGTAGCTGTTTATTGCCTGTGCCTTGTTCTTGCCATTGAGCTGGCTTCTTAGGACCTGCCGTACTCTTTGCAGGTATTTGGCTGTCCCCGCTTTCCTTGTTGCCTCTTCAACGTTGCCATTTGCCTGTGGGATACCAAGGTACTTGTAGCTGTCCTCAATGTCTGTTATTGTTCCCTCCGGGAGTGAGACCCCCTTTGTGTGGACTACCTTCCCTCTCTTTGTCACCATCCTACTACATTTCTCGAGCCCGAATGACATTCCAATGTCTGTGCTGTAGATCCTGGTGGTGTGGATCAGTGAGTCGATGTCTCGCTCGCTCTTAGCGTACAGCTTGATGTCATCCATGTAGAGGAGGTGACTGATGGTGGCCCCATTTCTGAGTCGGTATCCATAGCCAGTGCGGTCGATTATTTGGCTGAGGGGGTTCAGACCTATGCAGAACAGCAGTGGGGACAGTGCGTCTCCTTGGTATATGCCACATTTGATGGTCACTTGTGCAAGTGGCTTCCCATTGGCTTCAAGGGTGGTTTTCCACAACCGCATCGAGTTTGCAATGAACGCCCTTAGAGTCCTGTTGATATTGTACAGCTCCAGGCACTCAGTGATCCATGTGTGTGGCATTGAGTCATAGGCTTTACTGTAATCAATCCAGGCAGTGCACAGGTTGGTCTGAGGGGTTCTGCAGTCACGAGCGACTGTTCGGTCAACCAGGAGTTGGTGTTTGGCTCCCCTGGTGTTTTTGCCGATGCCCTTCTGTGCTGCACTCATGTATTGATCCATGTGCCCGCTTATCTTAGCCGCGATGATGCCTGACATGAGCTTCCATGTTGTGGAGAGACAGGTTATTGGCCGATAGTTGGATGGGACTGTACCCTTTGCGGGATCCTTCAGGATCAGGATGGTACGCCCTTGGGTTAGCCATTCAGGGTGAGTCCCATCCCTTAGCAGCTGGTTCATTTGTGCTGCTAGGCACTCGTGGAGAGCAGTGAGCTTCTTTAGCCAGTATGCGTGGATCATGTCAGGGCCTGGTGCTGTCCAACTTCTCGTAAGTTTTCTCATCATTGTATGAGGTGGGCAGTAGCGTAAAGGGTCTTGCCCAAGGACCCACACTGGTTTTTGCTCCTAATGCCCTTGGGGGGGATTATATATTTATATATATATATATATATATATATATATATATATATATATATATATAATAATTAACTTTTTAGAAAAAAAAAAAACACTGAATGCAATGGTGTGTCCAGACTTGTAAAGATCACACTCAATACACGTTATTTATTTATTTATTACTGTTTTGAGGACCTTTTGTCGACATAAAATTACAATCTTTGCTTTCATTTGGTGTTTGCTGTCTGTAGACAACTTGATTTTACCTTGGAGAAAAAGTGCCTGTAAAAATGTGTAGTTCAATCATTTACAGGGCTTAAAACATACTAAAAATAATCTGCAAAGTGCAACAGAATCAATATTGGTTAACCTGTCCAGTCCACTGCCTTAGAGCACGTTCCAGCTGCTCAAATCCAGAACTAACAGACTTGGACTGAGACTTAGACAAACACTACTGAGCCACAAGGGAAATTATTTGGACACAGTAGCTCATGCCTCACAGTATAAGATAATAGCAGGTCAGACTCTAGGAATATGAGCACTGTTCCATGCATTGTTACTGAGGTAATTCTGCACAGTGAAATAAGTAAATGTCTCAAACTCGTAGGCCTACATTTGAGAGGGCTGCACTTGCTCTTTACTTTAGAGGACATAGGTTAATGATTGACTCGGGTCGGCGTCCTCATAGCCAACAACATGTAGCAGCTGACCATTCGGAAAATTACATTGGCCCGAGCACCTCCACAGAGTGAGATTTCATTCATATAAAAATGTTCACGTACTGGAAGGAGAGACATTTTGGGTGCCAGGTAGGAAAAACTGTTTTATCATCTTTAATCTTTATCTGTAGGGTGACCAAGACAATCCCTGTTTACCCAGAACAGTCCCAGTTTGGAGTCCTGTGTCCCCTGTCAGAGCGGATTTATACAAAACCAGTGATTTGTCCCAGTTTGATCCCTGCCAACAGTAAAGAGAGACATTAATGGTCACTTGTTTAGGTAAAAAACAGAAAAGCTGCTTAAAAATCACCAAAACACAAATAAATTAGATTATACTTATATATCATGAATGGGCCAAGGGCAGGGCAATCTTCCTTAATTCTGTGCTTGTTTCACAATTTTATTATTACCGACAACAAAACAGGAATGTCCCAGTATTTTATTTAAAAAATCTGGTCACAATATCTATCTGCAAAAAAGTTTGAAGACAGAATAACAGTTGTGATCTGAGCATTGTCGACCTACATTAGTTTACCGGTTAGCCTATATTTTGTTCTGATGCAATAACAGTATGCTTTATGCTAATCATCGCTTTATGTTGCAAACAACTGACCATTTTTAGAGCAAATTACTCAGAGGCAAAGCTAATTGCATTAATAAAAGAAAATAGTAGAACCAAATTTGCTGCCTGTCCAAAAAAGGTCTCCACCTGGATTTAACTAAGAAAACAGGTCCGACGTTGCTGCCGTGGGTCAGGTCCAGGTTCAGCAGCAGTGTGTGCTCAAAGAATGAGGTCAGCTGAACCTGAATATACTGAAGGACCAGGTTAAGAGTAGACTGGACCATCATCAATGCAAGATCTTGGTGAAAAATGAACACTGGATGGAAATGAATCTTGTGACATTGCAGAAGCTTATTGAAACAAAGCCACAGCGCATGCAGAGAAGAGTCTGATCACTGCACAAAGCTTCTCCAGCACATCTCGAAGATTCTCAGTGGGGTTAAGGTCTGGACTCTGTGTTGGCCAATCCATGTGTGAAAATTATGTCTCCTGCTCCCTGAATCACTCTGTCACAATCTGAGCCCGATGAATCCTGGCATTGTCATCTGGGAATATGTCCATACCATCAGGGAAGAAAAATCCACTGGTGGAATAACCTGGTCCTTCAGTATATTCAGGTTCAGCTGACCTCATTCTTTGAGCACACACTGCTGCTGAACCTGGACCTGACCAACTGCAGCAACCTCGGACCTGTTTGCTTAGTTAAATCCAGGTGGCCACTATTTTTTTGGTCAGGCAGTGAATTATGTTGCATAAATAAAGATCCTGTATTATGTTACCTCCTCAAAACCACATCTGGAGGTTGAGTAACTCTTTATTATTAGTCTGTCTACATCTCTAAAGATCCAAATGCTCTGGTCCACCTTGTGATGTCATGAAGCTTGAAGCTAGTTTTAAGCTAACAGCTATTTTTGACCTTTAGTTCAGTAGAGATGGGCAATTCCAGGGCTGAAATGATCCAAATGAATCTAATGAAGGTTGAAGAATGAAAAAACTTAAGATCTAAACACTTAAATCTATCAGAAAATGACTTAAAAGTAGTAAAATTATCTTGCTGCATGGACAGATAATTTTGTTTGACGATGTTAAAGGGGAACTCCGGCACATTTGAAGCTAAAGTCCATTTCTAGAGGTGGTCGAATTCTGTCAGAAGCCAAAAAACGGCACAGATTAGTGTTGCCTCGGCGGAGATCTCGCTGTGGCAGTGAGTCTTACAACAGCCACGAGTCTAACAAACAAAGCGCTCTGCCTGGTTCACTCATTAGTGTCTGGAAACATTAGAAAACAATTTTATAAGCAGCCTTAGCCTTACCTCTGTTGACTTCCCACTGCGCCTGTGAAAGCCCAAAGGATTCTAAGAGCTCAGGCTGCTTATAAAGTTCTTTCCAGACACTAATGAATGATCCAGGCAGGGTGTTTTTTTTTTGTTAGACTCGTGGCTGTTGTAAGATGGGTTAAAGTGGTGTTAAGCTTCTTCAGTGTGAAGCAAATTGGTGTTTTTCGTGAAAGTTAAGAACTTGCCCCATCACTACACTAGTTTGTTGTCATGACAGACTCATTGCCACAGCGAGATCTCCACCAAGGCAACACTGATCTGTGCCATTTTTGGGCTTCTGAAAATATTCCACCACCTCTAGCAACGGACTTTAGCTTCAAACATGCTGGAGTACCCCTTTAAGATATAGACACTTAAATCTATCAGAAAATGACTTAAAAGTAGTGAAATTATCTTGCTGTATGGACAAATAATTTTACTTGACAAGTTCTCTTAAAATAAACGACCTCTAGACTAATAATGAAACAGTCTCAGAACTAGTAAATCGATCATACATCTGAAAACAAGATTAATCTTGGCCAGATCAGAGACATTTTTAGTATATGGACTGGAGTTTAAAAACACAATGGAGCATATCCTGTATTATGACATCACATATTGAAACAGTGTTTTCTGTTTGAGAGAAGAGCTCAGCCTAAATATGCAAGGTGTTTTTTGTGTTAGACATGTGTGAATGAAACAAAACACAACTCCAGGTCTGGTTTTGTTACTGTGCAGAGTGCGACTTTGTTTAAATCTCATGGCATCTTCTTGTTATTCCATTTGAATGACAAATGATCTACAGACATGACTTTCAATACTATGATTCTTTCTGCAATTGTTCTTTTAGCTGCTATGGATGTGAACTCAGTGTGTAACAACAGCTTCTCTTCTATCTTCTGTCTGACCGGTATGTTGGAGCCAAAATATAAATGTTACCATACGTTTTTGTTTTGTTTTTTGTTTTAACTGTGTACCTCTTTGTCTCAGATGGCAAGTCGTCCGGTCAGTTTGCCGTCATAATTATCCCTGCTCTTCTGGCTTCAAGTACAGTACTAGTGGTGCTGCTCATTTTCTACAGTCTGTGTAAGAATAAGAAAAGACAACAAAGGACACTAGGACAATTTACAGGTACAGGTATTTACAAATTTTGTGTTTTAGGGGCATTAATTCACTTTTTTGCTTATAAATTTATAATGTTTGGTAGGGCTGAAACAATATCCAAGTCTCACAATATGATATGGTCACAGTATGAACCTCACGGTACAATATTTATTGTGGTATCAGGGGAAAGCTCATGATATGATGGGGAGGCTCACGATATTACGATACTCTACAGAATAACAAGACTGACATTCTAAAATGCTTTGACCAGTCATTTGGTACAACATTT
Source organism: Odontamblyopus lacepedii (assembly GCA_034769755.1). Lineage (NCBI taxonomy): Eukaryota > Metazoa > Chordata > Actinopteri > Gobiiformes > Gobiidae > Odontamblyopus > Odontamblyopus lacepedii. Next base: position 40,353,522 of record CM068345.1, on the reverse strand, counting down.
ATTGTCATTAGGGATGGAACGATATCCAAATCTCTCTGGACCATATTTTCACCATATATATCTCACGCTACGATATTTATTGCAATAATAATAATAATACTTTTTTTATTTCGAGGCGCCTTTCTAGACACTCAAGGACACTGTACAAAGACAACTAACTAAAAACAGGCAATATATACAGTATAAGATAAAGAAATTAGACAAAGCAATACAATTATAAAAATGGACGATCAGCAAGGAGATGGATAATTACTGTATTTTACAGACTATAAGTTTTCATGGTTTGGGTGGTTCATGCAACTTACACTCAGGTACGACTAAAACTATATAATTTCACACTGACAGCCACAAGAGGACGCTCTAGGCTGTGCCAGTATCCGCTGTATCTCATGCTATTACTCCTGCACCACTGTCACTTCACCAACTGTAGCAGATAATCCAGTGCTACTATACATGTTTTTTTCTTCTTCAATGAGCAAATATGGAAAATACGGTAAGTAGGGTAGGCTTTTTGAAAAGATGGGTCTTAAAATGAGATTTGAAAACTGGTAATGACTGAATGTTCTGGAGATCAGGGAAGAGTGACTTCCAGAGATGGGGAGCAGAGCGGCTGAAGGCCCTGCTGTCCATGGTGCTGAAAGGGGCAGGAGGGACTGTGAGGTGTATGGAGGAGGAGGACCTGAGTGAGCGTGTGTGTGGAGACATGAAGGAGTTCAGTGAGATTTGGAGGAGCTGGGCTATGGACGGACTTAAATGTGAGGAGTAGGATTTGAAACTGAACGCAGTAGGGAACAGGGAGCCAGTGAAGCTTCTGCAGGACTGGGGTGATGCAGTGAATGAAGGGTGTTCTGGTGATGATCCAGGCTGCAGAGTTTTAGAGGATTTGTAGTAAACTGTGAATCTGCTACTTTTTCCTCTAAAAATCCCTTCACAAGACTTAATCCAAGAACGAAGTGCTTAGAACAGTTATTCCTTGTAGTCTGCACTGGATGTATATAGAGACTGAATGAACAGAGGGTTAGGGTGATATAGCAACTGCCCTGGGATGTTTAGTGAATGAGTGGAGCTGTAGAAAAAACAGGGAGGCAGCAAAGGGAGGATGGGAACAGACTGGGAAATGGAGCTGGACTCTTAGCCATAATACGTCACAGTTGAAGTTACTTGTCTCATTCAAGTTGACCTTAGTCTAATTGACTGATTCACTGTTACTTTACCACAATCATTAAGATCTACAAACTTGTAGCTGTGAGTAAAGGAAACTCAGGCATTTACTAGTCAAAAATACTTAGAAAAACGTGCATTCTTACTGTGAGTGGAGAGATCTGAACTGCAGCCTGTCCTGATGCCATCACCTGCTTGTCTCCGTGGAGATAGACACATCTTATGCCATATTGTGGAGTATTTAAGGTGAAGCAATCACATCTCCACAGACACAAGTAGACTTTAGTGCAACTTCAAGTCCTTACATCTTCAACAGACTAAATAACTAAATTATATAACACCAAACATCACTGTATCCATATGCCCTAATTTGACAAGCCACAATGAAGCCACATGTCTCTCTTAAATAGGCCTAATATAAACAGTCGTGTGTGGTACTGTGTGGTCCTAGGCTAGAGCATGGATGTACGTGCAGATGGGAGCAGGCCTCCCACACTGCCTGTGTCTCTGGGTCAGTGGGAGATGTCTGCAGACTGCTCCCTGGAGGGAGTGGCGTTCTGGCACAGTGGACACTACGGGCCCATCTGTAAAGGGACACTGAAGAGGAGGGACGGCCGCTCTCAGCCTGTGGTGGTAAAGTCTTATACAGGTACTGTGGCCAGAAAGGGAATATATAATGTCAAATTGACCATGAGGTTTTAACAATCTTATAATGGTTCTCTCATCATTAGTCTTTTAAAAGTGGGGGATTAACAGCATAATCATTAATAATTTTCCTTTTTAGAGCTCTTTTGAAGCTTACAAGAGAAGTACATAATTTGATCTCATCATTTAGTCCATTCCATAATTTCACACCGATAACTGAAACACATCTAGATTTCACATTGGTTCTTTCTTTGGAACATTCAAAAATAAACAGTACTCTTAAATTGTATTTACCTTCTCTTAACTTAAATAATTTCTGAATAGCAGAAGGAAGACTTTTTTTAATGTTCTGTACATAATTTCTAATATTTAAATATATACAATATCCACAAATTTTAATGTATTAGTTTGAATAAAGAGTTTATTAGCTGGTTCATGATATCCTACTTTATTAATGAGTCTAATCGCTCTTTTTTGTATCTTAATTAACATTTCTATATTTGTTTTTTTTTTAATTCCCCCATATTTCTGAGCAATATACAAGCCTTTTATATTTAGTAAGTCTTATATAAGTCTTTTATACAATATTCCAACAGATTTAGCTACCTTGTTTTTAATATACTCAATATGCGGTTTCCAACTAAGTTTATGATCTAGGATCACACCTAAAAATTTGGTTTCATAGGCTCTTTCTATTTCAACTCCATTTAAGTGTAACTTTACATTAGTGTAAGTCCTAGTACCAGAAAATATCATAAATTTGGTTTTATTTTCATTTAAAGATTAGTTATTATAGTCAAACCACTTTTTAAGATAGCTATTTCTTTTTCTACAGATTGCAATAGTTCATCCATATTCTTTCCAGTACAGAAAACATTTGTATCATCAGCAAACATAATAAATTTCAACATAGTTGTTACTGTAAAAATGTCATTTAAATAAAGTATAAATAGTTTTGGTCCCAAAACTGAGCCCTGAGGAAGACCACATATTACTGTTTCAAATTGTGATTGTGTATTGTTAATTTGTACATACTGAATTCTATTATTTAAATAGCTCTTTAACCACTGATGTGTGACACCTTGTAGGCCATGTTGTTCACATTTTCCCAGCAATAGTGCATGGTCAAAGGCCTTACATAAATCAATGAACACACCGACTGTGCTGAGCTTCTAGTCAACTGCTGCTGCCACATGTTCAACAAACTCCATCACAGCCATCAATGTGGAGCAGCTGTTCCTAAATCCGTACTGGTGCTCATTTAGAACAAGCCTATTGATGAACAATTTTTCTAGTATTTTTGAAAATTGTGGTAACAGTGATATAGGTCTGTAATTTGATCATATTTGCTTATCACCACTTTTGTATACTGGAAAGACCTTGGCTGTTTTCATTTGATCTGGAAAGATTCCAGTTGAAAAGTATCTGTTACAAATGTAAGTAATGGGTTTACTAATATAGTATATGACATCTTTGATAAGGGCCATATCAGTATTATTGCAATCTGTAGATCTTTTATTTTTAAACTTTCTTACAACTTCTATCACATCACTTTCGCATACTCCTCCGAGAAACATTGTATTTATATTATCCATCCATCCATCCATCTTCTCCCGCTTAATCCGGCTGGGTCGCGGGGGCATCTTGCTGCCCAATACTCATAGCACCTGACCCCCCCTATGAACCCCTCTGCAGGTGGTGAGCCCACAGGAGGGTGGACAACATGGTCCTTGATGTTAGTTCATAGGGGTGCGGGCATGTTTTGGGTTGATGGGGGAAACCGGAGTACCCGGAGGAAACCCATCCAGACACGGGGAGGAACATGCAAACTCCACACAGAAAGGCCCGGGTGACCTGGGGATCGAACCCGCAACCTTCTTGCTGTGAGGCTTGAGTGTTGCCACTCAGCCACCGTGCCGCCGTATTTATATTATTAAACCTTAAATTCATGTTGTACTTGCTTACCGTTGGTAGGTCATTTGCCAAATTTGGACCTATATTAACAAAATACTGATTAAATACATCTACAATGTCCTCTCTATTTTCAAATGTTGTATTATTATGTTTAATACATGTTGGAAAGTCTCTGTCTTTATGATTATTTATAACGTTATTAATTATCTTCCAAATACCCTTAATATCATGTTTATATTTTTGCAATAGCTGATCATAATACGGTAATCCTTTTTTTTGCTTTCTCAGAACTGATGTTAATCTATTTTTATATTTTTTATACTGTTCCTCCATTTCTTTGGTTGGACATTTAATGAAATCCATGTATAATTTGTTCTTATATTTTTTACAAGACTTTTCCAAACTCCGTGTCATCCAAGGTGTCAACCTGTTTTTTTGTTTCTGTTTACATTTCTTTAAAGGACAATGACGATTATAAATTCTTGCAAATATTTCCAAAAATACATTATATGAATCATTAACATCATCAACATAAACATTTTGCCAGTCATAATTGAATAATTCTGCTTTCATAGCTTCCATAGCTTCAGGTGATTTTTCTCTAACTAAATTAAAATGTGGGTTTTCCATTCTTAAACGTAACTCATTATTATTATCTAACACAGTAAACAGAGGCAAATGATCCATAATATCTGTTACTAACAGTCCACTTTTTGTTTTTATATTGACTTTGTTTATATAGATATTGTCAATCAATGAGGCACTATCTTTAGTTATTCGAGTTGGTTTTAATATTAATGGATAAAAGCCTAAACTGAACATTGAGTTGACAAATTCAGTTGTTTTACTGTGCTCATTACATTTAATCAAACCAAGGTTAAAGTCTCCACAAACAAAAGTAAACTTTCCATTATTCTCTTACGAAACTCATCTATACAAGAACCTGGGGTTCGATAAACACAACTGATTAACATGTTCTTAGATCTATTACCCTCAATTTCAACAGATAAACATTCCATCAAATTATCAACAGAAAATATCATGTTAGTAATAACCTTACATTTTAAATCAGACTTTACAAACAGTGCAACACCATTATTACCGTTATTACGTGTTTGTGTGCAGATGGCACAGACAAACCTGACTCTGGTGAGTTTGTGGATCTGGTTGTGTTCCACTCACGTGTGTGCAAACATCAGAATGTGGTGCAGATGCTGTTGTTTCAAACGTCTCATGTCCCCATGTACCTGATCCTGGAGCAGAGCAGTCCTGGTAACCTGCTGCACTTCCTCTGGACTCTCAGAAATGTAAACACACACAGCTCTCTCACATACCACCACTATGTTAGGTACAAGTGAGTGTTTGTGATCCAGACTTTAGGGTTCAAATCCCACTCTTGACTTCGGTCCCAGCTGCCACAGATGAATGCTGTTGTGTGTTTGTGCATCATACTTCACCCCCCTTGTGTCAACCGGTGGTGGAAAGCATGAGCCACAGAAATTAATTGTCTAATGCACATTCTTTTTTTTAGTGTTTCTGTCTATGTTGTCTTGTGCTGTTTTTATGTGGTGGTCAGCCAAAGACCAATTTCTACCATGGTAGACAATAAAGCTATTCTATTCTATTCTATTCTATTCTATTCTACACTGGTGTACGAGTGTGTGTGTGTGAATGTGTGAGTGGGTCCTTGATGTCCAAGTGGGTCCAAGTGCTTTGAGTGCCTTGAAGGTAGAAAAGCACTAGATGTGATGTGACATAATTTTTTTTTAAAAGTTTGTAAATGTTTTGTATGTTTGTGTGGTTGTCAGAAAGACTGAGGCTGCCAGTCACTGGTCTGCCCCTGGGCAACTATGGCTGTAGAACAGGCTTGTCACCACCAAGTAGAGTGAATAAACAGTCACTTTTGTTCACAGAACAATGTCACCCCGAGCGACCCATCGCAGGACTTCACAGAGAGGTCTGTGTTTGTGGTGGCGAAGCAGGTGGCAGCTGGTCTGGTGAGTCTACCAAGCATGGACACATTTTGTTTCTCAAACTTTACTCTGATATGCAGTAGTTCATGATATTTGTTGATGGGAAATAATCCACAGATGTTTTGTGAGCGAATCATGATTTATTCTACTTACCTCTGACATTCCCATCTACTATTCCCCTCCCTCTGCAGGACTACCTGATGTCTGAGCACAGGCTAGTTCATGGAGATGTTGCAGCCCGGAACATCCTCCTCGGGCCGGGCCTCTCGGTGCGCGTGTCAGGACTGGGTGGAGTCTTCAGGACGAGGAGGGCGGAGTCAACAAAGAGGGCGGAGTCAGTGATCAGAACGTCTCACGTCCCACTAAAATGGCAGGCCCCCGAAAGGATCATGATGCAGCTCTGTATCAACCAGAGTGATGTGTAAGAGTGTATTGTGCCTTCATGAACATAATGGAGGAGTCGGCGTGTGGCGCACTCTGCTGGTGGCTCTGGGGAGTGAAGCATGCTGAAGTGAATGGATAGCAGCTCGGCTATTCAACATGATGATAACAGATAGGACAAACTGAAGGCAATTTAGCACAGAAATTATTCAAACATCCTTTCTCTATTTCATATTATAAATCTAGTCAGAGGAATAGAATAATGTCAGTGTAATATTTTGCTGAAGAAAATAAGTTTCAAATTTCCAATAATACTATTCATTTGAATCTTGTCCATACTATGTCAGGTGGTGATTGCTTGTTTTTCTTCTGGTTTTGCTTGCAGCTGGTCCTTTGGAATTTTACTGTATGAAATGGTCACATTAGGTAAGACACTGAACCGTACAGATTATGCTTATATGTGCTCATGCCATGTCTATAAAACCATATGCAGTGCAAATAGTATAAGTTGTGCTCCTGTTTACAATGATAATGTCCCATCTCTCCCAGGCTCTCCTCCATACCCTGAGCTGGAGCCCGTGAGTGTGCTGCCTAAACTGCAAAGGTCTTATCGGATGAAGAGGCCTAGCAACTGTGGAGCCTCTCTGTGAGTTCACGACAAAACATAGTTCATTAGGAAGGACCATGCCAACAACAACACTGTGCAAAGAAGAAGTTTACTGGTAAATGTAGGAGGTGGGGCGGAGATGGCTGGGTTGAGACTCGTGGGTCTCAATCTTCAATTGGCCCAGCTGGAACGGGACCCCCCTGTAGGTGTCTTATGGCTGAAAGACAAATGAGACAGGGGGTGGGGTCGAGTTAACCCGAGACAAATTGGAATGTTGGGATAGGCTGCTGCAAATAGGCTTCTGGGAAATCAGAGGTGTGGTTGAAGTGAGCTGTGATTCGCTGGTGAGGAGAGGGCAGTTCTCCTGACAGTAGAGTAAAACAAGCCTTTTAGTCTTAATATTAAAAAATGTGACGATAAGTAAAACCTGTTAGACTTTAGACTTTATTGTCCCCAAGGGGAAATTTTCACAAACACAGAGCACAGTGACAACACAACACAACAACACACACACACATTATAATAGACATTACAGTGCACTCATCGAGGTCTACCTTCCCTCCTGCACCTGAGCGCCCTGTACCTCCTCCTGAGGGCCGAGGGGTGAGGTGATCCTGTAGTGGGTGTGTGGGGTCCTGTTCTATGGAAAGTGCGATGCGTCCGATGACCCTGTTATTAAGATTTTTCATGTTGGATGTGGGAAGTCCTGTGATGGGCATTTACATTTTAGCTACTTATTTTAACTTCATTAAAACTAATTACAATTGATCTTTAAGTATTTCTCATAAAACTGATGAATTACTCTTTAAAAGAAGAGGAAAATATGGTACAGTGTGCCAATTTTATCTTTTTATTTTATTTATTTGAATAGAACAAGTATTCACAAATAAACAACAAATGATTTTAATTTCGCATGGACCTGGATACTCTTTCCAATATATAATATAATTTTAGTGTGACATTTTTATCCTTGTATTGCTGCATCTCCAATTTGTATTTTTCACGTTTTTCTCAGTATAACATATCTTTGTGTGCAGGTATGATTTAATGAAGTACTGCTGGATGTGGAGTTTTAAGGACAGACCTGCCTTCTCTGCGATCATCAAACTGCTGGACTCCTCTCTGTACCTGGCCTCCACACAACCCATCTCTGTCCCCAGTACTATAGACCAAATACAATACAGCACCATCGCAGGCCTTCAGACTTAACACTTATTTGAAAATGCCTGTCACTATTAGAATGACTATATCGACTGATCGTTCGGTACCAGGTAGTTAGTCAATATTTATCGTGGGTACTTTTGCTTTGCTTGAGAAAACATTTTGAGTGGTGGAAGGCTGAATTATGAACTTGTTATAGATACAAATTAATTAAATGTCCTATGTTACACAAAATTGACTCTTGTGAGCTCATGTTAGAATGTCGTTTTGTGTTTGGTTGTGTTTTGTTTCATTCACACGTTTGAGTAACCCTTTATTATGACTCTGTCTGCATATCCAAAGCTCAAAAGCCTCTGCTCCACCTTGTGATGTTATGTAGAGGTAGTTTTCAAGCTACCTTTTACCTTTTGTTCAGAAGAGATGGGAAATTCTAGGACTGAAATGATAAAAAAGTGAAGGTGTCAGGAGTTTAAAAACATAATGGAGCACTTCCTGTATTACCATATGACATCACAACGTGGAACAGTTGGAGTATTTTCAGAGAGAGAAGAACTAAATCTAAATATGCAGGTTTGTGTGTTAAACTTTTGTGAATGAAACAAAACACAGCTCCAGATGTATTGTTGACATATTACAAATACTGTAACAACATAATAAATAATAATTAGGGATGTAACATTAACTGAAATATGGTGATATTGCATCGTCAATAATATCGTGGACCATCACAATATATCGAATCTCAAGTCTCTTTGCTTAAATGAATAGTTCTGATGCAGAAATGGCTAAAAAAAAAAAAAAACAGACTACATAGACCATGATCCTTTGCTCTGTTTCAGTGCAGACTACATGAAGAAATAACTGTTCTAAGCACTTTGAAATCTTCATTCTTTGGATTAAGTCTTGTGAAGGCATTTTTAGAGGAAAAAGTAGCAGATTCACAGTTTTGTGAGTCTCCACAAAATATTACAATAAATACCGTAGTATATGGTGAAAATATTGTACAGAGAGATTTGGATATCATTCCATCCCTAATGCCAATAAATGTTGTGCCAAATGAAGCATTTAAGAATGCCAGTGTCTTGTTATTATGTATAAGAGGGGTCATCAAACTAAGGCACCTTTGACCAGCCCCAGCCCCTCTGCCACCAACACTTGAATCGGCCCTATGAGGCAATCGTGAAAAGTTTTCATGGCCTATTTTTTTATATTACTTTTTGGCAAATAATAACATGTCAGCATCTTGTATTTTGCAGATTTTTTCAATTAAAAATTATCTTTATATTAAGGATTTATCTTTATATTTAGATCATTATATGACTATTTATATTTGCTGCTGAATTTGCATCAAATTTTCGTCAAGCTCAAGATCAAATAGTGACAGTCAATACACGCAAAAATAAATACATGGAATATCTGTGGTATTTTGTTAGAATAAAATGCTTATAATGAAGTTATTTAAAAATGTACATCAAACAGTCTCATGGTACAAGGCGGGCTCAGAGGGTGAAAGAGCCTGTGTTAACACTATCTCTGCTAAAACCAGATGTGTGACCTCTTGTGACCTCTTGCGTCGTACTGAGCTAGGTTCCCATCGTAAATTTGATCCAATGTAAAACAAAGTCATGATATACTTCACTATGTTATCTGTGGTAATCTTAACGAGATTATGTATACGTTGATCAGGTTGCCTTTGTACTGACATGATGGATTGTTTGAACCAAATAAAGGTGTGCCGCAAGGGGAGGAGCTTTGGAAGAGCAGCGTGGATGAGCCTAGAGAGCTGGACGCATGGCCATGCTCTCCCCCGTGCAAAAGGCACGTAAAAGAGATCTGACTCAGTGGTTTAATCCCAATTGGCAGGAGACTGGCGTTTAAATGTCAGAAATACTGTCACTGGTTTGTGATTGTATAAAAATTATGACATATTTCAAATCAAAACAAAGTGTGAAAGTCTTACTACTTCTGCAAACACTAGTAACAATGAACAAATATGTGCCAGGAATTCTGTGTTGATGTTGTATTGTAGATGGTTGTGTCAGGCTGCTCATTTCTACTACACAATGAGGCTGGTGGTCATGTTGGTCTGGGTCATATAATTCTGTTATACGGCCCTAACCCCTGCCCCCAACACAGTCAGGAGAGATAATGTGGCTCAGAGAAAAAAAGTTTGGTGACCCCTGATGTAGAATATCGTAATATTGGGATATCGTAATATCGTGAGCTTTCCCACGATATCACAATAAATATTGTACTGTGAGGTTCATACCTTGACAATATCATATCGTGAGGCTTGGATATCGTTACACCCCTGACAATAATTATAAGAAAATAGCTTAGTATGGGCCCTGGATGTGTGTGTATATATATATATATATATATATATATATATATATATATATATATATATATATATAAACGCATTTCTCACCTTCCACGGTGGTTGGTCTCTCACCCTCATCAGCTCAGGTCCTCTACCAGAGGCCTGGGAGCTTGAGAGTTCTGCGCAGTATCTTTGCTGTTCCCAGTACTGCGCTTTTCTGGACTGAGATGTCTGTTGTCCTTCCTGGGATCTGCTGCAACCACTCATCCAGTTTGGGGGTCACGACCCCGAGTGCTCCGATCACCACAGGCACCACCGATGCTTTCACCTTCCAGGCTCTCTCCAGATCTTCTTTGAGCCCCTGGTATTTCTCTAGTTTCTCGTGTTCCTTTTTCCTGACATTGCCATTGCTCGGTATTGCAATGTCCACCACCACGGCTTTGTTCTCTCGCTTATCCAGAACCATGATGTCTGGTTGGTTCGCCATCACCATTCTGTCAGTCTGTATTTGGAAGTCCCACAGGATCTTGGCTCATTCTCCACAACCTTTGGAGGTGTTGCCCACCTTGATCCTGGGGTTTCCAGCCCGTACTCTGCACAGATGTTTCTGTACACTATGCCCACTACTTGGTTATGTCGCTCCATGTACGCTTTCCCTGCCAGCATCTTACACCCTGCAGTTATGTGCTGGACTGTCTCAGGCACTTCTTTGCACAACCTACACCTTGGGTCTTGTCTGGTGTGGTAGATCTGGGCCTCTATTGCTCAGGTGCTCAAGGCCTGCTCCTGTGCAGCTAGGATGAGTGCCTCCGTGCTGTCCTTCAGACCAGCCCTCTCCAGCCATTGGTAGGATTTCTTGATATCAGCCACTTCAGTTATGTTCCGGTGGTACGCCCCATATAGGGGTTTGTCCTGCCATGATGGTCCCTCCAGCACCTCTTCCTTTGCACCACTGTCTGAGACATTCTCTGAGCGTCATCAGTCTGGGCCTTGTCACTGATGTACTTGTGGAGCTTGGATGTTTCATCCTGGACAGTGGTTCCCACACTGACTAGTCCTCGGCCTCCTTCCTTCCGGCTCGTGTACAGTCTCAGGGTGCTGGACTTGGGATGGAACCCTCCATGCAGGTCAGGAGCCTTTGTGTCTTAACATCCGTGGTCTGTATCTCCTCCTTTGGCCAACTTATGATTCCTGCTGGGTATCTGATCACTGGCAGGGCGTAGCTGTTTATTGCCTGCACCTTGTTCTTGCCATTGAGCTTCTTAGGACCTGCCGTACTCTTTGCAGGTATTTGGCTGTCGCCGCTTTCCTTGTTGCCTCGTCAAGGTTGCCATTTGTCTGTGGGATACCAAGGTACTTGTAGCTGTCCTCAATGTCTGTTATTGTTCCCTCTGGGAGTGAGACCCCCTCTGTGTGGACTACCTTCCCTCTCTTTGTCACCATCCTACTACATTTCTCGAGCCCGAATGACATTCCAATGTCTGTGCTGTAGATCCTGGTGGTGTGGATCAGTGAGTCGATGTCTTGCTCGCTCTTAGCTTACAGCTTGATATCATCCATGTAGAGGAGGTGACTGATGGTGGCCCCGTTTCTGAGTCAGTATCCATAGCCAGTGCGGTTGATTATTTGGCTGAGGGGGTTCAGACCTATGCAGAACAGCAGGGGGACAGTGCGTTTCCTTGGTATATGCCACATTTGATGGTCACTTGTGCAAGTGGCTTGCCATTGGCTTCAAGGGTGGTTTTCCACAACCGCATCGAGTTTGCAATGAACGCCCTTAGAGTACTGTTGATATTGTACAGCTCCAGGCACTCGGTGTTCTATGTGTGTGGCATTGAGTCATAGGCTTTCTTGTAATCAATCCAGGCAGTGCACAGGTTGGTCTGACGGGTTCTGCAGTCACGAGCGACTGTTCGGTCAACCAGGAGTTGGTGTTTGGCTCCCCTGGTGTTTTTGTCGATACCCTTCTGTGCTGCGCTCATGTATTGATCCATGTGCCCGCTTATCTTAGCCGCGATGATGCCTGACATGAGCTTCCATGTTGTGGAGAGCAGGTTATTGGCCGATAGTTGGATGGGACTGTACCCTTTGCGGGATCCTTCAGGATCAGGATTGTACGCCCTTGGGTTAGCCATTCAGGGTGAGTCCCATCCCTTAGCAGCTGGTTCATTTGTGCTGCTAGGCGCTCGTGGAGAGCAGTGAGCTTCTTTAGCCAGTATGCGTGGATCATGTCAGGGCCTGGTGCTGTCCAACTTTTCATGCCTGAGACTCTTTCCTGGATGTCTGCCACTGAGATGGTAACTGGATTCTGTTCAGGGAGGTTGCTGTGGTCTGCCCTCAGAGCCACCAGCCACTGTGCATCGGTATTATGTGATGCTTCTCTTTCCCATATGTCTTTCCAGTACCTCTCAGTCTCCAGCCTTGGTGGGTCTGCTCTGTTGTTATTACCCTGCCATTGAGCGTACACTTTTGCAGGTTGTGTTGCGAACAGGCGGTTTATTCGTCTGGCTTCATTCTCTCTCGTGTACCTCTTTAGGCAGCTTGCCAAGGCTTGGAGCCTTTGTTTGGCAGTTTCGAGTGCTTCAGGTATGGGCATCTGGCTGTACTTCTTGGGTACTCGCTTTTTCATTGCACCTTTCTGGGCCTCTGACAGTTGGCTCACTTCTCGCTGCACTTCCTTGATTTTAGCCTCGAACTGTCTTTTCCATGGTGGGTATCGTATCTCATGGCTCCCATGGTTGCTCTTATAGCCCAACACCTCTAGGATCAGCTCATTGGTTGTGGTAGGGATCGCTCTGAGTGCTGCATTCACATCCTCTAGCAGACTTTCAGATGGTACTTCACTTTGCCTGTGTAACTGGCGTCGGGATGCCTTGTGTTCATCCAGGCCATGATCTTATCTTTCAGGTCAGACGCTGCCTCGCTCAGCGTGATACTTATTGGGGCTTCCTTCCCAATCTCTGGTTGAGGAGTTAGTGTTAACTCCCCTCTGACCTGGCATCCTGGCTCCCCCTTGCCGTAGCATTTGTGTTGTACCTCGTCAATCTCTAGTTGTGATAGCAGTTGCCGTTTGTGGATGTTGGAACACTGAGCTACTAGTTGTTTGGCCGTCAGCTTGGACTGTGGGTATCGTAGTAACCATTTCTCCCACATCCTGTTCATGTAACCCCTCTGACTAGGGTTACTGGAGTAGTAGCATTCCAACAGAGCCTGGTTCTCGCATCTCGCCCATTTCCGTCTTGTTCCAGTAGCCCATTTCTCATCAAGGTGTCCTGGTTCCTCGACACCTGACGCAGACCTTGTTTGGCCGGGTGACGTCTGAGCCAACATCTCGTAAGTTTTATCGCCTCTCATCATTGTATGAGGTGGGCAGTAGCGTAAAGGGTCTTGCCCAAGGACCCATACTGGTTTTGCTCCTAATGCCCTTGGGGGATATATATATATATATATATATATATATATATATATATATATATATATATATATATATATATATATATATATATATATATATATATATATAAGCCCCTACATGGGGCGTACCACCAAAATATAACTGAAGTGGCTGATATCTACCAATGGCTGGAGAGTGCTGGTCTGAAGGACAGCACGGAGGCACTCATTCTGGCTGCACAGGAGCAGGCCTTGAACACCCGAGCAATAGAGGCCCAGATTTACCACACCCGACAAGACCCAAGGTGTAGGCTGTGCAAAGAAGTGCCTGAGACAGTCCAGCACATAACTGCAGGGTGTAAGATGCTGGCAGGGAAAGTGTACATGGAGTGACATAACCAAGTAGCGGGCATAGTGTACAGAAGATGTGTACCAAGATCCTGTGGGATTTCCAAATACAGATTGACAGAATGGTGATGGTGAACCAACCAGACATAGTGGTTCTGGATAAGCGAGAGAACAAAGCTGTGGTGGTGGACATTGCAATATCGAGCGATGGCAATGTCAGGAAAAAGGAACATTAGAAACTAGAGAAATACCAGGGGCTCAAAGAAGAGCTGGAGGGAGCCTGGAAGGTGAAAGCATCGGTGGTGCCTGTGGTGATCGGAGCACTCGGGGTCGTGACCCCCAAACTGGATGAGTGGTTGCAGCAGATCCCAGGAAGGACAACAGACATCTCAGTCCAGAAAAATGCAGTACTGGGAACAGCAAAGATACTGCGCAGAACTCTCAAGCTCCCAGGCCTCTGGTAGAGGACCCGAGCTGATGAGGGTGAGAGACCAACCACTGTGGAAGGTGAGAAACACTTTTATTCATGCTTAGGTTTAAATATTCTTGTTCATGATCTATATTTTCTTCAGCCATAGACACATATTATACACACAAAATGTTTTATCATGACAGGCCTAAATATAGACATTATTATAGACATTATAATAATAATAATAATGCATCAGTTTTATATAGCGCTTTTCTGGACACTCAAAGACGCTTTACAGAGCATTATTCATTCACTCCATACCCGGTGGTGGTAAACTACTATTGTAGCTACAACTGCCCTGGGGCAGACTGACGGAAGCGAGGCTGCCAATCTGCGCCATCGGCCCCTCCGACCAACACCACTGTGGAAGGTGAGAAACACTTTTATATGTTTCTCACCTTCTCACCGGGGTGGGGTGGGGGGCTGCTTCATGCTTAGGTTTAAATATTCTTGTTCATGATCTATATTTTCTTCAGCCATAGACACATATTATACACACAAAATGTTTTATCATGACAGGCCTAAATATAGACATTATTATAGACATTATAATAATAATAATAATGCATCAGTTTTATATAGCGCTTTTCTGGACACTCAAAGACGCTTTACAGAGCATTATTCATTCACTCCATACCCGGTGGTGGTAAACTACTATTGTAGCTACAACTGCCCTGGGGCAGACTGACGGAAGCGAGGCTGCCAATCTGCGCCATCGGCCCCTCCGACCAACACTCACGCACACACCACTTTCATACTAGGCAATGTGGGTGATATGCCTTGCCTAAGGACACAACGACAGTTTTTGCAACTGGCGCCCCACTGTGGCACCTGGAATTCCTTGTGGTCTCCCATCCAAGTACTAACCAGGCTTAGCTTCTGAGATCTGACGGGTTCAGGCTTTGACGAGCCGGTATGGCCACATTATTATACAATTAGGCACTGTTTATGCTTTTATTGTCAAAATATACAAACGTATCTGTACATGTTACCTCCACACATAAATACAGTGTCCAGTGTTGTACAGTCTCTGAGCTTGCACATACACCTGCGACTTTACAGTAGGAAAATAGAATCTTCACACAGAAAGCTGCTCTAGGTCATATTTAGAAAGCATTTAAAGCTGCACTATGTCACATTTCCGAAGATTTATCTGCTATCCAATGCTAAAAGCGCCTTGAAAAATGTGCCTTCTTATCGTGGGGGGACTTGCTTCTCCAAAGATCTTGCCCCTGCTTGTTTCCATGGAGATAGACAAGTTGGAACAATCCAGGGAAAACAATAACATCTCCATGACGATGAGCAGACGATGATGCAGCTCAGTATCGACCAAAGTGATGTGTAAGATTGTACTGTGTCTTCTTTTATGTAATAATAATGTAGAATTAGGCATGTGGCATCCTCTACTACTTAAGTTTAATGCCAAACGGTGGAACATTCTGGACAAAACAATAACATGTCCGTGAAAATGATCAGATGAAAACTGATTTATACATTCACTGGCCTCTCCCAGACACAAACAGTGACTATAGAAAAACAGGAATGATCTTATTTTTGAGATGAATGATGATCTTATGGACCAGACAAGTGGACACTGGACAATAGTGATGTTAAGCAGTGACCAGACGTCCCTTTTTACCCAGAACAGTCCCAGTTTGGAGCCCTGTGTCCTCTGTCCCAGCAAATTTATCCAAAACGAGTGATTTGTCCCAGTTTTATATAAGAAATGCCCCAGGTGTCCCTATTGTTGACCATCTGATCTAAAGCAGGTCTAAACCAGGACTAAAACATGACTGTCACAATTTTTGACTAATCTGATCCTCAGCAACAGTAAAGAGGAGCATAAATTATCATTTGTTTCACCAAAATACAGAAATCCGTGTTTGAGAATGGCCATAAAGCAAAAAAAATGCAGTAACAGAAGCCTCTCAGATCATGATTGAAACCAGAATGCACAATCTTACATGGTCTTTTCACAATTTTATTTATACCAACCATCCAAACCCAAGTGTGTGCCAGTTTTTAATTTTGAAAATCTAGACACCCTAGCCATGACTTCACTTCTGGGTCCAACCTGAAATGTACAATTTCCTCTCACGTTAAAAAGAGATTGCAGTCGTTTGAAGCTAACAAGTTTAGATTTAAGGAGGATCTATGATTCTGCAAACCTTTAGGGAGCAGAAGTGCTATTTGGATGTGTAGGTTGTGCAAAATTGTCCTTTTGGTGCTCTTCAGTGCAGGGACCAGTTTCAAATACAAAGTTGAACAAGCTGAGGCACTCAAAAAGCAGAAAATAATAATTAAAAGCCTTTAATACCACATGGCAGATAAAGTTAAAATCATGCTTTTGGCCTTCGTCAGGGTAAACTGATCTATGATTTACTCTGTGGCTCTTAACACCATGTGAAGTTTTGTGATCCTCTGTGTCAATGCTACTTTGTGATTTTTATGGTGTTGCTTTGGTTTTATTGTTTTAGCACTGGTATGACCAAATTTTAGCATGCCTTTTGTTTTATCTCTGTGCAGCACTTTGGAAGCTGCTCTGTTTGTAAAATGTGCTATAGAAATAAAGTGGATTTGGATTTGGATGATTCCAATTGCGACAGAAAGTGTACGAGGGAGACTGAGGTAAGAAGATAGTGTTAGTGGTGGCCAGCAGTTGGTGAGAGGTAGACACACTGGTCATGTTACACGAGGCTCTATTCAGGCTTCCAGTGGACATTTGGAAACATGTGGATGATGACTTCCTTTGGGCTCTGTTGGCGATTGTAACTGACAAAATCTGAAAACGAGAAAATGGCCTGGTTTTCTTTATCTAAGTGTCATTGTATTTGTTCTTTTTATTATAATTTGTCTAATTTAATTTTTAAAAATGTTATGTTTGGCAGATCAGCAGTTCCAACTAGCTGCCTGTAAGTGACATGGAAGACACGATTAGAGTCCCGTACCCCGTGGAAAGCTTTGGTTGTGCTGCTGAATCCACGATTTTATCACATGCCCAGCGGAAGTCGTCATGTTTCCAAACATCTTCCGAGAAGCGTGAACAGAGTCTATCCAATTGGGAAGTTTCAAATTGGACCCAGAAATGACATCACTTCTAACTCTAACTCACTTCTAACTTCTAACTCTAGCACAGTTTACACATGTCCTTAGACACACAGTCAGAAACACTCTGTAAAACCAGAAGAAGTGTATGAAAAACAGTGGAAATGAGGAGATAATTTTGACAGAGGACATACTTTGCTTTGCTTTAGTGTTTGTTTATCCCATTGCTTTGCAATGTGATGCCATAATATATTTTAACTGTGAAAAGCGATGCTGAGAAATTGCAATGAGTATTTAAAAAACCTGCTACATCAAACCAAACCACTAGATGGCAGCCAATTCCATATACGAGTACAACAAACCCCTATCAGATTCCTACGGGCGTATGTGTGTCTTAAATGTTGGAAATGCAATGCTTCACCAGTTCTTCTGAGATTATCGAGTAGTTTTTAGTGGACTGAAAATGTTAATGCCTCTTAAAACAGAAGCAAACTTAAAAAAAAAACGATCTAATATAAACACTTAGAAAATGACAATTCAAAACACTGTCTCAAGTTGCAGCTCATTGCTACAAAAGAAAGAAATGGTAGAAATCCAAGTCGGAAACATGGTGAAAAGGCCTGTACCTGATTTTTTTTTCTTTTTAGCAAAATGTACCTTGTCTGATTACATATATAGTGTATAAGCAACTCAAGTATTTCTGCCGTGTAGGGTTGAGCGGTATCCAAATTTTGACACTGTTAAACCGTCTCAGTATTTTACCAGGGTATACAGTATTACTGTGACTAATTAAGAATTATTTTGTAGCTGCACCTAAACCATTCAGAAACAGAAGAGCACCTTTATATTTGAAGATGAGGCACAAGTTCTGATCAAACCAAACTTTGCAGCACGTTCGATCACATCAGCGCACAAGCTGTTTTTATCAGCGCTTATACTGTATGCAAATGAGCCATGCGGTTTGAAATTAAATTTCTGTAAAACATAAGCAAATGTGCCAAAGCTGCATTAAACACATTATTACTCAAAGTCTATAATGAGCGGAGCGGAAATGTAGAGCAGTGGAGAGGACCAATCACAGCCCCTATTGTCTGCGTCGTTTTGAGGTGTAGTTAGAAAGTTTGGGAGGTGCAGGGCAGTCAGACGTCGACGCAAACACGTTTTCATGCAGAACCATAAATTGGGCTTTGCCCTCAAGCGGGAACTTTCTCCTCTTCAGCGCCTCGTCCCTTCTCGACTCTCTGCGTTCAATAAAACGTCTCCATCACAAACTTTTGGGCTCAACATCACACACGAAGTGTCAGTCGGGGTTTTTTCTTCTGTGCATGTGGATGGAAATCTCAGAGTGTAACAACGTCTGAAGAGGAGGGAGAGTGGAGAGGAGAAAGTCGGCGCTGTAGTTTTAGATCCTTATGCAGATATTTCTAATGACCGTAATCAAACTACTTTTTGATTCCACGGGATACCGTATTACCGCCCAACCCTACTGCCATGTGCTGTCTGCATCTCATTTCTTGTCCAATTATTATGAATCACAAAAAATCTCTGCTGTCTCCCTCTACGGATTAGGATGCTCAGAATGCATAAGGTAAAAAAATAATAACTTTGAACCACTGCAATAGTTTCAAAGTTCTAGTCGTATTTTTCACATTTTTAAATACAATAAAAATCAGGTACAGTGCCTTTAATGAAAAGAGCTGGTTTCTTTCATTGAATAAAAATTACTTTGCGAATAATGTGAAGCTGAAGTTTGAAATTAATATGGACATCCAGAAAGTTATCTTCAAAATACGTGGACTAAAATGTTCCATAAGATGCTCTGAAACTAAAATAAGTAAGAGAATAAATATCTAAACATATACTCTTTTTGCTATCATAATACGTGTTATGGCATCCAGTTGAGGTCTCCTATGAATAAAACCAAGCACAGAAGACAAAATCCTTCTTTCACTGACCTCTCTCTAATGAGTGAGTGTGTCTTAAAGGGAGTGTGTGACAGTAGGGGGCAGCAGAGCATCAGTTCATGAACATCTCTCTTCAGTAGGAGCGTTCCTCAGAGTCGGAGCTCCTCACACTTTAGAGCTCCAGAGGGAGGTGGGGAACAGGATGTAGGAGATGGACCAGAGGAGGTAGTACACACAGGCTGGAGGGAACGAAGAACAGAACACCATCACCACTCCTGCGAAATAAAAAGCTTCATTATAGTTCTACTGCATGTTTATAGCGGAATCTGAATACACTTTATGCCACTGTCAGAAAACAACATTTCATAAACTAGGCACACAAACTTTTCACTTATTAAAAGGTGCACTGCCTTCCTGTCCCCATGGAGATGTTATTGCTTTGCCTGGAATGTTCCATGGTGTGACATTAAACATATCCATCATCAACTTGTTCATTACAGGTGTTTCTATTGCTCAAAAATACAATAGTTCCTTCTGTGAATAGGGGCAACTCTTCACAAATCTAAGCTGTAATGTAGTGTAGTGCTGTAAACTGCTTGTCTTTCATGATAGATAGATTTAATCTGTACTGTGGAACATTCTCGACAAAACAATAATGTTTCCATGGAGACAGGCAGGTGACGGATCCTCCTCTGAAATCCTGTTACTACTAACTAATGTTACTACTACTACATGTGTTACATATAGTAGTTGTGTATACCTCCTGCATAGACAGCCTTCTTCCAGGCCTGAGATTCCAGGACGCGGTCGTGTGGGTAGAAGGTTTGACTGATCATGAACAGGATCATGGGCACGGCGATCACTCGCAGCAGTGCCATGTTTCCTCCAGAGAGCAGAGATGCACTGGCCACGATGGCAGATGGGTAGATACACGGAAGACCCCTGTACATGAACGGGATCCCTAGAAGGAACATATGCAGGCTGCACTTTAGGGCACTGTATTAGGATGAAATAATATGGAAACGGCACAGTAACTGGGATAACTTAAAGTAAACTCAAGACTCTATCACTACCTACAGCAGAATTTTATCTGCCAAGTATGTGTCCCTCCTCTGGCGGTTACGCCTCACTTAGAACGTGCCTGGTTCAGCTGAGACTTGAAGTGTGGGAGCGGTTCCACTGTGGTATGACTCTCACAAACAGCAGCGCTCTGCTGTCTCAGTCATGATACATGATAACTACATATTTATTAAGGGAAAAGGCTGTGGTGGGCTCTGATGTCCCACCAGAATAGACTCAACAGAAAGAATCAGATTGGGGCACACCCACCCACACCTCCAGACACCATGTGTGCCCTCTGAGCTTCTCTTGTTTCTGTGAACTGTACAGGATGCTCCTGGCCTCCGGACTGGAGCTGCACCATGGGCTGTCTAAACCTGGGGTTATGCTCTCCTCAGATGATTGATGGCTGCCCCAGTCCATGTCAGGTTCAAACTGTACATGTGTGTGCCTGGCCTGATCTAAACTATATCATGTATATATAACATACCAGACTGAGAAGATGCTGTTTTAAACGTACCGCTGGAGAAGAAGCAGAGGCGGGCGAACACAGACAGCACATAGCACATGCACAGGAGGTTGTCCAGGAGCTCAGGGGTCCTGAGGAGCAGAGATGTGGCAATGCCAAAGGTTGTGAAGTCTGCAAAGTCATCCAGCTTTGCTCCTGCCAATAAACAAACAAATGAGACTAATCCTTTTATAAATGAAACATTAGAAGGGCAGATATTACACCAGCAGCCAGTCTTTGTAATGTTTGGTATGACGACAGTGTAAGTGGTAGCTCTGCAGTTCTGAAGGGTTCGAAGTCATTGCCTTTTATGTGTCTGAAGAGAAGAGCCAACTACATGGAACATTTAACTCCTTTTAACTACACTAAGGTGTGAACTGACCGCTGAGTCAATTTTCTTTTTTGATGGAACCGATCTGGACAACAGAGATTACTGTTAGCTTTCATGAACATTATCAGTTTATTATTTGTGTAGTAACAACACTCTTGAATACAGTTCTTGGCCACTCTAGTCTGGTGGTGTGTGTTGGCGATGGGACTTTGTGGGATCTGAATCTTTTGGATCCGTTCAGGCCAAAGACGGGCTCTTCTGATATGTATTTATATGACAGAAGCCAATGTGTGAACTCTAATGACAAAGAGCAACGTCCTATATTATCCAAAATTTACTCTTATGAGCTTTAAGCCGTGTTATAATGTTGTTACCTCCTCAAAAAAAAGACCTGGAGTTGTGTTTGGTTTATTTACAGATTGAGTTGAGATTGGAATTGCTAGGGGTGAAATGATCCAGATAATTCTAGTGAAGGTTTATGGAGTTTAAAAACACATTGGAGTGGGTTATACCTACATCACAAGGTGGAACAGAGTGTTTTCAGTCTGAGAGAATAACTCAATATGCAGGGTTTGGTGAATGAAACAAAACACAACTCCAGGTCTGTTTGTAATGAGGAAACCACATTAGAACATAGATCAGAAAATAGCCCGATATAGGATTAAGGGACCGTCCAAAAGAGCCGATTCGGTCACGGGCGTCACATCACTAGTGCAGGCTCTGAACATGTGCAGTGATCTCATAAACACATTCTCTGCTGCGGTGGCTCGATGCCCTCAGCACGGCCTGTTTTTACCCATGAGGATGAGGTGACTCAGGCCAAATGAACCAGGTGAATTCCAACTCTCGGGGTCAACAATTTTAGCAATTTCAGACATGCGGAGCACCAAAGGGCAGGGATCATACGGACAATTGAAGTGTGGTCCTGTGGAATGAGGTGCTTAATCAGAATGGGACTGTTCATGTGACAAAATACATGGGGCACAACAACATTTACCTGCAAAGTCATGCAGAAAAACAAAGCAAGTGAAATGTGCAGCCGCGAGGGTTTGTCAAGCACCTGGCCACTATTTTAGGCTCCAGTGTAAATGTCAGCCAGCACACATCACTTTATTCTCAAAAGTCAATTTAACTAGAATATATAATCTACAAATATGATCATCAAGAAAATTAGTGCACAAATTATGGCCCATAGACCATTTTTTGTGACCCGGAAACTTGAACAGATTAAACATAAACTGTTCTTTATACTGCAAGTTTAACAGTCCACTGCAGTAACCTCAATGTCATTTTAAAGGTGCATTATGAAACATTTCTGGTGGAGGGTCTGCAACTTGCTTGTCCTCATGGAGATGTTACTGCTTTACCTAGAATGGTCCATAGACATGGACTGTACACAAATGGACAGAGCTAACACACTAGGCGCTGCATGGATGCACTTCCGGCTCTGTTCCCTCTGATTCCAAGAACTTAGGAGAATCCATCAAGATTGAGGTGTTCCCGCTGTACATTTTAAATTGGACCAGAGCAGTGGTCGACCCAATCACAGAGCTTCTATGGCAGGGGAAGGAGTTTCAACATGATGACAACCTCAAGCTCCAGGCCTACACCATAAAGACTATACATATATTCTTTAGTCTATGGCAGTCTACAGTCTATGGCCTACACGGAGTAAAACAAACATGGCGACACAACATTGGTTCATGGATATCTTTTCTCTCCAGCATGACACTTGTTTTGGTTTTACCTAGTGCACGTTGGAAATGTCATTTTGACAGGTTTGCTGTGATTGGCTAAAAGGAAAATGGTGGGTGGGCACTTTGGGGCGGTTCGCTCAATCAGCTTGAGGCGTCCTTCCTTTATCCAAACGTTTTAGCGAGAGCCGTTCCAGATGGAGAATGTGTAGAACTCATTTCAGAGTGACTCACAGATCGATCAGGAGTGAGTCAGGTGAGGTTTCACAGTGTTACTTTCAACAGCCTCACTCTTTATTTGCTCTTTAGTTGCTACCATACTTGTGGTCGGAATTCCAAATATGGAACCCCTGTTCCATATTTTCCCCATAACTGCTAGCCTCGATGAGCTTCATTTGACTGGAGCTGAATGCTATGTTCAGCTCCAGTCAAATGAAGTGACATCACACTGACTTCTTTATACAGTCTATGGTTGAGATGGACAAAAATCTGCGGATTTGTCAGTTTATCTGAAACATCTGAGCTCTTTGGCTAAATGTTACTGTGTGAGGTTTTACTGCCACAGCATAGGAGCAACAGAACTGTGCACGAAAGACCAGCACTACTGTTTCAAGAATTACCAGTGGAATGTTAACCACTGTTAGCTAAAATAAACAAATATCATTAACGTTTAGCTTTTGTGAAGTCTAACAACAACAGATCTTACTGATTAGCTGCAATAAACACTGTTAATGAGCAAACCCAGTGAGTGTATTACAGGTGAAAACCCTCACTTTCTGAGCTCAAAACACATGAATGTTGACATCTATAGCTCCTGAGGCCACATGAACACAGTACATGGGCATATGCCTTACTGAAGAACATCCCCATGGAGACAAGCAGGTGGTGGAGCAGAAAAGTAACATGGTGCATCTTTAATGTTCCAAGTCGACCCCTGTAGAAAAAGCTCTGGACACTCTGGGCTTTGGATCTTTACTGACCTGCCTCAGAATTCAAATAAAATGCTTTTCTTGGTCTGTCAGGGTTTGTTTATAGCTGTGTGCTTCAAACTAAGACAAAGTCAACACAAAAGGCCATGGTAGTCCTGACCACCACAGAGCACTCACCCAGAGCCGAGCAGGCATCCAGCTGCCGGGCAACCGCTCCATCGGCCAAATCCAGCATGTATCCAATCAGAACAAGCCAGCAGGCTGCGTGATGGTGCCTGGGAACAACACGGGAAAGTCTGGTCTGAATAGGTTCATTAGGTGTTCACGTTCTGATAGTTGAAAGGCTCTTATGGTTAGAATTGTATTTTTATTTCATACCTCAACATTATGTTTGGCTATTTGAGTTACTAGGTGTGATTTTCTAACAAATATAGAAAATGTGATTATATTTATTGTACGTTACTGTTGAGTTTTATAATTTTCTTAATCGTTTTAGCACAGCTTTTGAAACTTGGTTTAGTTTGATCATTTGATTCAAATCTGTATCTGAGGCAAACCTGGTCAAATCATTTGTAACTTTTTTTTATCAGTTCACACATGTTTGCTCAACACTACAGCTCTCCAAACTCCAAAGGGAGTGAGAAAGACTAAGATTAAGTTGACAGTGCACATGTCAAGAAGCATTACAGTTTTTTTTCAATTGCTTTGCCACATTTATCCACTAAAAATTTACATTTGCAAAACAGCTCACACAAAATCCTAAATTTGAATTTTCCCAATCAAAATGCAGTTTTATAAAATGCAGTTTTACATTCAAAACCGATCATCTCCCAAAAGCAAATTTTACCATCAAAAAGTTCAAATTCTTGTCTTTCATTCATTTGACAGAGCAGCTCACTTTTAGTCCTCTCAGTGACCAGAGAGAATCACTGGTTTACTGAACTTTCCCATTGGTGGTCATATTTTAAATATATGGATTTTGGACTGGAAAAGCTTATTTTTGGCTAAAACCAGATTTTGCAGTATATGATCAAAATATTAATACTGCAGAAAACTTAAAGTTGTTGGAATAGCAAATATATCAACACAACTTTTGTCCTGTATCATGTAATGTGCTCCAGAATGGACACTTATACATGTCACAGTGTGCATATGTATGTGTAGTCTCGATATTCATGTACCGTATTTTTCAGACTGTAAGTCGCACTTTTTTTCAGTGTTTGGGTGGTTCCTGCGACTTATCCTCAGGTGCGACTTTTACATTTCTCACACTGACAGCCCATAGACCAAATATATGAATCATATATATGAATCTAAAATAGAAAAAAATTAAATAAAATCGTTATCCATTTTTCATTTTAGTTTTAGAGACAAATAATAAAAAAAGAGTTGTTTTTTCATTTTCTTATTTTTGGTTCTATATTGAAAAACGATCGAACGAATGATACATGGATTGTTCTCTATTAGATTGTTTTTATTACTATAACTTCTATAATTTGCCTTTCAAGATGAAATGTTGGTTCTTGGTCTCTGATTTTATAAAATAAATTTTCCTCAAACTTATAGTCCGGTGTGACTTATACATGTTTTTTTTTCTTCATTATGCATTTTTTGGCTGGTGCGACTTATACACCGATGTTATAGGCATCACAGACTCATTGAAATTCCTCAGGACACACATCAATTACTCAAATTTAAGCAGAACTCAGAGGAAATTTACAAAAAGGCCAATAAAAGACACTGGGTGAAAGTCCTTTAGCAGTGAGAACAGAGCTGTAGTGTCGAACAGACAAGGTGAATTCACTGCTCATGTGTTTATGAATGAGAGCTGTGTCCAGTGTTCTGAGAAAGAGCCTGACAAGTGTGTGAACTGATAAGATAAGAACTGCTCCAAATGATTTGACCAGGTTTATCTCTGTTCATATTCAGATTTGAATCAAATGATCAAACTGAACGCAGTCTTTTTTTGTTTTTTAACCATTAGCTTCAACATGATGAACTTTTATTCTTCAAAATGTTCTTGTTAAAATTGTTCCATTCTATTGACAGTGTGTGTGCACTGCTGTACTGACCCGTTGAGGCTGCTGAGGATGGAAGCCAGGCCCATGACCAGGTTGGCCACGGACAGGGCGTTAGCCGCATTCTTCCGGGCAAACTCTTTAAAGTGCAGGCCAGCGCGGTCACTCAGCAACAGCTTGTTCTTACACTGAAATAGACCTGAGGAGCACACAGAAAGTGAGACTCTGAAAGTAGAAACATCAACATACTAAAGAGCGACTGATGTGTTTTTTGTGGGCAGATCCTGATAACGATGGTTTAGACTTCACAGAAACTAATGACCAATAAGACAGATAGGGTTGATCTAGGTTATTTTACCAAAATTATGTTTTTTTTGTTTGTTTGTTTTTGGAGCAGTTATCTTTGCACATTAAAGTGATAAAATAAGGTGTTATGTGTATTCTTTAGGCAGTAGGTCGACCAAAACTAAATATTGGCCTCTGCTTGAGATTCAGGAGAAACAGACATGTATTAAAAAGTCCAAATCTCTGCCCAATATCGGCCAACCAATGTACAGTATATGAGTGTATCTCTACAACATACTCTGGTTGACTGAGGAGGCTGTCCTTACCCACTATGTAACATTTCTGGTCAGGGATCTTCCACAGTGGCATTAAACTGATCTATTTTGCATTTATTCAGTTACAAGTGTAGCTTACAAGAGCATTACTCAAAAATACACCTTGAAAAACATGCATTCTTACTATGAGTGGGGTCGTCTCTCCAGAGATCTGACCTGTAACTTGGATTGTCGGGATGGATAACGTGGATATGTTTAATGCCAAACTGCAGAAAATACCATGCAAAACAATAACATCCACAGAGAGACAAGCAGGTGGTGGACCCTCTCCGAAAAGTTACATAGTGCCTCTTTAAGTTGTGCATCTCTTCCTGGTAAAAAAGGCATAACTTACTGCTGATGTTTCTGTTATTAAAGGAGAACTCCGGCACATCTTAAGCTAAAGTCCGTTGCTAGAGGTGGTCGAATACTGTCAGAAGCTAAAAAAAACGGCACAGACTGAAACTGAAAGTTGTTGAAAGAAAATGGTTCGGTAATGCATTTTTTAACGTTTTTCAAAAAATATAATTCACTCTTTAATAAATGGGATTAGAAACGGCATCGGCAATCCAGTCTTTTGGGCTTTCACATGTGCAGTGGGAAATCAACAGAGGGAAGTGTAAGGCTGCTTATCAAGTTGTTTTCTAACGTTTCCAGACACTAATGAGTGAACCAGGCAGAGTGTTTTGTTTGTTAGACTTGTAGCTGTTGTAAGATGGGTTAAAGTGGTATTAAGCTTCTTCAGTGTGAAGCAAATTGGTGTTTTACATGGAAGTTAAGAATTTGCCCCCATCACTACACTAGTTTGTTGCATTGGCAGACTCGCTGCCGCCGAGGCAACACTAATCTGTGTCGTTTTTTGGCTTCTATTGGTATTTGATGACCTCTAGCAATGGACTTTAACTTCAAACGTGCCAGAGTTCACCTTTAAACTAACACATTTAACATGCATGGCATAAAATATGAAATATGTAGCTGAAATGAGGGAAGGATCAAACACACACAAACTGCAGTGGGCACTAGCACAGTCACCATTCTCCACAGCAGGGGGCGCTCCAACAGTACAGCACATACTAGACGTGAGATCAATAACTCACTCAAGCCTCTGCACTACTGAGCCAAGGCAGAACCCTTTGACCATTCAAACGTCCATAGCTTTTAGTATAATCAAAACATTAGTTGTAATCATGAGAACTAAATATGACAGAGCTTTCCATGGATGGTAAAGGCAGCGTTTAGTTACAAATACAAATCAACAGTGACAAAGGCCAACTGTCAGGTGACCAGACACAGCCTTCAGCCTCTGCTCCGAGGCCAGAGCTAGATTTCAATCAAACAGACAAAGACGTCCTTGTTTTGTGGCTGCTCTATTTGCTTGCATTATTCTGTCTCAAGTCATAGCATTGT
Organism: Odontamblyopus lacepedii; assembly: GCA_034769755.1. NCBI lineage: Eukaryota > Metazoa > Chordata > Actinopteri > Gobiiformes > Gobiidae > Odontamblyopus > Odontamblyopus lacepedii. The sequence continues at coordinate 40,325,650 of CM068345.1, read as the reverse complement.
CCCACAGAGCACACAGTGACCGGCAATGATGAAATAATACAACATTTGCAATAGAATCAATTGAAATCACTTTTTTAATACGGATTTGCCTGTGAGTCCAAAACCCATGGCTCAAGAGAGCAGGTGAGCAGAGCAACAGCACAACCAGAGAATATGTCACTTTTTAGGTGTGGGTGTCCATCAGATGCTCGTTTCCATAGTTACGTTATTGGTTGCCAGGAGTGTTCCACAGCATAGCATTAACCCTCGAAGACCTACGTTATGGTATACGAATATGTTTTATATAACCGCGCATAACTTTCAAACTGTAAAAGATAGAAACTTTTTTTCCCTCTGAAAGCGCTATGATGTTTCCGTACATAGCTGCCTCATTATTCTACATCACACTCACGCTGTGTGATGACTTGCCCAAAACAAGTGTCCAATAGGAACTTTGTTTTCAGCCAAACGCATGCTCTTCAATCCATTTTGATTGGCCAAAACTTTACCAAAGAGTAAAGTGAGTCAAGATGGTTGACACCTCTCGGCTGTGTTTGCTTTTAGCGATTGAAAAAGCTGCTCTAAGTGGAGTTAATTCTCACATACATGGCAAATTACGCATCTTGGTGTGCGTAATTGCGCGTCCCTTTCTGTTTTTATTTGAAAGGTTTATTTCACTCAAAATGAACAAATACAAATGTAATAAACGCCATTGAAATGCATTACAAGTGATGTGGCTCTGTTCTATGCTCTGACCCTGGACTTTACAGGAGCTGTTTCCATGACTGGCACCAGAAAAGTACTGGAGCGATTACACTTTTTTTGTTTTTAGGGCAATAAGGATATTTTTAATTTACTTACAGACTTGATATTTTGCATTTTTGCAGCTAAGGCCCTAAATTAAGCATTTTTAATGTCAAAAAAGTTGTTTATACATGTTTGCTGTGTGTTTTGTATAAAAGAGTGGGAATTTTATTTTCTCTTTTTTTTTCATCTCTATTTCTGGTCCTGTAGCTTTTATTACAGTCACATGACACAACTACAGCAGCAGATTGTGAAATAACAGGCTGTACTGAAAAAAGGATGTATAACACTTCATTATAGGGTAAAAGGGGCAGTTTTAAAAGCAAAATTAAGAAAAAAAAAAGAGGAAATGTACTAAAATTGCCCTTTGGTCTTCAGGGGTTAAACACATCTATTTCCAGGTCAGATCTGTCATAAGGGGACCACAGTAAGAATACATGTGTCAATTTGAGGATCTACACGACCAGTCAAAGGTTTGGATGCACTTTTTCATTTATTCCTCTTTTATTTTCAGGATTATTTACACTGTAGAACTGAAAAGCATCAAAACTATGAATGACACGTGTGGAATCTAGTTAAACTCAAATGAACTCAATCATAGCCACTCTTTGCTTCAAACATTGGGTTACACCCTTGGCATTTCTTCACCCTGACATGGCACAGGTGTGAAGGGAAAACCATTTCAGGAGACTTCACCATGAAGTTTACTGAGAGAAGGTCAAAGGTTTGCAGCATTATCCACAAAGTGGATACTATGAGGATTTTAAAATAAATATAATGAATGAAAGAGTGTATGTCCAGACTTTTGACAGGCAGTGTTAGTGTTATTTCTAAATAGCAACATACTATAACCATACTATGCAACGCAACCCTTCCAACTCCATGGAGACAAGAAGGTGACAGAATAATACAACAGGACTTTTATACAAAGAAATGAAAGGTCACATACAGATACAAGTGCGTGTATCAGCAGTGACATTTGTACATAGAACACAGAACGGTACAGGACCTGATGTGCCTAATGCAGGCCCTCCCACCAGAAAAGTTACATAGTACATCTTTAATCTGCACCTGGATTATCAGAAAATACCCCTCACTAAATAACACAGCAGTGAGTTGGTGGAAAACATTTTGTAGGCGCCTGAGCACTGTCATAGTAAAAACAACTTCAGAGTCAGCCAATGTGCTTGAAATAACACGCAACCTGACAGCCGAAGGGTGACGCCAGATCACACACAAAAGTGAGTTAAAAGCAGGTCCCTGTTTCTGGACTGCTGCCCCTTTAGTGCAATGCATGATGGGAAGCAAACCGTTATGTAAGAGCTCTGCTTAGTTACCTGGTAACAATCATAGAGTTAATGCCAAACAAAACATGCTTAGACTTGAGCTAAAGTAACCAACATAAATGAGTACATCTACCATCAGAGTACTACTGCAAACAGCTCCAGGTATTAGTACTAATCACTACGTGTTACTATAACTTATTTTCTACATGTAAGTGCTCTCATGTGAGCCCTGATAAACACTGCACTCACATGTTAGTCTCTTCAAAAAAGACCTTTTCATTAAGCTCTTTGTAATGCCTTTATAATTAGGGTTCACCATCCTCCTGATAATGAAGGAAAACAGCGTTTATTTCCTTAAAATAAAAATAAAATAAGACAAATCTGATCTGAGTTCTGCAGCTGTTATTTATCTGTTAAGCAACTACAAAATAACTTTGTATAAATAAAAGTTGAAAGATTATGAGAACGTTTCTGCAACAAGTCCTGTAAATACACCAAAGTACATGACAGGTGAGGATGGTTTTCTAGTTCAGCCTTTGTAAAAAAAATTATTTATTATTATTATTATTTTTTTTAGATTTTGTTTTCTGATTTTTGGCATTTATTTATTTATTTATTTATTTTAAAAGGGGACCATGTACCATTTGATGCATTGTACCAGAGTTAACCTCAGGCTAATTTACATCTGCAGTCCCCTGGCAGGGAAACAACCCATTTTAAAAGCTAAGCGCTTTAGTCACAAACTACTAAGGGTTGACCACCACATTACATATAAATATACTATTTACACATAAAATTAACTACAACCTCACATACACATACATACAGGACACTTTCATACAGAGCCAGTACCAATAGAGCACAAGACTAATGGTTACAACATTGAGTGCTCTTTAGTTGTTTTTTTTAGTTCTGTTTTAAAGCTTCTGAGTGTAACATAGGCTTTAATAGAATCAGGCAGCATATTCCACTGTGTTGTAGCCTTCACTGAAAATGCAGATTCAAAAAGCAGCTGTCCAAAAGCAGAGTAGCGAAAAGGTACAACACAGTCATGAAGTGACGCTATTCTTGTGGATTGTACAGAACCTGCAGCATGAGCGGCCACAAAATCATTCAAGCAGTCAGGAGCCAAGCCATTTAGAATTTTGAACACCATACAAAGATTGAAAAATTGAAAAATAATCTGAAGTTTTCAAAACTCAAAAGATTATGTTTAGCCAAGATGTTACAATGATAGTGCATTAGAGGCTTTTTATATAAAATCTTTAAGGCTTGTTTATACACTGACTCTGAAGGTCTAATTGCGGTTTCCCCAGCTTGTCCCCAACATGTAATACAATAGGACAAGTGGGAAAAAATAAGAACATGCATAAAAGTCCTGGCTGCTTCTAAAGCAAGACAAGGTCGAATGTGTCTAAAATTAGCCATGCTATATTTGATTGTTTTTATTGTATTCTTAATATGTTTTTTTTTTTTTTTAGATTTGAGTCTAATGTGACCCCGAGATATTTAAATTCAGACACACTGACAATTTTCTCTCTCTTAATGAAAACGTCGGAGGTGGAGTTTTGTGTATTAGTTTTTGAAAAAAACATGGCTTTGGTTTTACTGATATTTAGGCAAAGACAGGATTACTCAAGCTATTCAGTGACATCTGCCTGAACTATTTCCATATGACTAAACAGACTATTCACAGGTCTCAGTTTCCTGTTTATAGGCACGTTTTGAGCATTAGATTATATTTAGAATTTTTACATGTTTTGAATTGGTAATTACTATGACAACAGTCTGAACTATAATAAAAAAAAATAAAAAATTTCTTACCATACGATCATAAATGATTTTACAGTCTCTTATAACATGAAATAAACTACAGAGGACCTCAAATTAATGTACAGTAGGAAAGGAGATGCATAAAGTCGTGCCTACCAGAAGAGGGAGTCAGCAGGATCATGGTCGTCTCTTAGCAACAGCAACACCTGCAAGTTTACAAACAATACGGAACTTTTTTCATTATAAAAACACATTTGAAAGTGTAGCCTTGTAAATTACAAATATAGTTTGTCATCTGAACAACTTTTATAGATTTAATGTCATTGGAAAGCTGCTCCGTGTGCTCCCTGGAGCAGCGAAATCCGCTCTCATCAGCACCAAATGTGTGCGCTTCTCCCGTGCGTCTGCGTCATATTTATAGCAGCATAAGCGCGCGTTTTACTTAGAAATACCACAAAATATCCAGCCTTACCTGAAAAAAAAGTGAAAATCTGTTTATTGTTGTTTAAGGTGTACAAATCAGCACGTCCACGCCGGATCTTGCAGCAACTGAGTGGAAAAGAGTTGTTTTTGACGCTAAGTGGGTGTAAAATTGCGCAATGGTGACGGCAGAGTCAAAAGCTGGCTTTTACCTGTGGATACTCCGTGCGCGTTCTTATAGGGCGCATGAGGATATAGGCACCAGAATATTCCAGCAGAAGTGACGCCCCCATGTGGTCTTTTTCCCCCCCCCCCTCTCCTCGAATGTTCCTACGGTGCTACGGTGGCTCTGAGCCGCAAGTGTAAAAAAAAATAAATAAAAAAAATTAGATATTATCTCGTTATTTCGTGATATTATCTCGTTATTTCGAGATATTTCAAAAGTGTAAAAAAAGAGTTTTTAATTTTTTTTTAGATATTATCTCATTATTTCGAGATATTATCTCGTTATTTCGAGATAATATTATGTTGTCTAAGGTTGATATTATGTATTATTATTGTGAGACTATTATTGTAATATTGTTATCAGCCACTAGAGGGCAGACAATGATAGCAGGCGACAGTACTTAAGTGTTTATGACTTTAAACATAATTTTGGCAGTTCACCCATCAATTCGATAGGCCTATCTAAAAATATCTCTATAAACACCACATGACGTGCTATACGGCGATACTACTGGTTATGGGTTTATGGTGCGAATGATCTGTCCGATGCGCCTCCGCCACAGAGAGACAGAGAGAGCTGAGTGAGTGAGAGGTAAGAGAGAGAGAGAGAGAGAGAGCTAGAGAGAGAGAGAAAGAGAGCGAGAGAGAGAGAGAAAGAGAGAAAGAGAGAGAGAGAGAAAGAGAGAGAGAAAGAGAGAGAGAGAATGAGAGAGAGAGAGAGAGAGAGAGAGAGAGAGAGAAGCTGCTGCACGGTGAGGTCTGAGGGTCTTAACCTGTCTAAACATACAATATTATTCACCGTTGTCATCTTTTTATGACCGCAAATTGCTTTTCAGCCCATAATAAGCATTCTGAGACAATGTATGCAATCCTGACTTTAGAAGTAAAAACTTGTTAAAACTACACTGTGTGGAGGCTTCTCATGCTAAAATTACATGATTTTACACTTAAACATGCTGATAAATAAAATTTTGTAGCCAGGATAGCCCTATGGCTTCTATGCGTTACAATGCATTCTGGCTGAACATAACAAGTGAAGTTGTGGAAAAACTACAAAAGATGTCAATGCCATCTTTGCTGTGTAAGTAGGGCTTTGGGACCTGTACAAAATACATTTGGAATCTTGGTTCTATCTTATTCTATGCTGAAGTTATAACCGTTGTCATCTTTTTATGACCGCAAATTGCTTTTCAGCGCATAATAAGCATTCTGAGACAATGTATGCAATCCTGACTTTAGAAGTAAAAACTTGTGGAGATGTCAATGCCATTTTTGCTGTGTAAGTAGGGCTTTGGGAACTGTACAAAATACATTTGGAATCTTGGTTATATCTCATTCTACGCTGAAGTTATAACCGTTGTCATCTTTTTATGACAGCAAATTGCTTTTCAGGGCACAATAAGCATTACAATATATGCCATCCTGACTTTAGAAGTAAAAACTTGTTAAAACTACACTGTGTGGAGGCTTCTCATGCTAAAATTACATGATTTTACGCTTAAACATGCTGATAAATAGAATTTTGTGGCCAGGATAGCCCTATGACTTCTATGCGTTACTATGCATTCTGGCTGAACATAACAAGTGAAGTTGTGGAAAAACTACAAAAGATGTCAATGCCATTTTTGCTGTGTAAGTAGGGCTTTGGGACCTGTGCAAAATACATTTAGAATCTTGGTTCTATCTCATTCTATGCTGAAGTTATAACCGTTGTCATCTTTTTATGACCGCAAATTGCTTTTCAGCCCATAATAAGCATTCTGAGACAATGTATGCAATCCTGACTTTAGAAGTAAAAACTTGTTAAAACTACACTGTGTGGAGGCTTCTCATGCTAAAATTACATGATTTTACACTTAAACATGCTGATAAATAGAATTTTGTGGCCAGGATAGCCCTATGGCTTCTATGCGTTACAATGCATTCTGGCTGAACATAACAAGTGAAGTTGTGGAAAAACTACAAAAGATGTCAATGCCATTTTTGCTGTGTAAGTAGGGCTTTGGGACCTGTGCAAAATACATTTAGAATCTTGGTTCTATCTCATTCTATGCTGAAGTTATAACCGTTGTCATCTTTTTATGACCGCAAATTGCTTTTCAGCCCATAATAAGCATTCTGAGACAATGTATGCAATCCTGACTTTAGAAGTAAAAACTTGTTAAAACTACACTGTGTGGAGGCTTCTCATGCTAAAATTACATGATTTTACGCTTAAACATGCTGATGAATAGAATTTTGTGACCAGGATAGCCCTATGGCTTCTATGCGTTACAATGCATTCTGGCTGAACATAACAAGTGAAGTTGTGGAAAAACTACAAAAGATGTCAATGCCATCTTTGCTGTGTAAGTAGGGCTTTGGGACCTGTACAAAATACATTTGGAATCTTGGTTCTATCTCATTCTATGCTGAAGTTATAACCGTTGTCATCTTTTTATGACCGCAAATTGCTTTTCAGCGCATAATAAGCATTCTGAGACAATGTATGCAATCCTGACTTTAGAAGTAAAAACTTGTGGAGATGTCAATGCCATTTTTGCTGTGTAAGTAGGGCTTTGGGAACTGTACAAAATACATTTGGAATCTTGGTTATATCTCATTCTACGCTGAAGTTATAACCGTTGTCATCTTTTTATGACAGCAAATTGCTTTTCAGGGCACAATAAGCATTACAATATATGCCATCCTGACTTTAGAAGTAAAAACTTGTTAAAACTACACTGTGTGGAGGCTTCTCATGCTAAAATTACATGATTTTACACTTAAACATGCTGATAAATAGAATTTTGTGGCCAAGATAGCCCTATGGCTTCTATGCGTTACAATGCATTCTGGCTGAACATACCAAGTGAAGTTGTGGAAAAACTACAAAAGATGTCAATGCCATTTTTGCTGTGTAAGTAGGGCTTTGGGACCTGTGCAAAATACATTTAGAATCTTGGTTCTATCTCATTCTATGCTGAAGTTATAACCGTTGTCATCTTTTTATGACCGCAAATTGCTTTTCAGCCCATAATAAGCATTCTGAGACAATGTATGCAATCCTGACTTTAGAAGTAAAAACTTGTTAAAACTACACTGTGTGGAGGCTTCTCATGCTAAAATTACATGATTTTACGCTTAAACATGCTGATAAATAGAATTTTGTGGCCAGGATAGCCCTATGGCTTCTATGCGTTACAATGCATTCTGGCTGAACATAACAAGTGAAGTTGTGGAAAAACTACAAAAGATGTCAATGCCATTTTTGCTGTGTAAGTAGGGCTTTGGGACCTGCACAAAATACATTTAGAATCTTGGTTCTATCTCGTTCTATGCTGAAGTTATAACCGTTGTCATCTTTTTATGACCGCAAATTGCTTTTCAGCGCATAATAAGCATTCTGAGACAATGTATGCAATCCTGACTTTAGAAGTAAAAACTTGTTAAAACTACACTGTGTGGAGGCTTCTCATGCTAAAATTACATGATTTTACACTTAAACATGCTGATAAATAGAATTTTGTGGCCAGGATAGCCCTATGGCTTCTATGCGTTACAATGCATTCTGGCTGAACATAACAAATGAAGTTGTGGAAAAACTACAAAAGATGTCAATGCCATTTTTGCTGTGTAAGTAGGGCTTTGGGACCTGTACAAAATACATTTGGAATCTTGGTTCTATCTCATTCTATGCTGAAGTTATAACCGTTGTCATCTTTTTATGACCGCAAATTGCTTTTCAGCCCATAATAAGCCTTCTGAGACAATGTATGCAATCCTGACTTTAGAAGTAAAAACTTGTTAAAACTACAGTGTGGAGACGTATCATGCTAAAATAACATGATTTTACGCTTAAACATGCTGATAAATAGAATTTTGTGGCCAGGATAGCCCTATGGCTTCTATGCGTTACAATGCATTCTGGCTGAACATAACAAGTGAAGTTGTGGAAAAACTACAAAAGATGTCAATGCCATTTTTGCTGTGTAAGTGGGGCTTTGGGACCTGTACAAAATACATTTAGAATCTTGGTTCTATCTCATTCTATGCTGAAGTTAAATCTAGCTGTGCGCCTGAAGCTGATGTTTCCCAGCCGCGCGTTAGCCTGGCGGCTCGCGTCCAAGAGGAGCTGTCCAGTGCTGAAACGGAGAATGACGTCTTTTCCGCGGCTTTGACTCAGGGAAAGTTTTCAAACTCAGTTGCGCTAGGTAACTTGCCTCTTTTGTTTTCCCACCTTGAGGTTTCCCAGCGGACTGATGTTGTTCATTTGATTCAGTCTTACAGGTCACTGTTTGCCGACATTCCCAGTCAGACGCAGGTGCTTCGCCACGATATTGATGTGGGTGATTCACGACCTATAAAACAGCACCTTTACAGAGTAAATCCGGACAAACGGAGCCGTTTGAAAAAGCAGGTAGAGTACATGGTGAAACATGGCATTGCTGTAGTAGTGCGTGGAGTTCACCCTGTCTTCTCACCATAAAGGCCAATGGAGAGGACCGTTTTTGTACGGATTTCAGGAAAGTTAATGGGGTAACTAAACCTGACTGTTATCCTCTTCCTAGGATGGAGGATTGTGTCGATCATGTGGGCGCAGCGAAGTTTGTCACCAAGCTGGATCTCCTGAAGGGGTACTGGCAGGTGTGATCGCGCCAGAGAGATATTGGCATTTGTTACACCCGATGACTTCCTGGAGTACACGGTCATGGCTTTTGGCATGTGCAATGCCCCTGCAACGTTTCAACGGCTTATGAATGTGGTTTTGTCGGGTTTACCCTTCTGTGAGGCGTACCTCGATGATTTGGTCATTTGTTCTCCCTCCTGGGCGGAGCACGTTCGCCATTTGAGCACCGTTTTTGGGCGTCTGAGTGAGGCAAATTTAACTGTGAATCTGTCAAAATGTGAATTTGGCCAAGCGACAGTGACCTATCTGGGGAAGAGGGTCGGAGGAGGTGAAGTACGCCCAGTTCTAGCTAAAGTCGAGGCCATTTTGTCTGTTCCTGCTCCTGCCAATCGTACTGAGCTGCGCCGCTATTTGGCTATGGTGGGCTACTACAGGGGTTTTTGTAAGAACTTCTCCTCCGTAGCTTCACCACTCACTGATCTTCTTAGCCCTAAAGTGGACTTTGTTTGGTCAGACGCTTCCCAATCCGCGTTTGACCAAACAAAATCCTTACTGGTTAATGCCCCAGTTCTAGCTGCGCCACGTTTCGATGTACCGTTCAAACTCGCGGTAGATGCGTGTGACGCAGGGGTGGGAGCTGTTCTGTTACAAGATGGTCCGGAGGGAGTCGAGCATCCCGTGTCGTATTTTTCAAAGAAACTCAATAAACATCAGCGGTGGTACTCGACCATCGAAAAAGAAGCTTTAGCCTTAGTTATGGCCCTGGAGCACTTCGAAGTTTACGTGGGTGGCTCCAGTGTGCCTGTGCTGGTTTATACTGACCACAATCCTTTAGTTTTTTTGGACCGGATGAGAAACAAAAACCGCCGGCTCATGCATTGGTCTCTCCGTATCCAGCAATTCAAAATTTGCATTAAACATATCCGCGGCAAGGACAACGTAATTGCGGACGCGCTGTCACGCCTTTAGATTTTAACAAACAAAAAACACTTGGTCTGTGTGCACTGAATGGTTTGGTGGTGGTTAGACCGTTTTTGTTGTTGCCACCAAATATTCAGTGACTCTGGGTGAGGGTGTTACGTTTGGGCACCTTTTTGTGTTTCCGCTGTTATTTCGCCGTGTGATGGTTTTGGTGTTTTAAGTTCTTTTGTTTTTTCAGGGGGTGCTCATTTCCGGCGGCAGCCGTGAAATACGCGAGCCCGGCGCTCCGTCTGGCTCTCTCGCTCCTCCTCCTCCGCTGCTGCGCCCTCAGGTGCCGGAGCGCACGCCTCGCTCCGGGGGAGCTGCCGCTCACTCCCATGCTCTTGGTTTCCTTAGCCTTTTGTTAGCTTAGCTTTTTTTTGGGGTTGTCCTGGTGGGTCCGGACGTCCCCATTTTCAGTTTTAGTTTGCAGGGACAGTTAGCTGGGGTGGCGGTTTAGTTTGGTTAGGGACAGCGGTGTGCTGGCAGCTCCTACGGCCCTGTATAGGGTTGGCCTGTCCAGCACACCGTGCTTATTTTACGTTGGCCGGCTCACCAGGGCTTTTTCCTTTGTTACTTTTTCTTATTTGGGGCACGGGTTAAGGGTTTTTGTTTCTTGGCTCCCAGAGCCCACCACTCCAAGAGAAATAAATGAAAACTTGGTTAAATCCTTAACTTCGGTCTCCGTGTCCTGTATGAATATGTTGGGACTCCTTTTGGGTCGTAACATATTTATGTTACGACCCAAGCCTCCACAAACTGCAACTTTCTACAGTGTGTGGAGGCTTCTCATGCTAAAGTTACATGATTTTACGCTTAAACATGGTGATAAATAGAATTTTGTGGCCACGATAGCCCTATAGCTTCTATGGGTTACAATGCATTCTGGCTGAACATAACAAGTGAAGTTGTGGAAAAAGTACCTCCCACAGTGTGCAGTCAAAACAGCCCTGAAGTTTCTCCTGGGCCTCCGTGTCCCACAGTTTGACCTGCTTCTTAACTACACCCTCTCTCTGTAGTTTAGTGCGGTATGCTGGGACTAGGTGGACAACATTATGGTCTGCAGTACTGAGAGGAGGTTTTTTATAAGATCTGTATGCATCCTTTAAATTGCCATAGCAGAGGTCAATTGTTTTGTCGCCCCTGGTGGCACAGGACACATACTGGTGGTAAGTAGGAAGAGTCTTATTTAATCTGCAACCATTGAAGTCCCCTAAAACTAACACAGGAGAGTCAGGAGACGCGCTCTCGAGCCGTTGCACACATGACGTAATGGCTTCAGACGCGCGCGTGGCATTGCCTGATGGAGGGATATACACAAGTACCAGCGCAAATTGTCCGAACTCTCGTGGAAGGTACTTGGGTCTAAAAGTCAAAGCAAGCAGCTCCACATCGGGTGTACAACTCGAGTCAGTGACAGTAGCAGCTCTGCTCCAAGCCTGATTGACATATACACAGACTCCGCCCCCGTGCCTCTTCTGGCTGCTCGCAGTGTCCCGGTCCAGGCGCACAGGAGACCCGAAGCCGCTAAGCGAGAGCTGTGCATCCGCGATGGTGCTATCAAGCCAGGTCTCCGTGACGCAGATTAGCCCAGCATCCTTATATGCCCACTGGCACGAGACATTGACGTGTAGTTCATCCAGTTTGTTACGGAGCGAGCGGACATTTGGGAGCAAAATAGAGGGAAGAGGAGGGCTTTTTGATGTACCGGTTAGCCTCTTCAGTCTCTGCCTCACTCCACCCCTTCTCCCCCGCCTCCTACGTCGGTCAGAGCTGTTAGTTTTGCTGCCGGTTCCGTATCGGTTCGGGACGATCTCAGCGAAGAATTGTAGATCCGCTGGGATAGAATAGTCCACATCCCGCAAAAGTAGCAAATCCTCCCGACTGTAGCGCAAAGTTTTCGCTCTAGCTTTCAATACGAGCAGGGTTCCAGAGGTTAGCCATAGCACAAACAGCACATATAGCCCCCATTTCCTCATCGTGACAGGTAGGTTTGCGAGGAGAAATAAGTCCTTGAATATAGTTCAGTGTTGCACAAATCACACTCAACTTTAAAGCCGTTCATTAGGCATGATATGCCATTCACTGTCTCACGATCACGCACCAAAATTCACAGTTTAAGGCCCAAACAGTTCTTGACATGTACTTAACTCTAGTACTGCACACATGTACTTAACTCTAGTTACTAGAGTTAAGTACATTTGTGTAATACTAGAGTCTAGTATTACACAAATGTACTTAACTCTAGTACTACACACATGTACTTAACTCTAGTACTACACACATGTATTTAACTCTAGTTGTTCACACGTGTACTTAACTCTAGTACTACACACATGTACTTAACTCTAGTACTACACACATGTACTCTAGTACTACACACATGCACTTAACTAGTACTACACACATGTACTTAACTGTAGTACTACACACATTTACTTAAATCTAGTACTACACACATGTACTTAACTCTAGTAATACACACATGTACTTAACTGTAGTACTACACACATTTACTTAAATCTAGTACTACCCATATGTACTTAACTCTAGTACTACACAAATGTACTCTAGTACTACACACATGTATTTAACTCTAGTACTACACACATGTACTTAACTCTAGTACCACACACGTACTCTAGTACTACACACATGTACTTAACTCTAGTACCACACACATGTACTTAAGTCTTATACTACACACATGTACTCTAGTACTACAAACATGTACGTAACTCTAGTACTACACACATGTACTCTAGTACTACACACATGTACTTAACTCTAGTACTACACACATGTACTCTAGTACTACAGACATGTACTTAACTCTAGTACCACACACATGTACTCTAGTACTACACACATGTACTTAACTCTAGTACTACACAGATGTATTTAACTCTACTATTACACACATGTACTTAACTCTAGCACTACACACATGCACTCTAGTTCTACACACATGTACTTAAGTCTAGTACTTCACACATGTACTTAACTCTAGTATTACACACATGTACTTAACTCTCCTACTACACACATGTACTTAAGTCTAGTACTACACACATGTACTTAATTCTAGTACTACACACATGTACTTAACTCTAGTACTGCACAGTCGTACTTAACTCTAGTATTACACACATGTACTTAACTCTAGAAAATACACACATGTACTTAACTCTAGTACTGCACACATGTACTTAACTGTAGTACTACACACATTTACTTAAATCTAGTACTACCCATATGTACTTAACTCTAGTACTACACACATGTACTTAACTCTAATACTACACACATGTACTCTAGTACTACACACATGTACTTAACTCAAATATTACACACATGTACTTAACTCAAATATTACACACATGTACTTAACGCTAGTACTACACACATGTACTTAACGCTAGTATTACACACATGTACTCTAGTACTACACACATGTATTTAACTCTAGTACTACACACATGTACTTAACTCTAGTACTACACAGTTGTACTTCACTTGAGTACTATACGGATGTACTTAACTCTAGAACTACACACATATACTTAACTCGAGTACTACACAGATGTACTTAACTCTAGTACTACATACATGTACTTAACTCTAGTACAACACAGATGTACTTAAATCTGTCACTACACAGATGTACTTACCTCTAGTACTACACAGATGTACATAATTATAATACTGCAGAGATGTACTTAACTCTAGTACTACACACATGTACTTAACTCTAGTACTACACAGATGTACTTACCTCTAGTACTACACAGATGTACGTAATTATAATACTGCACAGATGTACTTAACTCTAGTACTACACACATGTACTTAACTCTAGTACTACACACATGTACACTAGTACTACACACATGTACTTAACTCTAGTACTACACACATGTACTTAACTATAGTACTACACACATGTACTTAACTCTAGTACTGCACAGTCGTACTTGACTCTAGTATTACACACATGTACTTAACTCTAGAAAATACACACATGTACTTAACTCTAGTACCACACACATGTACTTAACTCTAGTACTACACACATGTACTTAACTCTAGTACTACACACATGTACTTGACTCTAGTACTACACACATGTACTTAACTCTAGTACTACACACATGTACTTAACTCTAGTACTACACAGATGTATTTAACTCTACTATTACACACATGTACTTAACTCTAGTACTACACACATGCACTCTAGTTCTACACACATGTACTTAAGTCTAGTACTACACACATGTACTTAACTCTCCTACTACACACATGTACTTAAGTCTAGTACTACACACATGTACTTAACTCTAGTACTACACACATGTACTTAACTCTAGTACTACACACATGTACTTAACTCTAGTACTACACACATGTACTTAACTCTAGTACCACACACATGTACTTAAGTCTTATACTACACACATGTACTCTAGTACTACAAACATGTACGTAACTCTAGTACTACACACATGTACTCTAGTACTACACACATGTACTTAACTCTAGTACTACACACATGTACTCTAGTACTACAGACATGTACTTAACTCTAGTACCACACACATGTACTCTAGTACTACACACATGTACTTAACTCTAGTACTACACAGATGTATTTAACTCTACTATTACACACATGTACTTAACTCTAGCACTACACACATGCACTCTAGTTCTACACACATGTACTTAAGTCTAGTACTTCACACATGTTCTTAACTCTAGTATTACACACATGTACTTAACTCTCCTACTACACACATGTACTTAAGTCTAGTACTACACACATGTATTTAACTCTAGTACTACACACATGTACTTAACTCTAGTACTGCACAGTCGTACTTAACGCTAGTATTACACACATGTACTTAACTCTAGAAAATACACACATGTACTTAACTCTAGTACTACACACATGTACTTAACTGTAGTACTACACACATTTACTTAAATCTAGTACTACCCATATGTACTTAACTCTAGTACTACACACATGTACTTAACTCTAATACTACACACATGTACTCTAGTACTACACACATGTACTTAACTCAAATATTACACACATGTACTTAACTCAAATATTACACACATGTACTTAACGCTAGTACTACACACATGTACTTAACGCTAGTATTACACACATGTACTCCAGTACTACACACATGTACTTAACTCTAGTACTACACACATATACTTAACTCTAGTACTACACACACGTACTCTAGTACTACACACATATACTTAACTCTACTATTACACACATGTACTTAACTCTAGTACTACACACATGTACTCTAGTTCTACATACATGTACTTAACTCTAGTACTACACCCATGTACTTAACTCTCCTACTACACACATGTACTTAATTCTAGTACTACACACATGTACTTAACTCTAGTACTACACACATGTACTTAACTCTAGTACTACACACATGTACTTAACTCTAGTACTACACACATGTACTCTAGTACTACACACATGTACTTAACTCTAGTACTACACACATGTACTTAACTCTAGTACAACACACATGTACTTAACTCTAGTACCACACACATGTACTTAACTCTAGTAGGACGCAGATGTTCTTAACTCGAGTACTACACACATGTACTTAACTCTAGTACTACACACATGTACGTAACTCTAGTAGCAAACACATGTACTCTAGTACTACACACATGTACATAACTCTAGTACTACACACATGTACTTAACTCTAGTACTACACACATGTCTCTATACTACACACATGTTCTAGTACTACACTACAAACATGTACTCTACATGTACTTATCTCTACTACTACACACATGTACTCTAGTACTCTCTAGTACTACACACATGTACTTAACTCTAGTACTACACACATGTACTCTAGTACTACAGACATGTACTTAACTCTAGTACCACACACATGTACTCTAGTACTACACACATGTACTTAACTCTAGTACTACACAGATGTATTTAACTCTACTATTACACACATGTACTTAACTCTAGCACTACACACATGCACTCTAGTTCTACACACATGTACTTAAGTCTAGTACTTCACACATGTACTTAACTCTAGTATTACACACATGTACTTAACTCTCCTACTACACACATGTACTTAAGTCTAGTACTACACACATGTACTTAACTCAAATATTACACACATGTACTTAACGCTAGTACTACACACATGTACTTAACGCTAGTATTACACACATGTACTCTAGTACTACACACATGTATTTAACTCTAGTACTACACACATGTACTTAACTCTAGTACTACACAGTTGTACTTCACTTGAGTACTATACGGATGTACTTAACTCTAGAACTACACACATATACTTAACTCGAGTACTACACAGATGTACTTAACTCTAGTACTACATACATGTACTTAACTCTAGTACAACACAGATGTACTTAAATCTGTCACTACACAGATGTACTTACCTCTAGTACTACACAGATGTACGTAATTATAATACTGCACAGATGTACTTAACTCTAGTACTACACACATGTACTTAACTCTAGTACTACACACATGTACACTAGTACTACACACATGTACTTAACTCTAGTACTACACACATGTACTTAACTATAGTACTACACACATGTACTTAACTCTAGTACTGCACAGTCGTACTTGACTCTAGTATTACACACATGTACTTAACTCTAGAAAATACACACATGTACTTAACTCTAGTACCACACACATGTACTTAACTCTAGTACTACACACATGTACTTAACTCTAGTACTACACACATGTACTTGACTCTAGTACTACACACATGTACTTAACTCTAGTACTACACACATGTACTTAACTCTAGTACTACACAGATGTATTTAACTCTACTATTACACACATGTACTTAACTCTAGTACTACACACATGCACTCTAGTTCTACACACATGTACTTAAGTCTAGTACTACACACATGTACTTAACTCTCCTACTACACACATGTACTTAAGTCTAGTACTACACACATGTACTTAACTCTAGTACTACACACATGTACTTAACTCTAGTACCACACACGTACTCTAGTACTACACACATGTACTTAACTCTAGTACCACACACATGTACTTAAGTCTTATACTACACACATGTACTCTAGTACTACAAACATGTACTTAACTCTAGTACTACACACATGTACTCTAGTACTACACACATGTACTTAACTCTAGTACTACACACATGTACTCTAGTACTACAGACATGTACTTAACTCTAGTACCACACACATGTACTCTAGTACTACACACATGTACTTAACTCTAGTACTACACAGATGTATTTAACTCTACTATTACACACATGTACTTAACTCTAGCACTACACACATGCACTCTAGTTCTACACACATGTACTTAAGTCTAGTACTTCACACATGTACTTAACTCTAGTATTACACACATGTACTTAACTCTCCTACTACACACATGTACTTAAGTCTAGTACTACACACATGTACTTAACTCTAGTACTACACACATGTACTTAACTCTAGTACTGTACAGTCGTACTTAACTCTAGTATTACACACATGTACTTAACTCTAGAAAATACACACATGTACTTAACTCTAGTACTACACACATGTACTTAACTGTAGTACTACACACATTTACTTAAATCTAGTACTACCCATATGTACTTAACTCTAGTACTACGCACATGTACTTAACTCTAATACTACACACATGTACTCTAGTACTACACACATGTACTTAACTCAAATATTACACACATGTACTTAACTCAAATATTACACACATGTACTTAACGCTAGTACTACACACATGTACTTAACGCTAGTATTACACACATGTACTCTAGTACTACACACATGTACTTAACTCCAGTACTACACACATGTATTTAACTCTAGTACTACACACATGTACTTAACTCTAGTACTACACAGATGTATTTAACTCTACTATTACACACATGTACTTAACTCTAGTACTACACACATGTACTTAAGTCTAGTACTACACACATGTACTTAACTCTAGTACTGCACAGTCGTACTTAACTCTAGTATTACACACATGTACTTAACTCTAGGAAATACACACATGTACTTAACTCTAGTACTACACACATGTACTTAACTATAATACTACACACATGTATTTAACTCTAGTACTACACACATGTACTCTAGTACTACACACATGTACTTAACTCTAGTACTACACACATGTACTTAACTGTTGTACTTCACACATGTACTTAACTCTAGTATTACACACATGTAATCTAGTTCTACACACATGTACTTAACTCTATTACTACACACATGTACTCTAGTACTACAGACATGTACTTAACTCTAGTACCACACACATGTACTCTAGTACTACACACATGTACTTAACTCTAGTACTACACAGATGTATTTAACTCTACTATTACACACATGTACTTAACTCTAGTACTACACACATGCACTCTAGTTCTACACACATGTACTTAAGTCTAGTACTACACACATGTACTTAACTCTAGTACTACACACATGTACTTAACTCTAGTACTACACACATGTACTTAACTCTAGTACTACACACATGCACTTAACTCTATTACTACACACATGTAACTTAACTCTAGTACTACAGACATGTACTCTAGTACTACACACATGTACTTAACTCTAGTACTACACACATGTACTTAACTCTAGTACTACACACATGTATTTAACTCTAGTACTACACACATGTACTTAACTCTAGTACTACACAGATGTATTTAACTCTACTATTACACACATGTACTTAACTCTAGTACTACACACATGCACTCTAGTTCTACACACATGTACTTAAGTCTAGTACTACACACATGTACTTAACTCTAGTATTACACACATGTACTTAACTCTCCTACTACACACATGTACTTAAGTCTAGTACTACACACATGTACTTAACTCTAGTACTGCACAGTCGTACTTAACTCTAGTATTACACACATGTACTTAACTCTAGAAAATACACACATGTACTTAACTCTAGTACTACACACATGTACTCTAGTACTACACACATGTACTTAACTCTAGTACTACACACATGTACTCTAGTACTACACACATGTACTTAACTCTAGTACTACACTCATGTACTTAACTGTTGTCCTTCACACATTTACTTAACTCTAGTATTACACACATGTACTCCAGTACTACACACATGTACTTAACTCTATTACTACACACATGTACTCTAGTACTACAGACATGTACTTAACTCTAGTACTACAGACATGTACTCTAGTACTACACACATGTACTTAACTCTAGTACTACACTCATGTACTTAACTGTTGTCCTTCACACATTTACTTAACTCTAGTATTACACACATGTAATCTAGTTCTACACACATGTACTTAACTCTATTACTACACACATGTACTCTAGTACTACAGACATGTACTTAACTCTAGTACCACACACATGTACTCTAGTACTACACACATGTACTTAACTCTAGTACTACACAGATGTATTTAACTCTACTATTACACACATGTACTTAACTCTAGGAAATACACACATGTACTTAACTCTAGTACTACACACATGTACTCTAGTACTACACACATGTACTTAACTCTAGTACTACACACATGTACTTAAGTCTAGTTCTACACACATGTACTTAAGTCTAGTACTACACACATGTACTTAACTCTAGTACTACACACATGTACTTAACTCTAGTACTACACACATGCACTTAACTCTATTACTACACACATGTAACTTAACTCTAGTACTACAGACATGTACTCTAGTACTACACACATGTACTTAACTCTAGTACTACACACATGTACTTAACTCTAGTACTACACACATGTACTTAACTCTACTACTACACACATGTACTTAACTCTAGTACTACACACATGTACTTGACTCTAGTACTACACACATTTACTTAAATCTAGTACTACCCATATGTACTTAACTCTAGTACTACACAAATGTACTCTAGTACTACACACATGTATTTAACTCTAGTACTACACACATGTACTTAACTCTAGTACCACACACGTACTCTAGTACTACACACATGTACTTAACTCTAGTACCACACACATGTACTTAAGTCTTGTACTACACACATGTACTCTAGTACTACAAACATGTACTTAACTCTAGTACTACACACATGTACTCTAGTACTACACACATGTACTTAACTCTAGTACTACACACATGTACTCTAGTACTACAGACATGTACTTAACTCTAGTACCACACACATGTACTCTAGTACTACACACATGTACTTAACTCTAGTACTACACAGATGTATTTAACTCTACTATTACACACATGTACTTAACTCTAGCACTACACACATGCACTCTAGTTCTACACACATGTACTTAAGTCTAGTACTACACACATGTACTTAACTCTAGTACTACACACATGTACTTAACTCTAGTACTGCACAGTCGTACTTAACTCTAGTATTACACACATGTACTTAACTCTAGTACTACACACATGTACTTAACTCTAGTACTACACACATGTACTTAACTCTAGTACTACACACATGTACTTAAATCTAGTACTACACACATGTACTTAACTCTAGTACTACACACATGTACTTAACTCTAATACTACACACATGTACTCTAGTACTACACACATGTACTTAACTCAAATATTACACACATGTACTTAACTCAAATATTACACACATGTACTTAACGCTAGTACTACACACATGTACTTAACGCTAGTATTACACACATGTACTCTAGTACTACACACATGTACTTAACTCCAGTACTACACACATGTATTTAACTCTAGTACTACACACATGTACTTAACTCTAGTACTACACAGATGTATTTAACTCTACTATTACACACATGTACTTAACTCTAGTACTACACACATGCACTCTAGTTCTACACACATGTACTTAAGTCTAGTACTACACACATGTACTTAACTCTAGTATTACACACATGTACTTAACTCTCCTACTACACACATGTACTTAAGTCTAGTACTACACACATGTACTTAACTCTAGTACTGCACAGTCGTACTTAACTCTAGTATTACACACATGTACTTAACTCTAGTACTACACACATGTACTTAACTCTAGTACTACACACATGTACTCTAGTACTACACACATGTACTTAACTCTAGTACTACACACATGTACTTAACTCTAGTACTACACACATGTACTTAACTCTAGTACTACACACATGTACTTAACTCTAGTACTACACACATGTACTTAACTCTAGTACTTCACACATGTACTTAACTCTAGTATTACACACATGTACTTAACTCTAGTACTACACACATGTACTTAACTCTAGTACTACACACATGTACTCTAGTACTACACACATGTACTTAACTCTAGTACTACACACATGTACTTAACTCTAGTACTACACACATGTACTTAACTCTAGTACTACACAGATGTATTTAACTCTACTATTACACACATGTACTTAACTCTAGTACTACACACATGCACTCTAGTTCTACACACATGTACTTAAGTCTAGTACTACACACATGTACTTAACTCTAGTACTACACACATGTACTTAACTCTAGTACTACACACATGTACTCTAGTACTACACACATGTACTTAACTCTATTACTACACACATGTACTTAACTCTAGTACTACAGACATGTACTCTAGTACTACACACATGTACTTAACTCTAGTACTACACACATGTACTTAACTCTAGTACTACACACATGTACTTAACTCTAGTACTACACACATGTACTTAACTCTGGTACTACACACATGTACTTAACTCTAGTACTACACAAATGTACTTAACTCTAGTATTACACAAATGTACTTAATTCTAGCACTAAACACATGTACTTAATTCTAGTTCTACACACATGTACTTAACTCTAGTACTACACACATGTACTTAACTCTCCTACTACACACATGTACTTAAGTCTAGTACTACACACATGTACTTAACTCTAGTACTACACACATGTACTTAACTCTAGAAAATACACACATGTACTTAACTCTAGTACTACACACATGTACTTAACTGTAGTACTACACACATGTACTTAAGTTTAGTACTACACACATGTACTTAACTCTAGTACTACACACATGTACTTAACTCTAGTACTACACACATGTACTTAACTCTAGTACTACACACATGTACTTAACTCTAGTACTACACACATGTACTTAACTCTAATACTACACACATGTACTTAACTCTAGTACTACACACATGTACTTAACTCTAGTACTACACACATGTACTTAACTCTACTACTACACACATGTACTTAACTCTAGTACTACACACATGTACTTATCTCTAGTACTACACACATGTACTTAACTCTAGTACTACACACATGTACTTAACTCTAGTACTACACACATGTACTTAACTCTAGTACTACACACATGTACTTAACTCTAGTACTACACACATGTACTTAACTCTAGTACTACACACATGTACTTAACTCTAGTACTACACACATGTACTTAACTCTAGTACTACACACATGTACTTAACTCTAGTACTACACACATGTACTTAACTCTAGTACTACACACATGTACTTAACTCTAGTACTACACACATGTACTTAACTCTAGTACTACACACATGTACTTAACTCTAGTACTACACACATGTACTTAACTCTAGTACTACACACATGTACTTAACTCTAGTACTACACACATGTACTTAACTCTAGTACTACACACATGTACTTAACTCTAGTACTACACACATGTACTTAACTCTAGTACTACACACATGTACTTAACTCTAGTACTACACACATGTACTTAACTCTAGTACTACACACATGTACTTAACTCTAGTACTACACACATGTACTTAACTCTAGTACTACACACATGTACTTAACTCTAGTACTACACACATGTACTTAACTCTAGTACTACACACATGTACTTAACTCTAGTACTACACACATGTACTTAACTCTAGTACTACACACATGTACTTAACTCTAGTACTACACACATGTACTTAACTCTAGTACTACACACATGTACTTAACTCTAGTACTACACACATGTACTTAACTCTAGTACTACACACATGTACTTAACTCTAGTACTACACACATGTACTTGACTCTAGTACTACACACATGTACTTAACTCTAGTACTACACACATGTACTCTAGTACTACACACATGTACTTAACTCTAGTACTACACACATGTACTCTAGTACTACACACATGTACTTAACTCTAGTACTACACACATGTACTTAACTCTAGTACTACACACATGTACTTAACTCTAGTACTACACAGATGTATTTAACTCTACTATTACACACATGTACTTAACTCTAGTACCACACACATGCACTCTAGTACTACACACATGTACTTAAGTCTAGTACTACACACATGTACTTAACTCTAGTACTACACACATGTACTTAACTCTAGTACTACACACATGTACTTAACTCTAGTACTACACACATGTACTTGACTCTAGTACTACACACATGTACTTAACTCTAGTATGACACACATGTACTCTAGTACTACACACATGTACTTAACTCTAGTGCTACACACATGTACTCTAGTAGTACACACATGTACTTAACGCTAGTATTACACACATGTACTCTAGTACTACACACATGTACTTAACTCTAGTATTACACATAGGTACTTAACTCTAGTACTACACACATGTACTTAACTCGAGTACTACACACATGTACTTAACTCTAGTACTACACACATGTACTTAACTCTAGTACTACACACATGTACTTAACTCTAGTACTACACACATGTACTCTAGTACTACACACATGTACTTAACTCTAGTACTACACACATGTACTCTAGTACTACACACATGTACTTAACTCTAGTACTACACACATGTACTTAACTCTAGTACTACACACATGTACTTAACTCTAGTACTACACACATGTACTTAACTCTAGTACTACACACATGTACTTAACTCTAGTACTACACACATGTACTCTAGTACTACACACATGTACTTAACTCTAGTACTACACACATGTACTCTAGTACTACACACATGTATTTAACTCTAGTACTACACACATGTACTTAACTCTAGTTCTACACACATGTACTTAACTCTTGTACTACACCCATGTACTTAACTCTCCTACTACACACATGTACTCTAGTACTACACACATGTACTTAACTCTAGTACTACACACATGTACTTAACTCTAGTACTACACACATGTACTTAACTCTAGTACTACACACATGTACGTAATTCTAGTACTACACACATGTACTCTAGTACTACACACATGTACTTAACTCTAGTACTACACACATGTACTTAACTCTATTACTACACACATGTACTTAACTCTAGCACTACACACATGTACTCTAGTACTACACACATGTACTTAACTCTAGTACTACACACATGTACTTAAATCTATTACTACACACATGTACTTAACTCTAGTACTACACACATGTACATGTACTTTACTCTAGTACTACACACATGTACTTAACTCTAGTACTACACACATGTACTTAACTCTAGTACTACACACATGTACTTAACTCTAGTACTACACACATGTACTTAACTCTAGTACTACACACATGTACTTAACTCTAGTATTACACACATGTACTTAACTCCAGTACTACACACATGTACTTAACTCTAGTACTACACACATGTACTTAACTCTAGTACTACACACATGTACTTAACTCTAGTACTACACACATGTACTTAACTCTAGTACTACACACATGTACTCTAGTACTACACACATGTACTTAACTCTAGTACTACACACATGTCCTTAACTCTAGTACTACACACATGTATTTAACTCTAGTATTACACACATGTACTTAACTCTAGTACTACATACATGTACTTAACTCTAGTACTACACACATGTACTTAACTCTAGTTGTACACACATATACTTAACTCTAGTACTGCACAGTTGTACTCAACTCTAGTACTACAAACATATACTTAACTCTAGTACTACACACATGTACTTGACTCTAGTACTACACACATGTACTTAACTCTAGTACTACACACATGTACTCTAGTACTACACACATATACTTAACTCTAGTACTACACACATGTACTTAACTCTAGTACTACACACATGTACTTAACTCTAGTACTACACACATGTACTTAACTCTAGTACTACACACATGTACTTAACTCTAGTACTACACACATGTACTAAACTCTAGTACTACACACATGTACTTAACTCTAGTACTAGACACATGTACTTAACTCTAGTACTACACACATGTACTTAACTCTAGTACTACACACATGTACTTAACTCTAGTACTACACACATGTACTTAACTCTAGTACTACACACATGTACTTAACTCTAGTACTACACACATGTACTTAACTCTAGTACTACACACATGTACTTAACTCTAGTACTACACACATGTACTTAACTCTAGTACTACACACATGTACTTAACTCTAGTACTACACACATGTACTTAACTCTAGTACTACACACATGTACTTAACTCTAGTACTACACACATGTACTTAACTCTAGTACTACACACATGTACTTAACTCTAGTACTACACACATGTACTTAACTCTAGTACTACACACATGTACTTAACTCTAGTACTACACACATGTACTTAACTCTAGTACTACACACATGTACTTAACTCTAGTACTACACACATGTACTTAACTCTAGTACTACACACATGTACTTAACTCTAGTACTACACACATGTACTTAACTCTAGTACTACACACATGTACTTAACTCTAGTACTACACACATGTACTTAACTCTAGTACTACACACATGTACTTAACTCTAGTACTACACACATGTACTTAACTCTAGTACTACACACATGTACTTAACTCTAGTACTACACACATGTACTTAACTCTAGTACTACACACATGTACTTAACTCTAGTACTACACACATGTACTTAACTCTAGTACTACACACATGTACTTAACTCTAGTACTACACACATGTACTTAACTCTAGTACTACACACATGTACTTAACTCTAGTACTACACACATGTACTTAACTCTAGTACTACACACATGTACTTAACTCTAGTACTACACACATGTACTTAACTCTAGTACTACACACATGTACTTAACTCTAGTACTACACACATGTACTTAACTCTAGTACTACACACATGTACTTAACTCTAGTACTACACACATGTACTTAACTCTAGTACTACACACATGTACTTAACTCTAGTAATACACACATGTACTTAACTCTAGTTCTACACACATGTACTTAACTCTATTACTACACACATGTACTCTACTCTGGTACTACACACATGTATTTAACTCTAGTACCACACACATGTACTTAACTCTAGTACCACACACATGTACTCTAGTACTACACACATGTACTTAACTCTAGTACTACACAGATGTATTTAACTCTACTATTACACACATGTACTTAACTCTAGCACTACACACATGCACTCTAGTTCTACACACATGTACTTAAGTCTAGTACTTCACACATGTACTTAACTCTAGTATTACACACATGTACTTAACTCTCCTACTACACACATGTACTTAAGTCTAGTACTACACACATGTACTTAACTCTAGTACTACACACATGTACTTAACTCTAGTACTGCACAGTCGTACTTAACTCTAGTATTACACACATGTACTTAACTCTAGAAAATACACACATGTACTTAACTGTAGTACTACACACATTTACTTAAATCTAGTACTACCCATATGTACTTGACTCTAGTACTACACACATTTACTTAAATCTAGTACTACCCATATGTACTTAACTCTAATACTACACACATGTACTCTAGTACTACACACATGCACTTAACTCAAATATTACACACATGTACTTAACTCAAATATTACACACATGTACTTAACTCTAGTACTACACACATGTACTTAACGCTAGTATTACACACATGTACTCTAGTACTACACACATGTATTTAACTCTAGTACTACACACATGTACTTAACTCTAGTACTACACAGATGTACTTCACTTGAGTACTATACGGATGTACTTAACTCTAGAACTACACACATATACTTAACTCGAGTACTACACAGATGTACTTAACTCTAGTACTACATACATGTACTTAACTCTAGGACAACACAGATGTACTTAAATCTGTCACTACACAGATGTACTTACCTCTAGTACTACACAGATGTACATAATTATAATACTGCACAGATGTACTTAACTCTAGTACTACACAGATGTACTTACCTCTAGTACTACGCAGATGTAAGTAATTATAATGCTGCACAGATGTACTTAACTCTAGTACTACACACATGTACTTAACTCTAGGACTACACACATGTACACTAGTACTACACACATGTACTTAACTCTAGTACTACACACATGTACTTAACTATAATACTACACACATGTACTTAACTCTAGTACTACACACATATACTTAACTCGAATACTACACAGATGTACTTAACTCTAGTAATACACACATGTACTTAACTGTAGTACTACACACATTTACTTAAATCTAGTTCTACCCATATGTACTTAACTCTAGTACTACACAAATGTACTCTAGTACTACACACATGTATTTAACTCTAGTACTACACACATGTACTTAACTCTAGTACCACACACGTACTCTAGTACTACACACATGTACTTAACTCTAGTACTACACACATGTACTTAACTCTTGTACTACACACATGTACTCTAGTAAGACAAACATGTACTTAACTCTAGTACTTCACACATGTACTTAACTCTAGTACCACACACATGTACTCTAGTACTGCACACATGTACTTTACTCTAGTACTACACACATGTACTTAACTCTAGTACCACACACATGTACTCTAGTACTACACACATGTACTTAACTCTAGTACTACACACATGTACTTAACTCTAGTACTACACACATGTACTTAACTCTAGTACTACACACATGTACTTAACTCTAGTACTACACACATGTACTTAACTCTAGTACTACACACATGTACTTAACTCTAGTACTACACACATGTACTTAACTCTAGTACTACACACATGTACTCTAGTACTACACACATGTACTTAACTCTAGTACTACACACATGTACTTAACTCTAGTACTACACACATGTACTTAACTCTAGTACTACACAAATGTACTTAACTCTAGTACTACACACATGTATTTAACTCTAGTACTACACACATGTACTCTAGTACTACACACATGTACTTAACTCTAGTACTACACATGTATTTAACTCTAGTACTACACACATGTACTTAACACTAGTACTAGACACATGTACTTAACTCTAGTACTACACACATGTACTTAACTCTAGTACTACACACATGTACTTAACTCTAGTACCACACACATGTACTCTAGTACTACACACATGTACTTAACTCTAGTACTACACACATGTACTTAACTCTAGTACTACACACATGTACTCTAGTACTACACACATGCACTTAACTCTAGTACTACACACATGTACTTAACTCTAGTACTACACACATGTACTTAACTCTAGTACTACACACATGTACTTAACTCTAGTACTACACACATGTACTTAACTCTAGTACTACACACATGTACTCTAGTACTACACACATGTACTTAACTCTAGTACTACACACATGTACTTAACTCTAGTACTACACACATGTACTTAACTCTACTACTACACACATGTACTTAACTCTAGTACTACACACATGTACTTGACTCTAGTACTACACACATTTACTTAAATCTAGTACTACCCATATGTACTTAACTCTAGTACTACACAAATGTACTCTAGTACTACACACATGTATTTAACTCTAGTACTACACACATGTACTTAACTCTAGTACCACACACGTACTCTAGTACTACACACATGTACTTAACTCTAGTACCACACACATGTACTTAAGTCTTGTACTACACACATGTACTCTAGTACTACAAACATGTACTTAACTCTAGTACTACACACATGTACTCTAGTACTACACACATGTACTTAACTCTAGTACTACACACATGTACTCTAGTACTACAGACATGTACTTAACTCTAGTACCACACACATGTACTCTAGTACTACACACATGTACTTAACTCTAGTACTACACAGATGTATTTAACTCTACTATTACACACATGTACTTAACTCTAGCACTACACACATGCACTCTAGTTCTACACACATGTACTTAAGTCTAGTACTTCACACATGTACTTAACTCTAGTATTACACACATGTACTTAACTCTCCTACTACACACATGTACTTAAGTCTAGTACTACACACATGTACTTAACTCTAGTACTACACACATGTACTTAACTCTAGTATTACACACATGTACTTAACTCTAGAAAATACACACATGTACTTAACTGTAGTACTACACACATTTACTTAAATCTAGTACTACCCATATGTACTTAACTCTAGTACTACACACATGTACTTAACTCTAATACTACACACATGTACTCTAGTACTACACACATGCACTTAACTCAAATATTACACACATGTACTTAACTCAAATATTACACACATGTACTTAACTCTAGTACTACACACATGTACTTAACGCTAGTATTACACACATGTACTCTAGTACTACACACATGTATTTAACTCTAGTACTACACACATGTACTTAACTCTAGTACTACACAGATGTACTTCACTTGAGTACTATACGGATGTACTTAACTCTAGAACTACACACATATACTTAACTCGAGTACTACACAGATGTACTTAACTCTAGTACTACATACATGTACTTAACTCTAGGACAACACAGATGTACTTAAATCTGTCACTACACAGATGTACTTACCTCTAGTACTACACAGATGTACATAATTATAATACTGCACAGATGTACTTAACTCTAGTACTACACAGATGTACTTACCTCTAGTACTACGCAGATGTAAGTAATTATAATGCTGCACAGATGTACTTAACTCTAGTACTACACACATGTACTTAACTCTAGGACTACACACATGTACACTAGTACTACACACATGTACTTAACTCTAGTACTACACACATGTACTTAACTATAATACTACACACATGTACTTAACTCTAGTACTACACACATATACTTAACTCGAATACTACACAGATGTACTTAACTCTAGTAATACACACATGTACTTAACTGTAGTACTACACACATTTACTTAAATCTAGTTCTACCCATATGTACTTAACTCTAGTACTACACAAATGTACTCTAGTACTACACACATGTATTTAACTCTAGTACTACACACATGTACTTAACTCTAGTACCACACACGTACTCTAGTACTACACACATGTACTTAACTCTAGTACTACACACATGTACTTAACTCTTGTACTACACACATGTACTCTAGTAAGACAAACATGTACTTAACTCTAGTACTTCACACATGTACTTAACTCTAGTACCACACACATGTACTCTAGTACTGCACACATGTACTTTACTCTAGTACTACACACATGTACTTAACTCTAGTACTACACACATGTACTCTAGTACTACACACATGTACTTAACTCTAGTACTACACACATGTACTCTAGTAGTACACACATGTACTTAACTCTAGTACTACAAACATGTACTCTAGTACTACACACATGTACTTAACTCTAGTACTACACAGATGTATTTAACTCTACTATTACACACATGTACTTAACTCTAGTACTACACACATGCACTCTAGTTCTACACACATGTACTTAAGTCTAGTACTACACACATGTACTTAACTCTAGTACTACACACATGTACTTAACTCTAGTACTACACACATGTACTTAACTCTAGTACTACACACATGTACTTAACTCTAGTACTACACACATGTACTTAACTCTAGTACTACACACATGTACTTAACTCTAGTACTACACACATGTACTTAACTCTAGTACTACACACATGTACTTAACTCTAGTACTACACACATGTACTTAACTCTAGTACTACACACATG
This sequence comes from Odontamblyopus lacepedii, assembly GCA_034769755.1. Lineage (NCBI taxonomy): Eukaryota > Metazoa > Chordata > Actinopteri > Gobiiformes > Gobiidae > Odontamblyopus > Odontamblyopus lacepedii. The sequence goes on along the minus strand of CM068345.1, from coordinate 40,294,278 downwards.
TACTTAACTCTAGTACTACACACATGTACTTAACTCTAGTACTACACACATGTACTTAACTCTAGTACTACACACATGTACTTAACTCTAGTACTACACACATGTACTCTAGTACTACACACATGTACTTAACTCTAGTACTACACACATGTACTTAACTCTAGTACTACACACATGTACTTAACTCTAGTACTACACACATGTACTTAACTCTAGTACTACACACATGTACTTAACTCTAGTACTACACACATGTACTCTAGTACTACACACATGTACTTAACTCTAGTACTACACACATGTACTTAACTCTAGTACTACACACATGTACTTAACTCTAGTACTACACACATGTACTTAACTCTAGTACTACACACATGTACTTGACTCTAGTACTACACACATTTACTTAAATCTAGTACTACCCATATGTACTTAACTCTAGTACTACACAAATGTACTTAACTCTAGTACTACACACATGTAGTTAACTCTAGTACTACACACATGTACTTAACTCTAGTACCACACACATGTACTCTAGTACTACACACATGTACTTAACTCTAGTACCACACACATGTACTTAAGTCTTGTACTACACACATGTACTCTAGTACTACAAACATGTACTTAACTCTAGTACTACACACATGTACTCTAGTACTACACACATGTACTTAACTCTAGTACTACACACATGTACCTAGTACTACAGACATGTACTTAACTCTAGTACTACACACATGTACTCTAGTACTACACACATGTACTTAACTCTAGTACTACACAGATGTATTTAACTCTACTATTACACACATGTACTTAACTCTAGCACTACACACATGCACTCTAGTTCTACACACATGTACTTAAGTCTAGTACTTCACACATGTACTTAACTCTAGTATTACACACATGTACTTAACTCTCCTACTACACACATGTACTTAAGTCTAGTACTACACACATGTACTTAACTCTAGTACTACACACATGTACTTAACTCTAGTACTGCACAGTCGCATTTTAACTCTAGTATTACACACATGTACTTAACTCTAGAAAATACACACATGTACTTAACTGTAGTACTACACACATTTACTTAAATCTAGTACTACCCATATGTACTTAACTCTAGTACTACACACATGTACTTAACTCTAATACTACACACATGTACTCTAGTACTACACACATGCACTTAACTCAAATATTACACACATGTACTTAACTCAAATATTACACACATGTACTTAACTCTAGTACTACACACATGTACTTAACGCTAGTATTACACACATGTACTCTAGTACTACACACATGTATTTAACTCTAGTACTACACACATGTACTTAACTCTAGTACTACACAGATGTACTTCACTTGAGTACTATACGGATGTACTTAACTCTAGAACTACACACATATACTTAACTCGAGTACTACACAGATGTACTTAACTCTAGTACTACATACATGTACTTAACTCTAGGACAACACAGATGTACTTAAATCTGTCACTACACAGATGTACTTACCTCTAGTACTACACAGATGTACATAATTATAATACTGCACAGATGTACTTAACTCTAGTACTACACAGATGTACTTACCTCTAGTACTACGCAGATGTACGTAATTATAATGCTGCACAGATGTACTTAACTCTAGTACTACACACATGTACTTAACTCTAGTACTACACACATGTACACTAGTACTACACACATGTACTTAACTATAATACTACACACATGTACTTAACTCTAGTACTACACACATATACTTAACTCGAATACTACACAGATGTACTTAACTCTAGTAATACACACATGTACTTAACTGTAGTACTACACACATTTACTTAAATCTAGTTCTACCCATATGTACTTAACTCTAGTACTACACACATGTACTTAACTCTAGTACTACACACATGTACTTAACTCTAGTACTACACACATGTACTTAACTCTAGTACTACACACATGTACTTAACTCTAGTACTACACACATGTACTTAACTCTAGTACCACACACATGTACTCTAGTACTACACACATGTACTTAACTCTAGTACTACACACATGTACTTAACTCTAGTACTACACACATGTACTCTAGTACTACACACATGTACTTAACTCTAGTACTACACACATGTACTTAACTCTAGTACTACACACATGTACTTAACTCTAGTACTACACACATGTACTCTAGTACTACAGACATGTACTTAACTCTAGTACCACACACATGTACTCTAGTACTACACACATGTACTTAACTCTAGTACTACACAGATGTATTTAACTCTACTATTACACACATGTACTTAACTCTAGTACTACACACATGTACTTAACTCTAGTACTACACACATGTACTTAAGTCTAGTACTACACACATGTACTTAACTCTAGTACTACACACATGTACTTAACTCTAGTACTACACACATGTACTCTAGTACTACACACATGTACTTAACTCTAGTACTACACACATGTACTTAACTCTAGTACTACACACATGTACTTAACTCTAGTACTACACACATGTACTTAACTCTAGTACTACACACATGTACTTAACTCTAGTACTACACACATGTACTTGACTCTAGTACTACACACATTTACTTAAATCTAGTACTACCCATATGTACTTAACTCTAGTACTACACAAATGTACTCTAGTACTACACACATGTATTTAACTCTAGTACTACACACATGTACTTAACTCTAGTACCACACACGTACTCTAGTACTACACACATGTACTTAACTCTAGTACTACACACATGTACTTAAGTCTTGTACTACACACATGTACTCTAGTACTACAAACATGTACTTAACTCTAGTACTACACACATGTACTCTAGTACTACACACATGTACTTAACTCTAGTACTACACACATGTACTTAACTCTAGTACTACAGACATGTACTTAACTCTAGTACTACACACATGTACTCTAGTACTACACACATGTACTTAACTCTAGTACTACACAGATGTATTTAACTCTACTATTACACACATGTACTTAACTCTAGTACTACACACATGCACTCTAGTTCTACACACATGTACTTAACTCTAGTACTACACACATGTACTTGACTCTAGTACTACACACATTTACTTAAATCTAGTACTACCCATATGTACTTAACTCTAGTAATACACACATGTACTTAACTCTACTACTACACAGATGTACTTAACTCTAGTAATACACATGTACTTAACTCTAGTATTACACACATGTACTTAACTCTAGTACTACACACATGTACTTAACTCTAGTACTACACACATGTACTTAATTCTAGTACTACACACATGTACTTAACTCTAGTACTACACACATGTACTTAACTCTAGTACTACACACATGTACTCTAGTACTACACACATGTACTTAACTCTAGTACTACACACATGTACTTAACTCTAGTACTACACACATGTACTTAACTCTAGTACTACACACATGTACTTAACTCTAGTACTACACACATGTACTTAACTCTAGTACTACACACATGTACTTAACTCTAGTACTACACACATGTACTTAACTCTACTACTACACACATGTACTTAACTCTAGTACTACACACATGTACTTAACTCTAGTACTACACACATGTACTTAACTCTAGTTCTACACACATGTACTTAAGTCTAGTACTACACACATGTACTTAACTCTAGTACTACACACATGTACTTAACTCTAGTATTACACACATGTACTCTAGTACTACACACATGTATTTAACTCTAGTACTACACACATGTACTTAACTCTAGTACTACACAGATGTACTTCACTTGAGTACTATACGGATGTACTTAACTCTAGTACTACACACATGTACTTAACTCTAGTACTACACACATGTACTTAACTCTAGTACTACATACATGTACTTAACTCTAGGACAACACAGATGTACTTAAATCTGTCACTACACAGATGTACTTACCTCTAGTACTACACAGATGTACATAATTATAATACTGCACAGATGTACTTAACTCTAGTACTACACAGATGTACTTACCTCTAGTACTACGCAGATGTACGTAATTATAATGCTGCACAGATGTACTTAACTCTAGTACTACACACATGTACTTAACTCTAGTACTACACACATGTACACTAGTACTACACACATGTACTTAACTATAATACTACACACATGTACTTAACTCTAGTACTACACACATATACTTAACTCGAATACTACACAGATGTACTTAACTCTAGTAATACACACATGTACTTAACTGTAGTACTACACACATTTACTTAAATCTAGTTCTACCCATATGTACTTAACTCTAGTACTACACAAATGTACTCTAGTACTACACACATGTATTTAACTCTAGTACTACACACATGTACTTAACTCTAGTACAACACACATGTACTTAACTCTAGTACTACACACATGTACTTAACTCTAGTACTACACACATGTACTTAACTCTAGTACTACACACATGTACTCTAGTACTACACACATGTACTTAACTCTAGTACTACACACATGTACTTAACTCTAGTACTACACACATGTACTTAACTCTAGTACTACACACACATGTACTTAACTCTAGTACTACACACATGTACTTAACTCTAGTACTACACACATGTACTTAACTCTAGTACTACACACATGTACTTAACTCTAGTACTACACACATGTACTTAACTCTAGTACTACACACATGTACTTAACTCTAGTACTACACACATGTACTCTAGTACTACACACATGCACTTAACTCTATTACTACACACATGTAACTTAACTCTAGTACTACAGACATGTACTCTAGTACTACACACATGTACTTAACTCTAGTACTACACACATGTACTTAACTCTAGTACTACACACATGTACTTAACTCTACTACTACACACATGTACTTAACTCTAGTACTACACACATGTACTTGACTCTAGTACTACACACATTTACTTAAATCTAGTACTACCCATATGTACTTAACTCTAGTACTACACAAATGTACTCTAGTACTACACACATGTATTTAACTCTAGTACTACACACATGTACTTAACTCTAGTACCACACACGTACTCTAGTACTACACACATGTACTTAACTCTAGTACTACACACATGTACTTAAGTCTTGTACTACACACATGTACTCTAGTACTACAAACATGTACTTAACTCTAGTACTACACACATGTACTCTAGTACTACACACATGTACTTAACTCTAGTACTACACACATGTACTTAACTCTAGTACTACACACATGTACTTAACTCTAGTACCACACACATGTACTCTAGTACTACACACATGTACTTAACTCTAGTACTACACAGATGTATTTAACTCTACTATTACACACATGTACTTAACTCTAGTACTACACACATGCACTCTAGTTCTACACACATGTACTTAAGTCTAGTACTACACACATGTACTTAACTCTAGTATTACACACATGTACTTAACTCTAGTACTACACACATGTACTTAAGTCTAGTACTACACACATGTACTTAACTCTAGTACTACACACATGTACTTAACTCTAGTACTACACACATGTACTTAACTCTAGTACTACACACATGTACTTAACTCTAGTAATACACACATGTACTTAACTGTAGTACTACACACATTTACTTAAATCTAGTACTACCCATATGTACTTAACTCTAGTACTACACACATGTACTTAACTCTAATACTACACACATGTACTCTAGTACTACACACATGCACTTAACTCAAATATTACACACATGTACTTAACTCAAATATTACACACATGTACTTAACTCTAGTACTACACACATGTACTTAACGCTAGTATTACACACATGTACTCTAGTACTACACACATGTATTTAACTCTAGTACTACACACATGTACTTAACTCTAGTACTACACAGATGTACTTCACTTGAGTACTATACAGATGTACTTAACTCTAGAACTACACACATATACTTAACTCTAGTACTACACAGATGTACTTAACTCTAGTACTACATACATGTACTTAACTCTAGGACAACACAGATGTACTTAAATCTGTCACTACACAGATGTACTTACCTCTAGTACTACACAGATGTACATAATTATAATACTGCACAGATGTACTTAACTCTAGTACTACACAGATGTACTTACCTCTAGTACTACGCAGATGTACGTAATTATAATGCTGCACAGATGTACTTAACTCTAGTACTACACACATGTACTTAACTCTAGTACTACACACATGTACACTAGTACTACACACATGTACTTAACTCTAGTACTACACACATGTACTTAACTCTAGTACTACACACATGTACTTAACTCTAGTACTACACAGATGTACTTAACTCTAGTACTACACACATGTACTTAACTCTAGTACTACACACATGTACTTAACTCTAGTACTACACACATGTACTTAACTCTAGTACTACACACATGTACTCTAGTACTACACACATGTACTTAACTCTAGTACTACACACATGTACTTAACTCTAGTACTACACACATGTACTTAACTCTAGTACTACACACATGTACTTAACTCTAGTACTACACACATGTACTTAACTCTAGTACGACACACATGTACTTAACTCTAGTACTACACACATGTACTTAACTCTAGTACTACACACATGTACTTAACTCTAGTACTACACACATGTACTTAACTCTAGTACTACACACATGTACTTAACTCTAGTACTACACACATGTACTCTAGTACTACACACATGTACTTAACTCTAGTACTACACACATGTACTTAACTCTAGTACTACACACATGTACTTAACTCTAGTACTAAACACATGTACTTAACTCTAGTACTACACACATGTACTTAACTCTAGTACTACACACAAGAACTTAACTCCAGTACTACACAAAACAGCTTAACTCTAGTACTACACAAATGTACTAAACTCTCGTACTACACACATGTACTTAACTCTAGTACTACACACATGTACTTAACTCGAGTACTACACACATGTACTTAACTCTAGTACTACACACATGTACTTAACTCTAGTACTACACACATGTACTTAACTCTATGACTACACACATGTACTTAACTCTAGGACTACACAAATGTACTTAACTCGAGTACTACACACATGTACTTAACTCTAGTAATACACACATGTACTTAACTCTAGTACTACACACATGTACTTAACTCTAGTACTACACACATGTACTTAACTCTAGTACTACACACATGTACTTAACTCTAGTACTACACACATGTACTTAACTCTAGTACTACACACATGTACTTAACTCTAGTACTACACACATGTACTTAACTCTAGTACTACACACATGTACTTAACTCTACTACTACACACATGTACTTAACTCTAGTACTACACACATGTACTTGACTCTAGTACTACACACATTTACTTAAATCTAGTACTACCCATATGTACTTAACTCTAGTACTACACAAATGTACTCTAGTACTACACACATGTATTTAACTCTAGTACTACACACATGTACTTAACTCTAGTACCACACACGTGTGTCTAGTACTACACACGTGTATTTAACTCTAGTACCACACACATGTACTTAAGTCTTGTACTACACACATGTACTCTAGTACTACAAACATGTACTTAACTCTAGTACTACACACATGTACTCTAGTACTACACACATGTACTTAACTCTAGTACTACACACATGTACTCTAGTACTACAGACATGTACTTAACTCTAGTACCACACACATGTACTCTAGTACTACACACATGTACTTAACTCTAGTACTACACAGATGTATTTAACTCTACTATTACACACATGTACTTAACTCTAGCACTACACACATGCACTCTAGTTCTACACACATGTACTTAAGTCTAGTACTTCACACATGTACTTAACTCTAGTATTACACACATGTACTTAACTCTCCTACTACACACATGTACTTAAGTCTAGTACTACACACATGTACTTAACTCTAGTACTACACACATGTACTTAACTCTAGTACTGCACAGTCGTACTTAACTCTAGTATTACACACATGTACTTAACTCTAGAAAATACACACATGTACTTAACTGTAGTACTACACACATTTACTTAAATCTAGTACTACCCATATGTACTTAACTCTAGTACTACACACATGTACTTAACTCTAATACTACACACATGTACTCTAGTACTACACACATGCACTTAACTCAAATATTACACACATGTACTTAACTCAAATATTACACACATGTACTTAACTCTAGTACTACACACATGTACTTAACGCTAGTATTACACACATGTACTCTAGTACTACACACATGTATTTAACTCTAGTACTACACACATGTACTTAACTCTAGTACTACACAGATGTACTTCACTTGAGTACTATACGGATGTACTTAACTCTAGAACTACACACATATACTTAACTCGAGTACTACACAGATGTACTTAACTCTAGTACTACATACATGTACTTAACTCTAGGACAACACAGATGTACTTAAATCTGTCACTACACAGATGTACTTACCTCTAGTACTACACAGATGTACATAATTATAATACTGCACAGATGTACTTAACTCTAGTACTACACAGATGTACTTACCTCTAGTACTACGCAGATGTACGTAATTATAATGCTGCACAGATGTACTTAACTCTAGTACTACACACATGTACTTAACTCTAGTACTACACACATGTACACTAGTACTACACACATGTACTTAACTATAATACTACACACATGTACTTAACTCTAGTACTACAGACATGTACTCTAGTACTACACACATGTACTTAACTCTAGTACTACACACATGTACTTAACTCTAGTATTACACACATGTACTTAACTCTAGTACTACACACATGTACTTAACTCTAGTACTACACACATGTACTTAACTCTAGTACTACACACATGTACTTAACTCTACTAATACACACATGTACTCTAGTAAGACAAACATGTACTTAACTCTAGTACTTCACACATGTACTTAACTCTAGTACCACACACATGTACTCTAGTACTACACACATGTACTTAACTCTAGTACTACACACATGTACTTAACTCTAGTACTACACACATGTACTTAACTCTAGTACTACACACATGTACTTAACTCTAGTACTACACACATGTACTTAACTCTAGTACTACACACATGTACTTAACTCTAGTACTACACACATGTACTCTAGTACTACAGACATGTACTTAACTCTAGTACTACACACATGTACTTAACTCTAGTACTACACACATGTACTTAACTCTAGTACTACACAGATGTATTTAACTCTACTATTACACACATGTACTTAACTCTAGTACTACACACATGCACTCTAGTTCTACACACATGTACTTAAGTCTAGTACTACACACATGTACTTAACTCTAGTACTACACACATGTACTTAACTCTAGTACTACACACATGCACTTAACTCTAGTACTACACACATGCACTTAACTCTATTACTACACACATGTACTTAACTCTAGTACTACACACATGTACTTAACTCTAGTACAACACACATGTACTTAACTCTACTACTACACACATGTACTTAACTCTAGTACTACACACATGTACTTGACTCTAGTACTACACACATTTACTTAAATCTACTACTACCCATATGTACTTAACTCTAGTACTACACAAATGTACTCTAGTACTACACACATGTATTTAACTCTAGTACTACACACATGTACTTAACTCTAGTACCACACACGTACTCTAGTACTACACACATGTACTTAACTCTAGTACCACACACATGTACTTAAGTCTTGTACTACACACATGTACTCTAGTACTACAAACATGTACTTAACTCTAGTACTACACACATGTACTCTAGTACTACACACATGTACTTAACTCTAGTACTACACACATGTACTCTAGTACTACAGACATGTACTTAACTCTAGTACCACACACATGTACTCTAGTACTACACACATGTACTTAACTCTAGTACTACACAGATGTATTTAACTCTACTATTACACACATGTACTTAACTCTAGTACTACACACATGCACTCTAGTTCTACACACATGTACTTAAGTCTAGTACTACACACATGTACTTAACTCTAGTATTACACACATGTACTTAACTCTCCTACTACACACATGTACTTAAGTCTAGTACTACACACATGTACTTAACTCTAGTACTACACACATGTACTTAACTCTAGTACTGCACAGTCGTACTTAACTCTAGTATTACACACATGTACTTAACTCTAGAAAATACACACATGTACTTAACTGTAGTACTACACACATTTACTTAAATCTAGTACTACCCATATGTACTTAACTCTAGTACTACACACATGTACTTAACTCTAATACTACACACACATACTCTAGTACTACACACATGTACTTAACTCTAGTACTACACACATGTACTTAACTCTTGTACTACACACATGTACTCTAGTACTACAAACATGTACTTAACTCTAGTACTACACACTTGTACTCTAGTCCTACACACATGTACTTAACTCTAGTACTACACACATGTACTCTAGTACGACAGACATGTACTTAACTCTAGTACTACACACATGTACTCTAGTACTACACACATGCACTTAACTCAAATATTACACACATGTACTTAACTCAAATATTACACACATGTACTTAACTCTAGTACTACACACATGTACTTAACTCTAGTACTACACACATGTACTTAACTCTAGTACTACACAGATGTATTTAACTCTACTATTACACACATGTACTTAACTCTAGTACTACACAGATGTACTTCACTTGAGTACTATACAGATGTACTTAACTCTAGAACTACACACATATACTTAACTCGAGTACTACACAGATGTACTTAACTCTAGTACTACATACATGTACTTAACTCTAGGACAACACAGATGTACTTAAATCTGTCACTACACAGATGTACTTACCTCTAGTACTACACAGATGTACATAATTATAATACTGCACAGATGTACTTAACTCTAGTACTACACAGATGTACTTACCTCTAGTACTACGCAGATGTACGTAATTATAATGCTGCACAGATGTACTTAACTCTAGTACTACACACATGTACTTAACTCTAGTACTACACACATGTACACTAGTACTACACACATGTACTTAACTATAATACTACACACATGTACTTAACTCTAGTACTACACACATATACTTAACTCGAATACTACACAGATGTACTTAACTCTAGTAATACACACATGTACTTAACTGTAGTACTACACACATTTACTTAAATCTAGTTCTACCCATATGTACTTAACTCTAGTACTACACAAATGTACTTAACTCTAATACTACACACATGTACTCTAGTACTACACACATGCACTTAACTCAAATAGTACACACATGTACTTCACTCAAATACTACACACATGTACTTAACTCTAGTACTACACACATGTACTTAACTCTAGTATTACACACATGTACTTAACTCTAGTACTACACACATGTACTTAACTCTAGTACTACACACATGTACTTAACTCTAGTACTACACACATGTACTCTAGTACTACACACATGTACTTAACTCTAGTATTACACACATGTACTTAACTCTAGTACTACACACATGTACTTAACTCTAATACTACACACATGTACTTAACTCTAGTACTACACACATGTACTTAACTCTAGTACTACACACATGTACTTAACTCTACTACTACACACATGTACTTAACTCTAGTACTACACACATGTACTTGACTCTAGTACTACACACATGTACTTAACTCTAGTACTACACACATGTACTTAACTCTAGTACTACACACATGTACTTAACTCTAGTACTACACACATGTACTTAACTCTAGTACTACACACATGTACTTAACTCTACTACTACACACATGTACTTAACTCTAGTACTACACACATGTACTTGACTCTAGTACTACACACATTTACTTAAATCTAGTACTACACATATGTACTTAACTCTAGTACTACACACATGTACTTAACTCTAGTACCACACACGTACTCTAGTACTACACACATGTACTTAACTCTAGTACCACACACATGTACTTAACTCTAGTACTACACACATGTACTTGACTCTAGTACTACACACATGTACTTAACTCTAGCACTACACACATGTACTCTAGTACTACAAACATGTACTTAACTCTAGTACTACACACATGTACTTAACTCTAGTACTACACACATGTACTTAAATATAGTACTACACACATGTACTTAACTCTAGTACTACACACATGTACTCTAGTACTACACACATGTACTTAACTCTAGTACTACACACATGTACTTAACTCTAGTACTACACACATGTACTTAACTCTAGTACTACACACATGTACTTAACTCTAGTACTACACACATGTACTCTAGTACTACACACATGTACTTAACTCTAGTACTACACACATGTACTTAACTCTAGTACTACACACATGTACTTAACTCTAGTACTACACACATGTACTTAACTCTAGTACTACACACATGTACTTAACTCTAGTACTACACACATGTACTTAACTCTCCTACTACACACATGTACTTAACTCTAGTATTACACACATGTACTTAACTCTAGTACTACACACATGTACTTAACTCTAGTACTACACACATGTACTTAAATCTAGTACTACACATATGTACTTGACTCTAGTACTACACACATGTACTTAACTCTACTACTACACACATGTACTTAACTCTAGTACTACACACATGTACTTAACTCTAGTACTACACACATGTACTTAACTCTAGTACTACACACATGTACTTAACTCTAGTACTACACACATGTACTTAACTCTAGTACTACACACATGTACTCTAGTACTACACACATGTTTTTAACTCTAGTACTACACACATGTACTTAACTCTAGTACTATACAGATGTACTTCACTTGAGTACTACACAGATGTATTTAACTCTACTATTACCACATGTACTTAACTCTAGTACTACACACATGTACTTAACTCTAGTACTACACACATGTACTTAACTCTAGTACTACACACACGTACTTAACTCTTGTACTACACAGATGTACTTAACTCTAGTACTACACAGATGTACATAATTATAATACTGCACAGATGTACTTAACTCTAGTTTTACACACATGTACTTAAATCTAGTACTACACACATGTACTTAACTCTAGTACTACACACATGTACTTAACTCTAGTACTACACACATGTACTTAACTCTAGTACTACACACATGTACACTAGTACTACACAGATGTACTTAACTCTAGTAATACACACATGTACTTAACTGTAGTACTACACACATTTACTTAAATCTAGTTCTACCCATATGTACTTAACTCTAGTACTACACAAATGTACTCTAGTACTACACACATGTATTTAACTCTAGTACTACACACATGTACTTAACTCTAGTACTACACACATGTACTTAACTCTAGTACTACACACATGTACTTAACTCTAGTACTACACACATGTACTTAACTCTTGTACTACACACATGTACTCTAGTAAGACAAACATGTACTTAACTCTAGTACTTCACACATGTACTTAACTCTATTACTACACACATGTACTTAACTCTAGTACTACACACATGTACTTAACTCTAGTACTACACACATGTACTTAACTCTAGTACTACACACATGTACTCTAGTACTACACACATGTACTTAACTCTAGTACTACACACATGTACTTAACTCTAGTACTACACACATGTACTTAACTCTAGTACTACACACATGTACTTAACTCTAGTACTACACACATGTACTTAACTCTAGTACTACACACATGTACTCTAGTACTACACACATGTACTTAACTCTAGTACTACACAGATGTATTTAACTCTCCTACTACACACATGTACTTAAGTCTAGTACTACACACATGTACTTAACTCTAGTTCTACACACATGTACTTAAGTCTAGTACTACACAGATGTATTTAACTCTACTATTACACACATGTACTTAACTCTAGTACTACACACATGTACTTAACTCTAGTACTACACACATGTACTTAACTCTAGTACTACACACATGTACTTAACTCTAGTACTACACACATGTACTTAACTCTAGTACTACACACATGTACTTAACTCTAGTACTACACACATGTACTTAACTCTAGTACTACACACATGTACTTAACTCTAGTACTACACACATGTACTTGACTCTAGTACTACACACATTTACTTAAATCTAGTACTACCCATATGTACTTAACTCTAGTACTACACAAATGTACTCTAGTACTACACACATGTATTTAACTCTAGTACTACACACATGTACTTAACTCTAGTACCACACACGTACTCTAGTACTACACACATGTACTTAACTCTAGTACCACACACATGTACTTAAGTCTTGTACTACACACATGTACTCTAGTACTACAAACATGTACTTAACTCTAGTACTACACACATGTACTTAACTCTAGTACTACACACATGTACTTAACTCTAGTACTACACACATGTACTTAACTCTAGTACTACACACATGTACTTAACTCTAGTACTACACACATGTACTTAACTCTAGTACTACACACATGTACTTAACTCTAGTACTACACAGATGTATTTAACTCTACTATTACACACATGTACTTAACTCTAGTACTACACACATGCACTCTAGTTCTACACACATGTACTTAACTCTAGTACTACACACATGTACTTAACTCTAGTACTACACACATGTACTTAACTCTAGTACTACACACATGTACTTAACTCTAGTACTACACACATGTACTTAACTCTAGTACTACACACATGTACTTAACTCTAGTACTAGACACATGTACTTAACTCTAGTACTACACACATGTACTTAACTCTAGTACTACACACATGTACTTAACTCTAGTACTACACACATGTACTTAACTCTAGTACTACACACATGTACTTAACTCTAGTACTACACACATGTACTTAACTCTAGTACTACACACATGTACTTAACTCTAGTACTACACACATGTACTTAACTCTAGTACTACACACATGTACTTAACTCTAGTACTACACACATGTACTTAACTCTAGTACTACACACATGTACTTAACTCTAGTACTACACACATGTACTTAACTCTAGTACTACACACATGTACTTAACTCTAGTACTACACACATGTACTTAACTCTAGTACTACACACATGTACTTAACTCTAGTACTACACACATGTACTTAACTCTAGTACTACACACATGTACTTAACTCTAGTACTACACACATGTACTTAACTCTAGTACTACACACATGTACTTAACTCTAGTACTACACACATGTACTTAACTCTAGTACTACACACATGTACTTAACTCTAGTACTACACACATGTACTTAACTCTAGTACTACACACATGTACTTAACTCTAGTACTACACACATGTACTTAACTCTAGTACTACACACATGTACTTAACTCTAGTACTACACACATGTACTTAACTCTAGTACTACACACATGTACTTAACTCTAGTACTACACACATGTACTTAACTCTAGTACTACACACATGTACTTAACTCTAGTACTACACACATGTACTTAACTCTAGTACTACACACATGTACTTAACTCTAGTACTACACACATGTACTTAACTCTAGTACTACACACATGTACTTAACTCTAGTACTACACACATGTACTTAACTCTAGTACTACACACATGTACTTAACTCTAGTACTACACACATGTACTTAACTCTAGTACTACACACATGTACTTAACTCTAGTACTACACACATGTACTCTAGTACTACACACATGTACTTAACTCTAGTACTACACACATGTACTTAACTCTAGTACTACACACATGTACTTAACTCTAGTACTACACACATGTACTTAACTCTAGAACTACACACATGTACTTAACTCTAGTACTACACACATGTACTTAACTCTAGTACTACACACATGTACTTAACTCTAGTACTACACACATGTACTCTAGTACTACACACATGTACTTAACTCTAGTACTACACACATGTACTTAACTCTAGTACTACACACATGTACTTAACTCTAGTACTACACACATGTACTTAACTCTAGTACTACACACATGTACTTAACTCTAGTATTACACACATGTACTTAACTCTAGTACTACACACATGTACTTAACTCTAGTACTACACACATGTACCTAACTCTAGTACTACACACATGTACTTAACTCTAGTACTACACACATGTACTTAACTCTAGTACTACACAAATGTACTCTAGTACTACACACATGTATTTAACTCTAGTACTACACACATGTACTTAACTCTAGTACCACACACGTACTCTAGTACTACACACATGTACTTAACTCTAGTACTACATACATGTACTTAACTCTAGGACAACACAGATGTACTTAAATCTGTCACTACACAGATGTACTTACCTCTAGTACTACACAGATGTACATAATTATAATACTGCACAGATGTACTTAACTCTAGTACTACACAGATGTACTTACCTCTAGTACTACGCAGATGAACGTAATTATAATGCTGCACAGATGTACTTAACTCTAGTACTACACACATGTACTTAACTCTAGTACTACACACATGTACACTAGTACTACACACATGTACTTAACTATAATACTACACACATGTACTTAACTCTAGTACTACACACATGTACTTAACTCTAGTACTACACACATGTACTTAACTCTAGTACTACACACATGTACTTAACTCTAGTACTACACACATGTACTTAACTCTAGTACTACACACATGTACTTAACTCTAGTACTACACAGATGTACTTAACTCTAGTACTACACAGATGTACTTAACTCTAGAACTACACACATGTACTAAACTCTAGTACTACACACATGTACTAAATTCAATTACTACACACATGTACTTAACTCTAGTACTACACACATGTACTTAACTCTAGTACTACACACATGTACTTAACTCTAGTACTACACACATGTACTTAACTCTAGTACTACACACATGTACTCTAGTACTACACACATGTACTTAACTCTAGTACTACACACATGTACTTAACTCTAGTACTACACACATGTACTTAACTCTAGTACTACACAGATGTATTTAACTCTACTATTACACACATGTACTTAACTCTAGTACTACACACATGTACTCTAGTACTACACACATGTACTTAAGTCTAGTACTACACACATGTACTTAACTCTAGTACTACACACATGTACTTAACTCTAGTACTACACACATGTACTTAACTCTAGTACTACACACATGTACTTAACTCTAGTACTACACACATGTACTTAACTCTAGTACTACACACATGTACTTAACTCTAGTACTACACACATGTACTTAACTCTAGTACTACACACATGTACTTAACTCTACTACTACACACATGTACTTAACTCTAGTACTACACACATGTACTTGACTCTAGTACTACACACATTTACTTAAATCTAGTACTACCCATATGTACTTAACTCTAGTACTACACAAATGTACTCTAGTACTACACACATGTATTTAACTCTAGTACTACACACATGTACTTAACTCTAGTACCACACACGTACTCTAGTACTACACACATGTACTTAACTCTAGTACCACACACATGTACTTAAGTCTTGTACTACACACATGTACTCTAGTACTACAAACATGTACTTAACTCTAGTACTACACACATGTACTCTAGTACTACACACATGTACTTAACTCTAGTACTACACACATGTACTCTAGTACTACAGACATGTACTTAACTCTAGTACTACACACATGTACTTAACTCTAGTACTACACACATGTACTTAACTCTAGTACTACACAGATGTATTTAACTCTACTATTACACACATGTACTTAACTGTAGTACTACACACATGTACTTAACTCTAGTACTACACACATGTACTTAACTCTAGTACTACACACATGTACTTAACTCTAGTACTACACACATGTACTTAACTCTAGTACTACACACATGTACTTAACTCTAGTACTACACTCATGTACTTAACTCTAGTACTACACACATGTACTTAACTCTAGTACTACACACATGTACTTAACTCTAGTACTACACAAATGTACTTAACTCTAGTACTACACACATGTACTTAACTCTAGTACTACACACATGTACAATAGTACTACACACATGTACTTAACTTTAGTACTACACACATGTACTTAACTCTAGTACTACACACATGTACAATAGTACTACACACATGTACTTAACTTTATTACTACACACATGTACTTAACTCTAGTACTACACACATGTATTTAACTCTACTACTACACACATGTACTTAACTCTAGTACTACACACATGTACACTAGTACAACACACATGTACTTAACTCTAGTACTACACACATGTACTCTAGTACTACACACGTGTACTTAACTCTAGTACTACACACATGTACTTAACTCTAGTACTACACACATGTACTTAACTCTAGTACTACACATTTGTACTTAACTCTAGTACTACACACATGTACTTAACTCTAGTACTACACACATGTACTTAACTCTAGTTCTACACAAATGTACTTAACTCTAGTACTACACACATGTACTTAACTCTAGTACGACTCACATGTACTCTAGTACTACACACATGTACTTAACTCTAGTACTACACACATGTGCTTAACTCTAGTAATACACACATGTATTTAACTCTAGTTCTACACACATGTACTTAACTCTAGTATTACACAAATGTACTTAACTCTAGTACTACACACATGTACTTAACTCTAGTACTACACACATGTACTTAACTCTAGTATTACACACATGTACTTAACTCTAGTACTACACACATGTACTTAACTCTAGTACTACACACATGTACTTAACTCTAGTACTACACACATGTACTTAACTCTAGTATTACACATAGGTACTTAACTCTAGTACTACACACATGTACTTAACTCGAGTACTACACACACATGTACTTAACTCTAGTACTGCACAGTTGTACTTAATTCTAGTATTATACACATGTACTTAACTCTAGTATTACACACATGTACTTAACTCTAGTACTACACACATATACTTAACTCTAGTACTACACACATGTACTTAACTCTAGTACTACACACATGTACTTAACTCTAGTACTACACACATGTACTTAACTCTAGTACTACACACATGTACTTAACTCTAGTACTACACACATGTACTCTAGTACTACACACATGTACTTAACTCAAATATTACACACATGTACTTAACTCAAATATTACACACATGTACTTAACTCTAGTACTACACACATGTACTTAACGCTAGTATTACACACATGTACTCTAGTACTACACACATGTATTTAACTCTAGTACTACACACATGTACTTAACTCTAGTACTACACAGATGTACTTCACTTGAGTACTATACGGATGTACTTAACTCTAGAACTACACACATATACTTAACTCGAGTACTACACAGATGTACTTAACTCTAGTACTACATACATGTACTTAACTCTAGGACAACACAGATGTACTTAAATCTGTCACTACACAGATGTACTTACCTCTAGTACTACACAGATGTACATAATTATAATACTGCACAGATGTACTTAACTCTAGTACTACACAGATGTACTTACCTCTAGTACTACGCAGATGTACGTAATTATAATGCTGCACAGATGTACTTAACTCTAGTACTACACACATGTACTTAACTCTAGTACTACACACATGTACACTAGTACTACACACATGTACTTAACTATAATACTACACACATGTACTTAACTCTAGTACTACACACATATACTTAACTCGAATACTACACAGATGTACTTAACTCTAGTAATACACACATGTACTTAACTGTAGTACTACACACATTTACTTAAATCTAGTTCTACCCATATGTACTTAACTCTAGTACTACACAAATGTACTTAACTCTAATACTACACACATGTACTCTAGTACTACACACATGCACTTAACTCAAATATTACACACATGTACTTAACTCAAATATTACACACATGTACTTAACTCTAGTACTACACACATGTACTTAACTCTAGTACTACACACATGTACTTAACTCTAGTACTACACATATGTACTTAACTCTAGTACTACACACATGTATTTAACTCTAGTACTACACACATGTATTTAACTCTAGTACTACACACATGTACTTAACTCTAGTATTACACACATGTACTTAACTCTAGTACTACACACATGTACTTAACTCTAGTACTACAGACATGTACTTAACTCTAGTACTACACAGATGTACTTAACTCTAGTACTTCACACATGTACTCTAGTACTACACACATGTACTTAACTCTAGTACTACAGACATGTACTTAACTCTAGTACTACACACATGTACTTAACTCTAGTACTACACACATGTACTTAACTCTAGTACTACACACATGTACTTAACTCTAGTACTACACACATGTACTTAACTCTAGTACTACACACATGTACTCTAGTACTACACACATGTACTTAACTCTAGTACTACACACATGTACTTAACTCTAGTACTACACACATGTACTTAACTCTAGTACTACACACATGTACTTAACTCTAGTACTACACACATGTACTTAACTCTAGTACTACACACATGTACTTAACTCTAGTACTACACACATGTACTTAACTCTAGTACTACACACATGTACTTAACTCTAGTACTACACACATGTACTTAACTCTAGTACTACACACATGTACTTAACTCTAGTACTACACACATGTACTTAACTCTAGTACTACACACATGTACTTAACTCTAGTACCACACACATGTACTCTAGTACTACACACATGTACTTAACTCTAGTACTACACACATGTACTTAACTCTAGTACTACACACATGTACTTAACTCTAGTACTACACACATGTACTTAACTCTAGTACTACACACATGTACTTAACTCTAGTACTACACACATGGACTTAACTATAGTACTAGACACATGTACTTAACTCTAGTACTGCACACATCTACTTAACTCTAGTACTGCACACATGTACTTTAGTACTACACTCATGTACTTAACTCTAGTACTACACACATGTACTTAACTCTAGTACTACACACATGTACTTAACTCCAGTATTACACACATGTACTTAACTCTAGTACTACACACATGTACTTAACTCTAGTACTACACACATGTACTTAACTCTAGTATTACACACATGTACTTAACTCTAGTACTACACACATGTACTTAACTCTAGTACTACACACATGTACTTAACTCTAGTACTACAGACATGTACTCTAGTACTACACACATGTACTTAACTCTAGTACCACACACGTACTCTAGTACTACACACATGTACTTAACTCTAGTACTACATACATGTACTTAACTCTAGGACAACACAGATGTACTTAAATCTGTCACTACACAGATGTACTTACCTCTAGTACTACACAGATGTACATAATTATAATACTGCACAGATGTACTTAACTCTAGTACTACACAGATGTACTTACCTCTAGTACTACGCAGATGTACGTAATTATAATGCTGCACAGATGTACTTAACTCTAGTACTACACACATGTACTTAACTCTAGTACTACACACATGTACACTAGTACTACACACATGTACTTAACTATAATACTACACACATGTACTTAACTCTAGTACTACACACATGTACTTAACTCTAGTAATACACACATGTACTTAACTGTAGTACTACACACATTTACTTAAATCTAGTTCTACCCATATGTACTTAACTCTAGTACTACACAAATGTACTCTAGTACTACACACATGTATTTAACTCTAGTACTACACACATGTACTTAACTCTAGTACAACACACATGTACTTAACTCTAGTACTACACACATGTACTTAACTCTAGTACTACACACATGTACTTAACTCTAGTACTACACACATGTACTAAACTCTAGTACTACACACATGTACTTAACTCTAGTACTACACACATGTACTTAACTCTAGTACTACACACATGTACTTAACTCTAGTACTACCCACATGTACTTAACTCTAGTACTACACACATGTACTTAACTCTAGTACTACACACATGTACTCTAGTACTACACACATGTACTTAACTCTAGTACTACACACATGTACTTAACTCTAGTACTACACACATGTACTTAACTCTAGTACTACACACATGTACTCTAGTACTACACACATGTACTTAACTCTAGTACTACACACATGTACTTAACTCTAGTACTACACACATGTACTTAACTCTAGTATTACACACATGTACTTAACTCTAGTACTACACACATGTACTTAACTCTAGTACTACACACATGTACTTAACTCTAGTACTACACACATGTACTCAATTCTAGTACTACACACATGTACTTAACTCTAGTACTACACACATGTACTTAACTCTAGTACTACACACAGCATGGGGATTAGTAATGGCGACTGTAGCCACATACAGGAGGCTAAGAAGTCGCTTTTCACTGTCAAAGACAAATATGTCTTTGACAGTGACTGGTCTTGGGTGTCTCAAAATGGATGACCTGAGTTCTGCTGACATGCCTGTTCCCGAGGATGACAATGACTGGTCCGAGAAAGGTGACAGATTTTCTGCAGCACTGAAGCTTTTTCTTTGACACCTTGAAGCCGAATGAGTGCAAAGCACGCAACAAAACATCAGTGGCTCGCAGACAAGACTCCAACGGTTGGAGCACCCAGCAAAAGATCGCCAACATACATCAGCAACTTACACTGGGGTGGGAGTGTCACGCCCATCAGCAAAGATTTCAAAACTTGGTTGAAGATTCCTGGGGAACACTTCTGTGTCCTTAAGTGTAGTCTGGTGTACTGCAATCTGCAGCCCTTGTAAGTGAAGGCAAAGTACTTTCTACACTGTCTAGCCAACGGGCAAGCAGAAGTATGCATTTGCCAGATCAATTGCAGTAAACCACTGCAAATCTGGTCCCAAAGATGTCAAAAGTCTGTGAGGATCTGGGACAGGAAGAACAGGAGTCTCCTGTAACTTCATTAATGGCTCTCAAATCATGGGCCATTCTCCAGATGTCACCTGTAGTTTCTCTAACACTGGCCAGAATGGGGTACTCCACGATGAATCTGACTGTTCTAACACTCCTGCATCCCAGCCAGACCACAGACTGTTTCTTCCATGCCCTCATCAGCAGCTTCTGGCCACCTAGATACTGGGCACTATAGACACCTGTGTTTTTTAGCCTGATCACTCATTTCTATCATAACCTCTCGTGATCTTGGTGCAATGTCCTACATCGTATGGTCCCCGTGGGTCTAACACGGCTGCTGCACTGTCATGGTCAGGACAACTTCACGTCCGTGATGTCTGTCAAGAATCTCGTGTTGTAGAATGCATGTGTCTGCTGTATGAATGTGAATTCTGTATGCATCAGCTGTGGGGTGAGAACTGAATGTCAGGTGTCTCAACAGGTTGCCAATTAATGAGTGTCTTTTAACCATGGGGCCTAATTCGCTGCTTTACTTGTGGGTGCTAAGGCCAAAGAGATGTGTGGAAGTGGCCTCATCCTCCATTTTATACCACTGTTTTTGTTCTTGAGTGAGAGATCACAAAGTGCCACAACACCAATTTCAGAGATGTAACTGGATAATGATCTTACCTCCTACTTCTAATCACCCTCAATTAGCCTAAACTCCTCACCGCACATTTCATCCTGATTTCTGGGTCATAATACAGAGTGCAATGTAGAGGATCGAAGGGCGGGTGGTATGGTCCTGCAGACCTAATCCAAGGTTTCCACAGCTGGAATACAGATCTCAGTCCCTTTGTTGTTGGTGTTTCTGGGTCAAGACACGCCCAGTATATGTCAGCACTGTGTCTTTCAGACAGGTTTATTTCATGAGCCACTGTCCTGTATGTCCGTGACTAGAGCATGTGAATGTTTGTCCATTTGAAAACGTAACACAGAGTCCTTGGCTGTCCGGACACAACATTGTGGCACCAGTGGAAGTCAACAAGTTTCTGCCCATTAAGTCTACTGGTGTCCCAGGTGGCGGGAACAAACGAATGAAAAAAGTGTATGTCCAGCAATTTGTGTCCTTAGAGGTTTGGTGAATGGCAGTGACTTAGGTTGTCCCGAGAAGCCCACAAGTGACATGGTGTCTTTGGTCAACGCAGCCTTTGGCAATGGAATGGTTCATTCAGGGATGAATAGGTAGCTCCAGTGTCCACAGGCGCCATGATCTTTTGACCATCCACGTCCATAGGAAGCATAGGTTCTGCCATTCCTCGCTTCCAGAGCCGCTCAGGCTTCCCTAGCAGCTGCCGCTCACAAGATCTAACTGCCACTACACGCTTACCACATCAGTGATACATTTCCAACAACTTTCAGGCATTTTTAGACAGGCCAATAGCAGAATTTTTGGATGTTAGTAACAGGCATTCTGCTTACCTTTCAGTTTGGGCCCAGGAAAGTTGTTTTCAATGTGTCACGATGTCACACGACGTCTACCTCGACTGACCGGGCAAAACTCAGGTACTCCGGCGATCACGTCTAGGAACGCAGTATCAGCCCTCCTCAGGCACGCCTTTGTTCCAGAGATGTTAAAGGCACAATATGAATTTTATAATGACTGGTAGAAATGACTACATTCTTCGTTACAAGTCATATATTAAAGGCACACAATGAATTTATAATCAGTAGTGAAAATGATTATATTCTTCAGTAGTAAAAATGATTATACTCTTCTATGATACATGAGTTAAGTACATGTGTGTAGTACTAGAGTTAAGTATGTGTGTGTAAAATTAGAGTTAAGTACATGTGTATAGTAGGAGAGTTAAGTACATCTGTGCAGTACTAGAGTTAAGTACATGTGTGTAATACTAGAGTTAAGTACATGTGTGTAGTACTGAGTTAAGTACATATGTGTAGTACAAGAGTTAAGTACATGTGTGTCGTGACTAGTTTTAATTACATGTGTGTTCTACTAGTGTTAAGTACATGTGTGTAGTACTAGAGGTAAGTAAATGTGTGTAGTACTAGAATACATGTGTGTACTACAAGAGTTAAGTACATGTGTGTAGTAGTAGAGTTAAGTACATGTGTGTAGTGCTAGAGTTAAGTGCATTTGTGTAATACTAGAGTTAAGTACATGTGTGTAGTACTACAGTTAAGTACATGTGTGTAGTACTAGAGTACATGTGTGTAGTACTAGAGTTAAGTGCATGTGTGCAGTACTAGAGTTAAATACATGTGTGTAGTACTAGAGTTAAGTACATGTGTGTAATACTAGAGTTAAGTACAACTGTGCAGTACTAGGCTTAAGTACATGTGTGTAGTACTAGAGTTAAGTGCATGTGTGCAGTACTAGAGTTAAATACATGTGTGTAGTACTGGAGTTAAGTACATGTGTGTAGTACAAGAGTTAAGTACATGTGTGTCGTACTAGTTTTAATTACATGTGTGTAGTACTAGAGTTAAGTAAATGTGTGTAGTACTAGAATACATGTGTGTACTACAAGAGTTAAGTACATGTGTGTACTACAAGAGTTAAGTACATGTGTGTAGTAGTAGAGTTAAGTACATGTGTGTAGTGCTAGAGTTAAGTGCATTTGTGTAATACTAGAGTTAAGTACATGTGTGTAGTACTACAGTTAAGTACATGTGTGTAGTAGTGTAGTACTAGAGTTAAGTGCATGTGTGTAGAACTAGAGTACATGTGTGTAGTACTAGAATTAAGTACATGTGTGTAGCTACTAGATATACAACTGTGCAGTACTAGGCTTAAGTACATGTGTGTAGTACTAGCTTAGGGGCTACATGTGTGTACTACTAGGAGTTATACATGTGTGTAGTAATAGAGAACATGTTTTTGGTACTAGAGTTAATTCCATGTGTTTTGTACAAGACTTAAGTACATGTGTGTAGTACTAGAGAAAAGTACATGTGTTTAATACTAGAGTTAAGTACATGTGTGTAGTACTAGAGTTAAGTACATGTGCAGTACTACAGTTAAATACATGTGTGTATTATTAGAGTTACACATGTGTATAATACTAGAGTTAAGTACAACTGTGCAGTACTAGACTTAAGAACATGTGTGTAGTACTAGAGTTAAGTACATGTGTGTAGTACAAGAGTTAAGTACATGTGTGAAAAACTAGGAGTACATGTGTGTAGTACTAGAGTTATGTACATGTGTGTAGTACTAGAGTTAATAACATTTGTGTTGTACTAGAGTTTAGTAGTTTTGTGTAGTAATAGAGTTTAGTACATTTGTGTAATTCTTGTGTTTGGTTCATGTGTGTAGTACTAGAGTTAAGTACATGTGTGTAGTACTAGACTTAAGTACATGTGTGTAGTACTAGAGTTAAGTGCATGTGTGCAGTAATAGAGTTAAGTACATGTGTGGAATACTAGAGTACATGTGTGTAGTACTAGAGTTATGTACATGTGTGTAGTCCTAGAGTTAAGTACATTTGTGTAGTATTAGAGTTAAGTACAACTGTGCAGTACTTAGACTTAAGAACTTGTGTGTAGTACTAGAGTTAAGTACATGTGTGTAGTACAAGAGTTAAGTACATGTGTGGGAATACTAGAGTACATGTGTGTAGTACTAGTTATGTACATGTGTGTAGTCCTA